>CAWUFW010001056.1:0-35000 GCA_963921515.1 Calotriton arnoldi | reverse complement strand
AGGAGGGCGGTAAGCTCGGCGTGCTTCCAGCTCTCCGGGAAGGTGGCGGTGTGGAAGGAGGAGTTGATGATGTCCCGGAGATGGGGTGCGATGGTGGCGTCGGCTTTGTTGAAGACGTGGTGTGGGCAGGGGTCGGTTGGTGATCCGGAGTGGATGGAGTTCATCGTGCGGGTGGTGTCTTCGGTGCTGATCGGGGTCCAGTTGCAGAGGGTGGTGGTGGCGGGCGTTGGTTCGGCGGTAGGGTGCGTGGTTTGTGCGTCGAAGCTGTTATGTATGTCGGTGATCTTGCGGTGGAAGAACGCGGAGAGTGAGTTGCAGAGGTCTTGCGAGGGGGTGATGTCGTTGTTTCCGGCGCTGGGGTTGGAGAACTCTTTGACGATGCTGAAAAGTTCCTTGCTGTCATGGGCGTTGTTGTCCAGTCGTTCTTTGAGTGCCGACTTCTTGGTGGCACGGATCAGCTGGTGTTGTTTGCGGGTGGCGTGTTTGAGGGCGGTCCTGTTGTCTGTGGTCTGGTCGAGTCGCCAGGTTCTCTCGAGAGTGCGGCAGTTCTTCTTGGATTCCTTGAGTTCGTTGGTGAACCAAGGGGTTTTCTTGCTTCCGGGTCTGCTGGGAGGGTTTTTAGTGGTGCGAGGTCGTCGGCGCAGGCGGTCAGCCACTTGGCGAGGTTGCTGGCTGCTTCGTTTGGGTCCGTTGTGTTGGTGGGTGTGTTCTGGCTGAGGGAGGCGGTGAGCTGCTCGGCGGTGATCTTGCTCCAGCTCCGGCGGGGAACCTGTTGCGGGTGGTGGTGGGTCGCAGTCTTTCTGAAGCTGAAGTGGACGCAGCTGTGGTCGGTCCAGTGGAGTCCGGTGGCGTGGCTGAAGGAGATGTGCTTGCTGGACGAGAAGACGGGTCAAGCGTGTGGCCGGCGTAGTGGGTGGGCGTGTTCACCAGTTGCTTGAGTCCGAGGTTGGCGAGGTTGTCCAGCAGGGCGGTGGTGTTTCTGTCGTTGTTGTTCTCCAGGTGGAAGTTGAGGTCCCCTAGGAGGATGTAGTCGGCGGAGGGCATGGCGTGCGGGCTGATGAAGTCTGCGATGTCTTCGCTGAATAGTGTGCGTGGTCCCGGGGGTCTGTAGATGAGGGTGCCTCGGAGGGTGGTCTTGGGGTCAGTGTGTATCTGGAAGTGTAGGTGTTCGGCGGCGGTGAAGGTCTCGTCGGAGTTAGTCGAGATGCGGATGGTGCTCTTGTGTACGATGGCGATGCCTCCTCCCGTCTGGTTGACGCGGTCCCTCCGGGTGATCTTGTATCCGTCCGGGATGGCTATGGCGATGTCGGGCGCTGAGGTGGCGTTCATCCAGGTTTCGGTGAGGAAGGAACTAGTTACGCGACCCCCAGTGGTCGGCGTCCAACTTCTTAGAGGGACAAGTGGCGTTCAGCCACACAGGATCGAGCAATAACAGGTCTGTGATGCCCTTAGATGTCCGGGGCTCCATTCATGCTACACTGAACCGATCAGCGTGTGTCTACCCTTCAGCGACAGGTCCTGGTAACCTGCTGAACCCCGTTCGTGATAGGGATTGGGGATTGCAATTATTTCCCATGAACGAGGAATTCCCAGTAAGTGCGGGTCATAAGCTTGCGTTGATTAAGTCCCTGCCCTTTGTACACATCGCCCGTCTTTACTACCGATTGGATGGTTTAGTGAGGTCCTCGGATCGGCCCCGCTGGGGTCTGCAACGTCCCTGGTGGAGCGCCGAGAAGATGATCATATTTGACTATCTAGAGGAAGTAAAAGTCGCAACAAGGTTTCCGTAGGTGAATCTGCGGAAGGATCATTAACGGCGGAGCGTTACAGAGGGAAGCAGAACAGGTACTGTCTGTTTAAGATTTCTCTTTGCCTTTCCTTAGGCGTGGCGAGAAGTCCTCAAGGGTACACACAGCAGGAGCTGCCTTTATGAAGTTGCTCTTTGCTTATCCTAATGTGGTGTCAGGGAGTCCTAAAAGGTACAGAGCAGGTATTGTCTACCTGAGAATGCTCTTTGCCTATCTTTAGGTGTTGGTAGGGAGTTCTCAAAGGTACAGAGCAGGTGCTGTCTATGTGAGACTGCTGTCTGTATGTCCCTAGTTGGTGGCAGGATGTCCTCAAGGGTACAGAGCAGGTTGTTGTCTTTGTGAGGAGGCTCTATGCCTATCCTTAGGTGTTGGCAGGGGTATCAGATGTCTAATATATATATATATATATATATATATATATATATATATATATATATATATATATATACCGCCAAGAACTCTCCGAACCTCCACAGCAGCGCTAGCAGCAACAGCAGCGGCGAACAGAGGGAAACAGACCCCAATAGCAATGGCAGGTAAAATTTATTTCCTCACTTAGTGACGCGTTTCGAGCACAGCCGTGCCCTTGTTCACACATATATACATATATACACACACACACACATATATATATATACACACATATATATATATATATCAACTGACGATATCCAAGTGCGATTGCGCACACACAGGAACACGGACTCAAGGTATAGCTGGTGCCAAAATGATACTTTATTAGGAAAAAGGGTGCTGCCTCTGATGCGTTTCGGACACAAACGGTGTCCTTGATCACTTATAAGTATATATACTTATATATAGTCTCCAAGGCCTCAATGCCCCGCTGGAATCTTGACGGTAACTGTGCACGCACAGGAGAGGCTCCCCGTAACTATAACAAGCTTATATATATATATATATATATATATATATATATACACACATATATATATATATATATATATATATATATATATATATATATATATATATATATATATATATATATATATATATATATATATATATATATATATATGTGAGAAGTTGGCCTGGTATATGCTGTTCACTAATTAAAGTGGACACCTTGCACCAGGGCAAATCGACTCTTATGGTAGATAGGTTTAAGACAACCTTTTAAAGAAAGCTATCCTAGTGGTAGCTGTGGAGAGCAGCCTTCAGGCTAAGTCTTGAAGGAATGTAAAGCAGCTTGTTTTACCATATAATCTCTTGAATCACCAAATGAAAAGACACCACACAGGTATATATATCAAATATATATGTATTTATTTCTAAATAACTCTCTACTAATCTCTTTATGAGATTAGAAGACAAACATATGCACAAATCAACGTTTCACAATAAGTTAAGCACAAAATATGGCTGGGGCCCTAGGGGCGTACCAGACCATATACTAAAAACGGGACTTAGCAACAACGACTTGCAGGGAGACAAGGCCTAGGGCCTTCAGAAGTGCTGGGGCCTCACGAAACCACCCAAGGCAGGTAAGTAAAGGACCCACGGGGGACGCGTGCAGTGTGGATACACAGGCGCGGATCGCCGTTAACTTCAATGGGGCAAGTCGCGGTTGGAAATTAAGAGTTCTAGGATACTTCGGGAGAACCTACAAGCAAGTCACTTACAGGGTACGTAGTTCTAGGGCCCACACCCACAGGAGCACCGTAGTGCTGGAGTTACCTCACCCAGGGAAGCCGGGTGCATAGGTGTCCTTTGGTGTCGGGTCGCGGCGTCGTTTTCAATGGCGAACAAAGAAGACTTGCTGCTTGCGGGAGCTGAAGAAGTGTCCGGTGGAATCCAAGCCTGGATTCTGAAGAAGGATGACCTGAAAGCAGAGGGGACAGTGTTCAAAGTCACTTGGCAGTGACTCGGGGCAAGGAAGATGGATGCCCACCGTCGTCGGTTGATTCAGGTCGGTTGTGGGTGCCTTGACTCTTCAGCCACGAGGTCCAGGAGGCGTTGACGACAACCAGGAGCTGGATTCTGTGTGTCCCACGAAGTCTGCAGCTTACTGCGGTGTCGGCAACTCGATTGGAGCCAACAAGCCTTGACAACAGCAAGTCTCGGGGAGATGAAGAAAAGTCGATGGCACAGACCAGCAAGGTCTGAGGGACTCACCCAGCGAGGGTAAGTCAGGGCAGGCCTGGAGCAACCAGGGGAGCCCTTTGGTTTCTTTAAGAAGTCTTCTGGGGACCCACGAGCCGGCTGGCAAGGGATCGCGAAGACACCTCGGGCAGAATCACTCAACAGGGGCCCACGGTCACTCGGGACAATGTAGGCCTCTGATCTTTCGGAGGGATTCCTGCTGGAGCTCGAGACCACACGTGGTCCAAAGCACAAGTTCGTGGAACGTTGTGAAGGGGTTGCACTCGACAATAGTGCACGGTACCCAGGGGTCGCGGTTCCTCGTCACTCGTGGGGTCCACTTGCCTCAGCTTCACTGGGGACTCACGATGGCCTTGGAGAAGTCAGGAAATCCACTTCTTGGGCTGCAGAGACTTCGGACTCTGGCGGGAGCGGCGTAGTTTGCGACCGTCGTTGTCGTTTTTGGTGCCTGCCAAGCAGGGGAGTCACTCCTTGACTCCAAGGGAGATTCTTCTGTCTTCCAAAGGTAGTGGAACGTCGAAGGGCCAGGATTCTTCTGTAGAGCGTCGTCCAGGGGTTATCTGCTTTGCAATGGCAAGGTTCCCCTCTTATACTAAAAAGAGGGGATGGACTAGCTCTATGACCCCACCTATGGGAGGGTCAAGGGAGGGGGTGGCTACACCCACTTCCCTTTGTCCAGTTTCGCGCCAGAGCAGGGGCAGGTAGCCCCTGAGCTGGTTTGAACTGGCATATGCACAGAGGAGCCTTCTGCTCCCCCAGTGCAGGACTTCAAAGCACTCTAAGAGTGCACCCACCCAGCCCCAATACACTAAACCCTGTCTGGGAGGTGGTTACACCTCCCTGTGACAGGATGCCTATTGTTGGGCTTCCTCCACTGCGAGTTTCGGTCATCAGCAGGAGGGCAGCCCAGTGTCTGTGACTGGTGGCATCCATTTTGTGATGCCAGGGCTCTTTAGGATTCTACCGCGTTTCCACAGCAGGTACATGTCTTCTCCTCTAGAAGGGTGGAATGCTACCCCCGCCGCCAAGATTGGCGGGGGGTAGTATTCCAAGATGTTTGACACCAAACACGACATGTTTTGATGCAGCCATTCCAAAGTTAGCATTTACCGCGAGGATATAATGCACTTAAGAGTATATGGTTTAACCGCATCCACAAACAGCACCAGAGAATAGACTCTGAGAGCTGCAGAGGGGCCCTGCTCAGGCAGAGGCACCCCCTCACATAGAAGCCAAGCACCCTGCCCTCAGGATTGATAGGGCCTGCCTTAGGGGTGACTGATAGGTTTATATGTGTGTGCAGGAGAGATATAGGAAACCTATATCTCAGTGAGGGGTGCTAGCACCACCTCACCCAGGCTGCAGTAGCAGGCCTGTGGTGTCAGATTTAGACTGCTTCCCAGGGGTGGCATAACACATGCTGCAGCCCCTGGTAGGCCTGTGAAGTACCTATGCCCTTGGCACCTAAGGTACCATATACTAGGGACTCATAAGGCACCACAGTATCCAATCACTAGTGCACCTAGAGTGCACTCCATGTCGTTTAGAGAGAACAGAGAGGCTGGGGCCCTGATTGGCAGGGACCCAGCCAGACTATAGCCAGAAACCAGTGCTAACATCAGAAAAAAAGTGGGGGCAACATAAGAGGCAGATCCTACTCTCCTACACAACCCCCCAAACGCAGGGACACTAAACTAACCTTGACCAGTTGAGTCTTCGTGTTCAAAGTGGAAATACCTTGAGAGTCCATCTGCATTGGCATGTTGGGTCCCAGGCCTATGTTCCACTGTATAGTCCATCCCCTGTAGGGAAATGGACCACCTCAAAAGTTTTGGGTTTTCACCTTTCATCTGCTTTAGCCATAGGAGGGGCTTGTGGTCAGTCTGAACTATGAAGTGAGTACCAAACAAGTATGGCCTCAGCTTCTTCAGGGCCCATACCACAGCAAAGGCCTCCCTCTCTATAGCTGACCAACGTTTCTCTCTAGGGGTCAGACTTCTGCTAATAAAAGCTACTGGCTGGTCTTGACCTTCATCATTCAGTTGAGACAGTTCAGCTCCCACACCCAGCTCAGAAGCATCTGTTTGGACAATGAACCTTTTGGTGTAGTCTGGACTCTGTAAGATGGGGGCAGTGCACATGGCCTGCTTTAGGTCTTCAAATGCCTTTTGACAGCTAGCTGTCCACTGAACCTTTTTTGGCATTCTCTTTGAGGTCAGATCATTCAAGGGGGTCACTATAGATCCATATCCCTTGACAAACCTCCTATAGTACCCAGTCAGGCCTAAGAAGGCTCTCACCTGTGTCTGGGTGGTTGGAGCAACCCATTCCATTATGGTTTGGATTTTGCTCTGTAAAGGCTGAACCTGGCCTCCACCTACAAGGTGGCCCAGGTACACAACCTGACTCTGCCCTATCTGGCACTTGGTGGCCTTGATAGTGAGGCCTGCTTTCTGCAGGGCCTCCAAAACATTTCTGAGGTGGACCAGGTGATCCTGCCAGGAGGAACTAAAGACAGCAATATCATCTAGATAAGCTGAGCAATAAGTTTCCATCCCTGCCAGAACTTTATTCACCAACCTCTGAAAAGTGGCAGGTGCATTTTTCAATCCAAAGGGCATCACCACAAAGTGGTAGTGCCCACCAGGGGTCGAAAATGCTGTTTTGGCTTTTGCATCATCAGCTAATCTGATTTGCCAGTAGCCAGCTGTGAGGTCAAATGTGCTTAGATACTTGGCTGAGGCCAAAGTATCAATCAGCTCATCTGCCCTTGGTATGGGATAGGCATCAGTCCTAGTGACTGCATTGAGGCCTCTGTAGCCTACACAAAACCTCATTTCTTTCTTACCACCCTGGGTATGAGGCTTGGGTACCAGGACTACTGAGCTAGCCCAAGGGCTATCTGAAGGCTCAATCACGCCTAACTCCAACATTTTCTGGACTTCAGTCCTGATACAGTCCCTGACATGGTCAGGTTGCCTGTAGATTTTATTCTTGACAGGCAGACTGTCCCCAGTGTCCACCTCATGGGTGCACCAGGTAGTCTGACTAGGGGTCAGGCTAAACATATGTCTAAACTGTTGCAGAACTTGTCTGCACTCAGTTTGCTGATGGTCAGTGAGGCTGCTTGCCAAAGCAACACCATCTACTGACCCATCATCAGGGTTCTGAGAGAGCAGGTCAGGGAGAGGGTCACTCTCCTCCTCCTGGTCCTCATCAGTTGCCATGACCAAGCCCATGTCAGCCCTGTCAACATATGGCTTTAATCTGTTGACATGAAGCACCCTTAGGGGCTCCTGGGAGTTCCAAGATTCACCAGATAGGTGACTTCTCCCTTTTGTTCAACTATTGTATGGGGGCCACTCCACTTGTCCTGGAGGGCTGCTGGGGCCACAGGTTCCAACACCCACACTTTCTGTCCTGGCTGGTATACAGTCAGCACAGCCTTTTGGTCATGCCAAGCTTTTTGCAATTCTTGGCTGGCCTCCAGGTTTTTGGTTGCCTTTTTCATGTACTCTGCCATCCGGGAGTGGAGACCAAGTACATAGTCCATCACATCTTGTTTGGGGGGCTTGAGAGGTAACTCCCAGCCCTCTTTTACCAAACATAGTGGACCTCTCACAGGATGCCCAAACAGAAGCTCAAATGGGCTGTAACCAACCCCCTTCTGTGGAACCTCTCTGTATGCAAACAACAGGCAAGGAAGAAGAAGGTCCCATTTCCGCCTAAGCTTCTCTGGGAGTCCTTTAATCATTCCTTTCAAGGTTTTGTTGAAGCGTTCAACTAAACCATTGCATTGTGGGTGATAGGGGTGGTGAACTTATAAGTTACACCACACTCCTTCCACATTGCTTTCAGATATCCTGACATGAAGTTGGTACCTCTGTCAGAAATGACCTCCTTTGGGAAACCCACTCTGGAGAAAACTCCAATGAGGGCTCTTGCCACCACAGGGGCTGTGGTGGTCCTCAGAGGAATTGCCTCTGGGTACCTGGTGGCATGATCCACTACCACCAGGATAAATCTGTGCCCAGATGCAGTCTGAGGGTCAAGGGGACCAACAATGTCAATCCCTACCCTTTCAAAGGGTACCCCCACCACAGGTAGTGGTATCAGGGGGCCTTTGTTGTGCCACCTGCCTTACCACTGGCTTGGCAAGTGACACAGGAGCGACAAAACTCCTTTGTGTCCTCTGACATATGTGGCCAATGAAAATGTGGAACAAGCCTGTCCCAGGTCTTGTTTTGGCCCAAGTGACCTGCTAAAGGGATATCATGTGCTAAGGTCAAGAGGAACCCCCTAAACTTCTGAGGTATTACCAACCTCCTGGTGGCTCCAGGGGCTGGGTCTCTACCCTCAGAATATAGGAGTCCCTCATCCCAATAAACTTTATGGGACCCACTAGCACTCCCAGCAGCCTCAGCAGCAGCCTGCTGTCTGAGGGGTTCAAGAGAGGGGCAGCACTGTTGCTCCTTACTCAGATCTTCCCTAGAAGGGCCCCCTGCCCCCAAGAACTCAACCTGGTCAGGTTCAAGTCCCTCTGGGGCAGTTCCTTCTTCAGGTTCTGCTTCACCTCCCTCTGGAAGTGAATCTTTGATCTGAGACAGAGGGGAAGGCACTGCCTTAACCCTACTGCTCCTCCTCTTGGGAAGCATCTGGTCCATTGTTCCAGGATCCAGAGCTGGTTCAGTGTCATGCATTCTTGCTTGTGACCTGGTCACAGCAAATACCTCTGCAGGGATGCCCAACATCTCAGCATGAGTCCATAACTCTACTTCAGACCAGGCTGAAGTCTCTAGATCATTGCCCAATAGACATTCTACAGGGAGGTCTGCACTGACTACAACCTTCTTGAGGCCAGTTACCCCTCCCCAGGAGAAATTCACAACTGCCAGACTATGGTTGGTCTGGACATTGCTTGCATTGGTCACCTGGTACATTTCACCCAGGATGATCTGTCCAGGGTCCACTAGGTCCTCTGCCACCATGGTGACACTGAGCACCTGTGTCCCTAAATGCCAAAGCCTGTTTGCCATTTATCAAAGGCTGCTGTTTGTACTTGCCCAGATTACTGGGGCTTACTAGGAAGGACATATCAATGTTTCCATCACAAATCAGCATTGCCTGAGTGGTCACTCTGACTAGGTCAGAATCCACTTCAGAACCCAGGGTCAACCCTACTACACCCTTATTCTGCGTACCACCTCCACCAGTAGCTGAGCTAGGGGGCACAGTTGCCTTAGGGGCAGGAGTGGTGGTGGTTTGGTCTTTGGACTTGGTACAATCAGAAGTCCAGTGCCCTTTCTGTTTACAGAATTTGCACCAGGGCTTCTTTTGGCCTTTTCCCTTGTTGGACTGTGACTCCCCACCAGATGCAGATTTTTGGGGCCCTTGTGAAGACTTCTGGTCTTTTGACTTATCCCCACCTTTCTCAGAGCCTTTAGGATCTTGCTTCTTAGTGTCACCCCCTTGGTTCTGGGTTTTCTGCCTCACCCTGGTTCTGACCCATTTGTCTGCCTTCTTTCCCAATTCTTGGGGAGAGGTCAGATCAGAGTCCACCAGGTACTGATGCAACAACTGGTTCTGGCAATTATTTAGGATCTGTTCTCTCATCATCAGATTATACAATCCCTTGAAATCAGTAACCCTACTGCCAACCAGCCAACCCTCTAGAGCCTTGGTTGCACAATCAACAAAGTCAGTCCAGTCCTGAGTCTGTGCCTTCTGGGTATCTCTGAACTTCAACCTGTACTGCTCAGTGGTTAAGCCAAACCCATCTATCAGTGCACTCTTCAGGACCTCATAATCATCAGCATCCTCCTCTCTAACAGTGAGGAGCTTGTCTCTTCCTTTATCTGAAAAGGAGAGCCACAAGATTGCTGCCCACTGCTTTTGGGGGACCTGCTGTACTCTACAGGCCCTCTCCATAGCAGTTATCCACTTGTGGATATCATCCCCACTCTGGTAGGGAGGAACAACCTTGCTCAGGTTCCTATGGTCAGGAATATATTCTCTGCCTCTAGGGACACTGTTGCTGCCACCAGGGGTTCTAACCCCTCTTTTCTAGAAGCTCTCTGGATCTCCAGGGCTTCCCTATCCAGTGCCAACTGCTTGGTTCTGAGGGCCACTTTGGCTTCCTCATACTGGAGCAGTTTGCACCTTCTCTCAGAGGAGGTCTCTCTTAAGGAAAAGTATGAGCTCCTCTGCTGGACAAATTCTCTGCCAGAGTGATAAGAGTGGTCAGATTCCCTGGAAGGGGATCTGTGCCTCTCCTCCTCTCTGTCAGTTCTCTTAGGGAGAATTCCTCTGTCCTTTTCAGGCCCCTTGAAGCCTGGCCCTTCAATCACAGCGTCTTGGTCATTCTGATTTTCATCATCTGACCCAGATACTATGACTGACCCACCCACTGATTCAGACCCTTTAGCTCCTAGAGCCAATCTAAGGTCATCTGCTGTCAGCAGATCTATCAGGTGTAGTGTTGAGGGACTCTGTCCTAGCCTCAGGTGTCTGTCAACACACATGGCTCTCAAGTCAGAGAAAGCCATGTCCTTATACTGAGGCTGAGTGGATCCACTGGGTCCACCCCTTAAGGACATTCTAGTGTTGTGCAGTGTTGTACTACCTACACTAGTTTGTGGCCTACTGATCCTAGCTTGAGCTGTGGAAAGGGTGTGCTATCCCTTGGCACACAGCTCTAAGTTCAGTAGAACTTATTGATACTAAGCTTGACTTTATATCTACCTTGAGTACCTATAATGGTTTTCAGTTAGTAATTCAAATAGAGATTTTCTGGTAAAACAATGGCAAGCTGGAATCCCACACGCTGCCCACCAATGTGAGAAGTTGGCCTGGTATATGCTGTTCACTAATTAAAGTGGACACCTTGCACCAGGGCAAATCGACTCTTATGGTAGATAGATTTAAGACAACCTTTTAAAGAAAGCTATCCTAGTGGTAGCTGTGGAGAGCAGCCTTCAGGCTAAGTCTTGAAGGAATGTAAAGCAGCTTGTTTTACCATATAATCTCTTGAATCACCAAATGAAAAGACACCACACAGGTATATATATCAAATATATATGTATTTATTTCTAAATAACTCTCTACTAATCTCTTTATGAGATTAGAAGACAAACATATGCACAAATCAACGTTTCACAATAAGTTAAGCACAAAATATGGCTGGGGCCCTAGGGGCGTACCAGACCATATACTAAAAAAGGGACTTAGCAACAACGACTTGCAGGGAGACAAGGCCTAGGGCCTTCAGAAGTGCTGGGGCCTCACGAAACCACCCAAGGCAGGTAAGTAAAGGACCCACGGGGGACGCGTGCAGTGTGGATACACAGGCGCGGATCGCCGTTAACTTCAATGGGGCAAGTCGCGGTTGGAAATTAAGAGTTCTAGGATACTTCGGGAGAACCTACAAGCAAGTCACTTACAGGGTAAGTAGTTCTAGGGCCCACACCCACAGGAGCACCGTAGTGCTGGAGTTACCTCACCCAGGGAAGCCGGGTGCATAGGTGTCCTTTGGTGTCGGGTCGCGGCGTCGTTTTCAATGGCGAACAAAGAAGACTTGCTGCTTGCGGGAGCTGAAGAAGTGTCCGGTGGAATCCAAGCCTGGATTCTGAAGAAGGATGACCTGAAAGCAGAGGGGACAGTGTTCAAAGTCACTTGGCAGTGACTCGGGGCAAGGAAGATGGATGCCCACCGTCGTCGGTTGATTCAGGTCGGTTGTGGGTGCCTTGACTCTTCAGCCACGAGGTCCAGGAGGGGTCGACGACGACCAGGAGCTGGATTCTGTGTGTCCCACGAAGTCTGCAGCTTACTGCGGTGTCGGCAACTCGATTGGAGCCAACAAGCCTTGGCAACAGCAAGTCTTGGGGAGATGAAGAAAAGTCGATGGCACAGACCAGCAAGGTCTGAGGGACTCACCCAGCGAGGGTAAGTCAGGGCAGGCCTGGAGCAACCAGGGGAGCCCTTTGGTTTCTTTAAGAAGTCTTCTGGGGACCCACGAGCCGGCTGGCAAGGGATTGCGAAGACACCTCAAGCGGAATCACTCAACAGGGGCCCACGGTCACTCGGGACAGTGTAGACCTCTGATCTTCGGAGGGATTCCTGCTGGAGGTCGGGACCACACGTGGTCCAAAGCACAAGTTCGTGGAACGTTGTGAAGGGGTTGCACGTGACAATAGTGCACGGTACCCAGGGGTCGCGGTTCCTCATCACTCGTGGGGTTCACTTGCCTCAGCTTCGCTGGGGACTCACGATGGCCTTGGAGAAGTCAGGAAATCTACTTCTTGGGCTGCAGGGACTTCGGACTCTGGCGGGAGCGGCGTAGTTTGCGACCGTCGTTGTCGTTTTTGGTGCCTGCCAAGCAGGGGAGTCACTCCTTGACTCCAAGGGAGATTCTTCTGTCTTCCAAAGGTAGTGGAACGTCGAAGGGCCAGGATTCTTCTGTAGAGCGTCGTCCAGGGGTTATCTGCTTTGCAATGGCAAGGTTCCCCTCTTATACTAAAAAGAGGGGATGGACTAGCTCTATGACCCCACCTATGGGAGGGTCAAGGGAGGGGGTGGCTACACCCACTTCCCTTTGTCCAGTTTCGCGCCAGAGCAGGGGCAGGTAGCCCCTGAGCTGGTTTGAACTGGCATATGCACAGAGGAGCCTTCTGCTCCCCCAGTGCAGGACTTCAAAGCACTCTAAGAGTGCACCCACCCAGCCCCAATACACTAAACCCTGTCTGGGAGGTGGTTACACCTCCCTGTGACAGGATGCCTATTGTTGGGCTTCCTCCACTGCGAGTTTCGGTCATCAGCAGGAGGGCAGCCCAGTGTCTGTGACTGGTGGCATCCATTTTGTGATGCCAGGGCTCTTTAGGATTCTACCGCGTTTCCACAGCAGGTACATGTCTTCTCCCTCTAGAAGGGTGGAATGCTACCCCCGCCGCCAAGATTGGCGGGGGGGTAGTATTCCAAGATGTTTGACACCAAACACGACATGTTTTGATGCAGCCATTCCAAAGTTAGCATTTACCGCGAGGATATAATGCACTTAAGAGTATATGGTTTAACCGCATCCACAAACAGCACCAGAGAATAGACTCTGAGAGCTGCAGAGGGGCCCTGCTCAGGCAGAGGCACCCCCTCACATAGAAGCCAAGCACCCTGCCCTCAGGATTGATAGGGCCTGCCTTAGGGGTGACTGATAGGTTTATATGTGTGTGCAGGAGAGATATAGGAAACCTATATCTCAGTGAGGGGTGCTAGCACCACCTCACCCAGGCTGCAGTAGCAGGCCTGTGGTGTCAGATTTAGACTGCTTCCCAGGGGTGGCATAACACATGCTGCAGCCCCTGGTAGGCCTGTGAAGTACCTATGCCCTTGGCACCTAAGGTACCATATACTAGGGACTCATAAGGCACCACAGTATCCAATCACTAGTGCACCTAGAGTGCACTCCATGTCGTTTAGAGAGAACAGAGAGGCTGGGGCCCTGATTGGCAGGGACCCAGCCAGACTATAGCCAGAAACCAGTGCTAACATCAGAAAAAAAGTGGGGGCAACATAAGAGGCAGATCCTACTCTCCTACAATATATATATATATATATATATATATATATATATATATATATATATATATATATATATATATATATATATACTTATATATAGTCTCCAAGGCCTCAATGCCCCGCTGGAATCTTGACGTTAACTGTGCACGCACAGGAGAGGCTCCCCGTAACTATAACAAGCTCATCAGGTAAACATCTACTCCGTACTGAGAAAATTGCATGCACTCCCGCAATGTGCAGATAAAGTAGGTTTACTGCATCATAATCCCCAAATCCAGCAGTATACAGAACAAATCATTGAAAAATCTGAAAACATTGTTCTGCACACCACTGGATTTGGGGTTTATGTTCATAATAAATCTAATTTATCTGCACATTGCTGAAGTGCACGTAAAGTTTCTCAGGACAGAGTGAATATTTACCTGAGGAGCACTTGTTTAGTATATATATATATATATATATATATATATATATATATATATATATATATATATATATATTATCCACAAAGTGGCTCGCATTCAGGCACACAGCGCTCTGTCGACGGTGCGATTTTGTAGATACGGCGGAGCCCAGCCGTTATAAAATCAAAGCAGGTTTTCCCAAAGGAAGAATTCTACTCGCACTCACGGGTGGAAAATGTTGTTTAATTTATTCAGGCAGCAACGTTTCTTAAGGCAAACTCAATAAACTCTACGCGTTTCGGTCTGTCCTCAGTCTGAGGACAGACCGAAACGCGTAGAGTTTATTGAGTTTGCCTTAAGAAACGTTGCTGCCTGAATAAATTAAACAACGATTTCCACCCGTGAGTGCGAGTAGAATTCTTCCTTTGGGAAAACCTGCTTTGATATATATATATATATATATATATATATATATATATATATATATATTCACGCACCTACTAAATCATCCATTCAGACACTTATACACCCACTCATTCTTCAATACGCCTTTCCCTATATATATTAAACATATTTAAACTTTACAGAAACACACAGTCACTGGATGATGTCATCAGTGATGTCATTTGAGATGTCATGAGTGATGTCATCAGTGATGTCACTGACCATGTCATGAGTGATGTAATATGTGACGTCATCAGCAGTGCATTGCAGGGCGCGAGTTATAGTTAGCTGAACTAACTATAACGGGGGAATTTCACGGGTTTTGTACGAGTGCAATGTCCAACCAACTATAACTTTCCTAAAACCTATGGTTTTTTCAGTGAATTTCAAAGGTTTTTTAAATGCTAATTTCTAACTATAACGTGTCTGAAACCTATGGTTTTTTCAGTGAATTTCAAAGGTTTTTTAAATGTTAATTTCTAACTATAACGTGCCTGAAACCTATGGTTTTTTAAGTGAATTTCAAAGGTTTTTTAAATGTTAGTTTCTAACTATGCCTACAGAGGTAGGACATGTGAAGAAAGAAGAAAAAACGCACAGAAAGAAGCAAAAGAAATGCAGAAAGAAGAAACAGAAGTCCACAAAGACGAAGAAAAGTGCAGGAAGAAGCAAAAGATGTGCAGAAAGAACAAACAGAGGAGCAGAAAGAGGCCTTGTTGCAAAATCATCCTGTGCCCACAACTTTTTCAGACGTGTACTGGTGGTAACTGACTGACTAACCAGAGTCAGTACTATGCTAAAAGACACTTAGAATACAGTGAAAACACCTACATACACTAGGGAACACTATGCGTTGGGGTACCCCTGTGATTAGCATGACCTCCTCTGTAAGTCCCTAGTACATAATAGGGCAGGGGGATTAAAACTACCTCTTAAAACGCGCTACAGGTCGCGTTTGCACAGTGGTGAAGGGAGGGGGGGCCTGAGGTGACATGTGTGCAAACGCGCCCCGTGGCGCGTTTAAGTCGCGAGATTAAGTGCCCTTGAATCCTGAGGGTCCCTGGGGCCCAACTAGCCCCCAGGTACCTACAGTTAGGACCACAGAGCTGAGTTGCAGAGAGGCGTTCCGAGGCCACGCACCTTTTTCACCTCTCTGCAACGCAACTCTGTTGTGCTTACTGAAGGTACCTGGTGGGCTAGTTGGCCCCAGGGTCCCTCAGGATTCAAGGGGAATTAATTCCCCAACTTAAAACGCACCCCAGGGCGTGTTTGCGCACATGTCACCTGAGGCCCCGCCCCCTCCCTTCACCACTGTGCAAACGCGCCCGTGGCGCATTTTAAGTTGGGGGATTAAGTCACCTTGAATCCTGAGGGTCCCTGGGGCCCAACTAGCCCACCAGGTACTTCCAGTAAGCACCACAGGCCTGCGTTGCAGAGAGGTGGTCCGAGGCCACGCCCCTTTTTACACCTCTCTGCAACGCAGCTCTGTGGCGCTTACTGAGGTACCTGGTGGCCTAGTTGGACCCCAGGGACCCTCAGGATTCAAGGGGACTTAATACCCCAACTTAAAACACGCCACAGGGCGTGTTTGCACACATGTCACCTCAGGCCCCGCCCCCTCCCTTCACCACTGTGCAAACGCGCCCTGTGGCGCGTTTTAAGTCGGGGGATTAACTTGGGCATTTATCCCGGTATTTCACGAAGCCACATGTTCAGATGTATTGCTTACTGCATTTATCATGGTTGTTGAAATAGTATGGTTATACATAGGACATACTACTTTTGATTTTGATTATGTTTGTTAGATACAATTGAACTGTTCAGCATGTCTACCACATGACAGATGCCGAGAGCATTAATAGAGGAGGTATCTTTACTTGTTTATACCTCCTTTGATGATCATTTGCGAGTTACCGACCAGCATAATTGTTTACTATTAATATTGTGATCGATAACCAAGTATAATTTTATACTAAAGCATATGAATTCTTTTTTCCTGCATTACCATGTCGTTTTGACCTTTCCAACATGTCTGCCTATTGTCAGTTTGATTTACACATACACGTGAGTCCGTTTTTTATGTTGTCACTCACTCATTTTTGAAACACTTTATTAAGTTCCTGGTGTTTGTGCATCTTTTCACGTGAACAAGGAGTTTTTACTCTGAAACGCGTAGTGAATAAACAACTTTGAACTTTGCTCGTTGTCTTGCTTCACTGAGAGCGTGCGGATCCTGGATTGTTCTTAATTTGATTACCGGCTTGCTCCGCCGGCGTGCACGCCACCCCTCTCGGGTCAGTGTCAGCCAGAAGGAGTGTTCTCTTTGTGGGCGATATATATATATATATATATATATATATATATATATATATATATATATATATATATATATATATATATATATATATATTCAAAATGAGATATTCTTTTCAAAAATAATCGTCCAGCACTCCCAGGCGGGTTCAATTACTCAGTTCTTTATTTGAACGACAAACAACATCTACGCGTTTCAGCAGTCTCAGCTGCCTTGCTCACGAGTATATATATATATCCTATAGGAAAACGGCATCACTGGCCAATGCATTAGTGAAGAGAAGCCCTGAAGAGCAAGAACAGGGAGGATGGCTGGTAGCGAGAAAAGGCTTCTTTAAATGCTCCAGTTGCAAAGCATGCCAATATGGCTCCAACAGGACTACATATCATACCGCCTTTAACGACAGGGCACAAGATATAAAACAGCATCTTACATGTCGGACAGATTATGCAATCTATGTCTTGCAATGTAGTTGCAATCTAGTATACATAGGTAGCACTAAATTATCTGTTCACAAGCGAATTTTACAACATATAAGGGCAATTAACAACAATGACCCTAGTTACCCCGTAGCAAGGCATTTTAAGGCGCATCATGACAGCAGCTTGCAACACCTAAAATATTTCGTTATTGATGCTGTCCCGCCTCAAAACAGAGGTGGGGATCGGGAATTGAAATTGAGGCGCCTGGAGACCAGATATATTCTGGAGCTTGACACAAAATATCCTGGGGGTCTGAACACAAGTGAGGACTTATACACTTATTTGGATTAATATGTTAACAAGTTAATATGGTTTTAACAACTGTGTAAATACTACTAAAAACTGTAATCCAACTATAATCTAAGCTGCAAATATGAATTTGAATCTGAATTACTTCTTTGACACTATTAGTGTTTTTAGATAATTTATTTTATGGAAAACCTAATATGTATTGTACATCAACTCAATGAAACATATTTGAGAAAGTTTTTATTGTGAATTTTAGTAATTGAATTGTATTTATTGATATTTATATGTATTTAATATTTATATACGTATTTATATGGGTTTTAATACAATAGTGGGAATCAATTACTTGTGAAATTAATTGAAATCAGTCGGTAAAAAATTCTCTCTTTTTGCCCCTATTTCTGCGCATGTCTTCATTACAATCCCTTTGTTTTGAATTACCAAGACATCATTGAATAAGACATTAGTCATAAATAGATGTTTTGGACAAGACAATAATGATATGATTTTAAAAGTTTTTTGCACTAGCACTTTATATTTTAGCACTTTTAGGGGTTATTTATGTAGCACTTTATGTAGTAAAACCAAAGGGGATGATGGACGGAGTGCTGAACATTGCAAGCACTCACCCCCAGTCAACTGATCTGGGTTTAATCCATCATCATTCTTTAGCTCACTCCGCCACCCCAGTTCAGACATGGCCATATGCAAATCAGTCTGACCCTGTGCCTCATGGGAACAGTCCAGCCCGAACTGCCAAGCCATGTCTTCCCTGGACCGGAAACAAGCATCCTGGGACCGGTTTCTGGCTTACAGCCGTCATCAGCCAGGCTATCTTGAATCCAGTGGCAAAGTGAGCAAGGGACCCACGTCTGGGCATACCCTGCCAACTTAGGGCGAACATAGCAAAACCAAAGGGGATGATGGACGGAGTGTTGAACATTGCAAGCACTCACCCCCAGTCAACTGATCTGGGTTTAATCCATCATCATTCTTTAGCTCACTCCGCCACCCCAGTTCAGACATGGCCATATGCAAATCAGTCTGACCCTGTGCCTCATGGGAACAGTCCAGCCCGAACTGCCAAGCCATGTCTTCCCTGGACCGGAAACAAGCATCCTGGGACCGGTTTCTGGCTTACAGCCGTCATCAGCCAGGCTATCTTGAATCCAGTGGCAAAGTGAGCAAGGGACCCACGTCTGGGCATACCCTGCCAACTTAGGGCGAACATAGCAAAACCAAAGGGGATGATGGACGGAGTGCTGAACATTGCAAGCACTCACCCCCAGTCAACTGATCTGGGTTTAATCCATCATCATTCTTTAGCTCACTCCGCCACCCCAGTTCAGACATGGCCATATGCAAATCAGTCTGACCCTGTGCCTCATGGGAACAGTCCAGCCCGAACTGCCAAGCCATGTCTTCCCTGGACCGGAAACAAGCATCCTGGGACCGGTTTCTGGCTTACAGCCGTCATCAGCCAGGCTATCTTGAATCCAGTGGCAAAGTGAGCAAGGGACCCACGTCTGGGCATACCCTGCCAACTTAGGGCGAACATAGCAAAACCAAAGGGGATGATGGACGGAGTGTTGAACATTGCAAGCACTCACCCCCAGTCAACTGATCTGGGTTTAATCCATCATCATTCTTTAGCTCACTCCGCCACCCCAGTTCAGACATGGCCATATGCAAATCAGTCTGACCCTGTGCCTCATGGGAACAGTCCAGCCCGAACTGCCAAGCCATGTCTTCCCTGGACCGGAAACAAGCATCCTGGGACCGGTTTCTGGCTTACAGCCGTCATCAGCCAGGCTATCTTGAATCCAGTGGCAAAGTGAGCAAGGGACCCACGTCTGGGCATACCCTGCCAACTTAGGGCGAACATAGCAAAACCAAAGGGGATGATGGACGGAGTGTTGAACATTGCAAGCACTCACCCCCAGTCAACTGATCTGGGTTTAATCCATCATCATTCTTTAGCTCACTCCGCCACCCCAGTTCAGACATGGCCATATGCAAATCAGTCTGACCCTGTGCCTCATGGGAACAGTCCAGCCCGAACTGCCAAGCCATGTCTTCCCTGGACCGGAAACAAGCATCCTGGGACCGGTTTCTGGCTTACAGCCGTCATCAGCCAGGCTATCTTGAATCCAGTGGCAAAGTGAGCAAGGGACCCACGTCTGGGCATACCCTGCCAACTTAGGGCGAACATAGCAAAACCAAAGGGGATGATGGACGGAGTGCTGAACATTGCAAGCACTCACCCCCAGTCAACTGATCTGGGTTTAATCCATCATCATTCTTTAGCTCACTCCGCCACCCCAGTTCAGACATGGCCATATGCAAATCAGTCTGACCCTGTGCCTCATGGGAACAGTCCAGCCCGAACTGCCAAGCCATGTCTTCCCTGGACCGGAAACAAGCATCCTGGGACCGGTTTCTGGCTTACAGCCGTCATCAGCCAGGCTATCTTGAATCCAGTGGCAAAGTGAGCAAGGGACCCACGTCTGGGCATACCCTGCCAACTTAGGGCGAACATAGCAAAACCAAAGGGGATGATGGACGGAGTGTTGAACATTGCAAGCACTCACCCCCAGTCAACTGATCTGGGTTTAATCCATCATCATTCTTTAGCTCACTCCGCCACCCCAGTTCAGACATGGCCATATGCAAATCAGTCTGACCCTGTGCCTCATGGGAACAGTCCAGCCCGAACTGCCAAGCCATGTCTTCCCTGGACCGGAAACAAGCATCCTGGGACCGGTTTCTGGCTTACAGCCGTCATCAGCCAGGCTATCTTGAATCCAGTGGCAAAGTGAGCAAGGGACCCACGTCTGGGCATACCCTGCCAACTTAGGGCGAACATAGCAAAACCAAAGGGGATGATGGACGGAGTGTTGAACATTGCAAGCACTCACCCCCAGTCAACTGATCTGGGTTTAATCCATCATCATTCTTTAGCTCACTCCGCCACCCCAGTTCAGACATGGCCATATGCAAATCAGTCTGACCCTGTGCCTCATGGGAACAGTCCAGCCCGAACTGCCAAGCCATGTCTTCCCTGGACCGGAAACAAGCATCCTGGGACCGGTTTCTGGCTTACAGCCGTCATCAGCCAGGCTATCTTGAATCCAGTGGCAAAGTGAGCAAGGGACCCACGTCTGGGCATACCCTGCCAACTTAGGGCGAACATAGCAAAACCAAAGGGGATGATGGACGGAGTGTTGAACATTGCAAGCACTCACCCCCAGTCAACTGATCTGGGTTTAATCCATCATCATTCTTTAGCTCACTCCGCCACCCCAGTTCAGACATGGCCATATGCAAATCAGTCTGACCCTGTGCCTCATGGGAACAGTCCAGCCCGAACTGCCAAGCCATGTCTTCCCTGGACCGGAAACAAGCATCCTGGGACCGGTTTCTGGCTTACAGCCGTCATCAGCCAGGCTATCTTGAATCCAGTGGCAAAGTGAGCAAGGGACCCACGTCTGGGCATACCCTGCCAACTTAGGGCGAACATAGCAAAACCAAAGGGGATGATGGACGGAGTGCTGAACATTGCAAGCACTCACCCCCAGTCAACTGATCTGGGTTTAATCCATCATCATTCTTTAGCTCACTCCGCCACCCCAGTTCAGACATGGCCATATGCAAATCAGTCTGACCCTGTGCCTCATGGGAACAGTCCAGCCCGAACTGCCAAGCCATGTCTTCCCTGGACCGGAAACAAGCATCCTGGGACCGGTTTCTGGCTTACAGCCGTCATCAGCCAGGCTATCTTGAATCCAGTGGCAAAGTGAGCAAGGGACCCACGTCTGGGCATACCCTGCCAACTTAGGGCGAACATAGCAAAACCAAAGGGGATGATGGACGGAGTGTTGAACATTGCAAGCACTCACCCCCAGTCAACTGATCTGGGTTTAATCCATCATCATTCTTTAGCTCACTCCGCCACCCCAGTTCAGACATGGCCATATGCAAATCAGTCTGACCCTGTGCCTCATGGGAACAGTCCAGCCCGAACTGCCAAGCCATGTCTTCCCTGGACCGGAAACAAGCATCCTGGGACCGGTTTCTGGCTTACAGCCGTCATCAGCCAGGCTATCTTGAATCCAGTGGCAAAGTGAGCAAGGGACCCACGTCTGGGCATACCCTGCCAACTTAGGGCGAACATAGCAAAACCAAAGGGGATGATGGACGGAGTGTTGAACATTGCAAGCACTCACCCCCAGTCAACTGATCTGGGTTTAATCCATCATCATTCTTTAGCTCACTCCGCCACCCCAGTTCAGACATGGCCATATGCAAATCAGTCTGACCCTGTGCCTCATGGGAACAGTCCAGCCCGAACTGCCAAGCCATGTCTTCCCTGGACCGGAAACAAGCATCCTGGGACCGGTTTCTGGCTTACAGCCGTCATCAGCCAGGCTATCTTGAATCCAGTGGCAAAGTGAGCAAGGGACCCACGTCTGGGCATACCCTGCCAACTTAGGGCGAACATAGCAAAACCAAAGGGGATGATGGACGGAGTGTTGAACATTGCAAGCACTCACCCCCAGTCAACTGATCTGGGTTTAATCCATCATCATTCTTTAGCTCACTCCGCCACCCCAGTTCAGACATGGCCATATGCAAATCAGTCTGACCCTGTGCCTCATGGGAACAGTCCAGCCCGAACTGCCAAGCCATGTCTTCCCTGGACCGGAAACAAGCATCCTGGGACCGGTTTCTGGCTTACAGCCGTCATCAGCCAGGCTATCTTGAATCCAGTGGCAAAGTGAGCAAGGGACCCACGTCTGGGCATACCCTGCCAACTTAGGGCGAACATAGCAAAACCAAAGGGGATGATGGACGGAGTGTTGAACATTGCAAGCACTCACCCCCAGTCAACTGATCTGGGTTTAATCCATCATCATTCTTTAGCTCACTCCGCCACCCCAGTTCAGACATGGCCATATGCAAATCAGTCTGACCCTGTGCCTCATGGGAACAGTCCAGCCCGAACTGCCAAGCCATGTCTTCCCTGGACCGGAAACAAGCATCCTGGGACCGGTTTCTGGCTTACAGCCGTCATCAGCCAGGCTATCTTGAATCCAGTGGCAAAGTGAGCAAGGGACCCACGTCTGGGCATACCCTGCCAACTTAGGGCGAACATAGCAAAACCAAAGGGGATGATGGACGGAGTGCTGAACATTGCAAGCACTCACCCCCAGTCAACTGATCTGGGTTTAATCCATCATCATTCTTTAGCTCACTCCGCCACCCCAGTTCAGACATGGCCATATGCAAATCAGTCTGACCCTGTGCCTCATGGGAACAGTCCAGCCCGAACTGCCAAGCCATGTCTTCCCTGGACCGGAAACAAGCATCCTGGGACCGGTTTCTGGCTTACAGCCGTCATCAGCCAGGCTATCTTGAATCCAGTGGCAAAGTGAGCAAGGGACCCACGTCTGGGCATACCCTGCCAACTTAGGGCGAACATAGCAAAACCAAAGGGGATGATGGACGGAGTGTTGAACATTGCAAGCACTCACCCCCAGTCAACTGATCTGGGTTTAATCCATCATCATTCTTTAGCTCACTCCGCCACCCCAGTTCAGACATGGCCATATGCAAATCAGTCTGACCCTGTGCCTCATGGGAACAGTCCAGCCCGAACTGCCAAGCCATGTCTTCCCTGGACCGGAAACAAGCATCCTGGGACCGGTTTCTGGCTTACAGCCGTCATCAGCCAGGCTATCTTGAATCCAGTGGCAAAGTGAGCAAGGGACCCACGTCTGGGCATACCCTGCCAACTTAGGGCGAACATAGCAAAACCAAAGGGGATGATGGACGGAGTGTTGAACATTGCAAGCACTCACCCCCAGTCAACTGATCTGGGTTTAATCCATCATCATTCTTTAGCTCACTCCGCCACCCCAGTTCAGACATGGCCATATGCAAATCAGTCTGACCCTGTGCCTCATGGGAACAGTCCAGCCCGAACTGCCAAGCCATGTCTTCCCTGGACCGGAAACAAGCATCCTGGGACCGGTTTCTGGCTTACAGCCGTCATCAGCCAGGCTATCTTGAATCCAGTGGCAAAGTGAGCAAGGGACCCACGTCTGGGCATACCCTGCCAACTTAGGGCGAACATAGCAAAACCAAAGGGGATGATGGACGGAGTGTTGAACATTGCAAGCACTCACCCCCAGTCAACTGATCTGGGTTTAATCCATCATCATTCTTTAGCTCACTCCGCCACCCCAGTTCAGACATGGCCATATGCAAATCAGTCTGACCCTGTGCCTCATGGGAACAGTCCAGCCCGAACTGCCAAGCCATGTCTTCCCTGGACCGGAAACAAGCATCCTGGGACCGGTTTCTGGCTTACAGCCGTCATCAGCCAGGCTATCTTGAATCCAGTGGCAAAGTGAGCAAGGGACCCACGTCTGGGCATACCCTGCCAACTTAGGGCGAACATAGCAAAACCAAAGGGGATGATGGACGGAGTGCTGAACATTGCAAGCACTCACCCCCAGTCAACTGATCTGGGTTTAATCCATCATCATTCTTTAGCTCACTCCGCCACCCCAGTTCAGACATGGCCATATGCAAATCAGTCTGACCCTGTGCCTCATGGGAACAGTCCAGCCCGAACTGCCAAGCCATGTCTTCCCTGGACCGGAAACAAGCATCCTGGGACCGGTTTCTGGCTTACAGCCGTCATCAGCCAGGCTATCTTGAATCCAGTGGCAAAGTGAGCAAGGGACCCACGTCTGGGCATACCCTGCCAACTTAGGGCGAACATAGCAAAACCAAAGGGGATGATGGACGGAGTGTTGAACATTGCAAGCACTCACCCCCAGTCAACTGATCTGGGTTTAATCCATCATCATTCTTTAGCTCACTCCGCCACCCCAGTTCAGACATGGCCATATGCAAATCAGTCTGACCCTGTGCCTCATGGGAACAGTCCAGCCCGAACTGCCAAGCCATGTCTTCCCTGGACCGGAAACAAGCATCCTGGGACCGGTTTCTGGCTTACAGCCGTCATCAGCCAGGCTATCTTGAATCCAGTGGCAAAGTGAGCAAGGGACCCACGTCTGGGCATACCCTGCCAACTTAGGGCGAACATAGCAAAACCAAAGGGGATGATGGACGGAGTGTTGAACATTGCAAGCACTCACCCCCAGTCAACTGATCTGGGTTTAATCCATCATCATTCTTTAGCTCACTCCGCCACCCCAGTTCAGACATGGCCATATGCAAATCAGTCTGACCCTGTGCCTCATGGGAACAGTCCAGCCCGAACTGCCAAGCCATGTCTTCCCTGGACCGGAAACAAGCATCCTGGGACCGGTTTCTGGCTTACAGCCGTCATCAGCCAGGCTATCTTGAATCCAGTGGCAAAGTGAGCAAGGGACCCACGTCTGGGCATACCCTGCCAACTTAGGGCGAACATAGCAAAACCAAAGGGGATGATGGACGGAGTGCTGAACATTGCAAGCACTCACCCCCAGTCAACTGATCTGGGTTTAATCCATCATCATTCTTTAGCTCACTCCGCCACCCCAGTTCAGACATGGCCATATGCAAATCAGTCTGACCCTGTGCCTCATGGGAACAGTCCAGCCCGAACTGCCAAGCCATGTCTTCCCTGGACCGGAAACAAGCATCCTGGGACCGGTTTCTGGCTTACAGCCGTCATCAGCCAGGCTATCTTGAATCCAGTGGCAAAGTGAGCAAGGGACCCACGTCTGGGCATACCCTGCCAACTTAGGGCGAACATAGCAAAACCAAAGGGGATGATGGACGGAGTGTTGAACATTGCAAGCACTCACCCCCAGTCAACTGATCTGGGTTTAATCCATCATCATTCTTTAGCTCACTCCGCCACCCCAGTTCAGACATGGCCATATGCAAATCAGTCTGACCCTGTGCCTCATGGGAACAGTCCAGCCCGAACTGCCAAGCCATGTCTTCCCTGGACCGGAAACAAGCATCCTGGGACCGGTTTCTGGCTTACAGCCGTCATCAGCCAGGCTATCTTGAATCCAGTGGCAAAGTGAGCAAGGGACCCACGTCTGGGCATACCCTGCCAACTTAGGGCGAACATAGCAAAACCAAAGGGGATGATGGACGGAGTGTTGAACATTGCAAGCACTCACCCCCAGTCAACTGATCTGGGTTTAATCCATCATCATTCTTTAGCTCACTCCGCCACCCCAGTTCAGACATGGCCATATGCAAATCAGTCTGACCCTGTGCCTCATGGGAACAGTCCAGCCCGAACTGCCAAGCCATGTCTTCCCTGGACCGGAAACAAGCATCCTGGGACCGGTTTCTGGCTTACAGCCGTCATCAGCCAGGCTATCTTGAATCCAGTGGCAAAGTGAGCAAGGGACCCACGTCTGGGCATACCCTGCCAACTTAGGGCGAACATAGCAAAACCAAAGGGGATGATGGACGGAGTGTTGAACATTGCAAGCACTCACCCCCAGTCAACTGATCTGGGTTTAATCCATCATCATTCTTTAGCTCACTCCGCCACCCCAGTTCAGACATGGCCATATGCAAATCAGTCTGACCCTGTGCCTCATGGGAACAGTCCAGCCCGAACTGCCAAGCCATGTCTTCCCTGGACCGGAAACAAGCATCCTGGGACCGGTTTCTGGCTTACAGCCGTCATCAGCCAGGCTATCTTGAATCCAGTGGCAAAGTGAGCAAGGGACCCACGTCTGGGCATACCCTGCCAACTTAGGGCGAACATAGCAAAACCAAAGGGGATGATGGACGGAGTGTTGAACATTGCAAGCACTCACCCCCAGTCAACTGATCTGGGTTTAATCCATCATCCATTCTTTAGCTCACTCCGCCACCCCAGTTCAGACATGGCCATATGCAAATCAGTCTGACCCTGTGCCTCATGGGAACAGTCCAGCCCGAACTGCCAAGCCATGTCTTCCCTGGACCGGAAACAAGCATCCTGGGACCGGTTTCTGGCTTACAGCCGTCATCAGCCAGGCTATCTTGAATCCAGTGGCAAAGTGAGCAAGGGACCCACGTCTGGGCATACCCTGCCAACTTAGGGCGAACATAGCAAAACCAAAGGGGATGATGGACGGAGTGTTGAACATTGCAAGCACTCACCCCCAGTCAACTGATCTGGGTTTAATCCATCATCATTCTTTAGCTCACTCCGCCACCCCAGTTCAGACATGGCCATATGCAAATCAGTCTGACCCTGTGCCTCATGGGAACAGTCCAGCCCGAACTGCCAAGCCATGTCTTCCCTGGACCGGAAACAAGCATCCTGGGACCGGTTTCTGGCTTACAGCCGTCATCAGCCAGGCTATCTTGAATCCAGTGGCAAAGTGAGCAAGGGACCCACGTCTGGGCATACCCTGCCAACTTAGGGCGAACATAGCAAAACCAAAGGGGATGATGGACGGAGTGTTGAACATTGCAAGCACTCACCCCCAGTCAACTGATCTGGGTTTAATCCATCATCATTCTTTAGCTCACTCCGCCACCCCAGTTCAGACATGGCCATATGCAAATCAGTCTGACCCTGTGCCTCATGGGAACAGTCCAGCCCGAACTGCCAAGCCATGTCTTCCCTGGACCGGAAACAAGCATCCTGGGACCGGTTTCTGGCTTACAGCCGTCATCAGCCAGGCTATCTTGAATCCAGTGGCAAAGTGAGCAAGGGACCCACGTCTGGGCATACCCTGCCAACTTAGGGCGAACATAGCAAAACCAAAGGGGATGATGGACGGAGTGCTGAACATTGCAAGCACTCACCCCCAGTCAACTGATCTGGGTTTAATCCATCATCATTCTTTAGCTCACTCCGCCACCCCAGTTCAGACATGGCCATATGCAAATCAGTCTGACCCTGTGCCTCATGGGAACAGTCCAGCCCGAACTGCCAAGCCATGTCTTCCCTGGACCGGAAACAAGCATCCTGGGACCGGTTTCTGGCTTACAGCCGTCATCAGCCAGGCTATCTTGAATCCAGTGGCAAAGTGAGCAAGGGACCCACGTCTGGGCATACCCTGCCAACTTAGGGCGAACATAGCAAAACCAAAGGGGATGATGGACGGAGTGTTGAACATTGCAAGCACTCACCCCCAGTCAACTGATCTGGGTTTAATCCATCATCATTCTTTAGCTCACTCCGCCACCCCAGTTCAGACATGGCCATATGCAAATCAGTCTGACCCTGTGCCTCATGGGAACAGTCCAGCCCGAACTGCCAAGCCATGTCTTCCCTGGACCGGAAACAAGCATCCTGGGACCGGTTTCTGGCTTACAGCCGTCATCAGCCAGGCTATCTTGAATCCAGTGGCAAAGTGAGCAAGGGACCCACGTCTGGGCATACCCTGCCAACTTAGGGCGAACATAGCAAAACCAAAGGGGATGATGGACGGAGTGCTGAACATTGCAAGCACTCACCCCCAGTCAACTGATCTGGGTTTAATCCATCATCATTCTTTAGCTCACTCCGCCACCCCAGTTCAGACATGGCCATATGCAAATCAGTCTGACCCTGTGCCTCATGGGAACAGTCCAGCCCGAACTGCCAAGCCATGTCTTCCCTGGACCGGAAACAAGCATCCTGGGACCGGTTTCTGGCTTACAGCCGTCATCAGCCAGGCTATCTTGAATCCAGTGGCAAAGTGAGCAAGGGACCCACGTCTGGGCATACCCTGCCAACTTAGGGCGAACATAGCAAAACCAAAGGGGATGATGGACGGAGTGTTGAACATTGCAAGCACTCACCCCCAGTCAACTGATCTGGGTTTAATCCATCATCATTCTTTAGCTCACTCCGCCACCCCAGTTCAGACATGGCCATATGCAAATCAGTCTGACCCTGTGCCTCATGGGAACAGTCCAGCCCGAACTGCCAAGCCATGTCTTCCCTGGACCGGAAACAAGCATCCTGGGACCGGTTTCTGGCTTACAGCCGTCATCAGCCAGGCTATCTTGAATCCAGTGGCAAAGTGAGCAAGGGACCCACGTCTGGGCATACCCTGCCAACTTAGGGCGAACATAGCAAAACCAAAGGGGATGATGGACGGAGTGTTGAACATTGCAAGCACTCACCCCCAGTCAACTGATCTGGGTTTAATCCATCATCATTCTTTAGCTCACTCCGCCACCCCAGTTCAGACATGGCCATATGCAAATCAGTCTGACCCTGTGCCTCATGGGAACAGTCCAGCCCGAACTGCCAAGCCATGTCTTCCCTGGACCGGAAACAAGCATCCTGGGACCGGTTTCTGGCTTACAGCCGTCATCAGCCAGGCTATCTTGAATCCAGTGGCAAAGTGAGCAAGGGACCCACGTCTGGGCATACCCTGCCAACTTAGGGCGAACATAGCAAAACCAAAGGGGATGATGGACGGAGTGCTGAACATTGCAAGCACTCACCCCCAGTCAACTGATCTGGGTTTAATCCATCATCATTCTTTAGCTCACTCCGCCACCCCAGTTCAGACATGGCCATATGCAAATCAGTCTGACCCTGTGCCTCATGGGAACAGTCCAGCCCGAACTGCCAAGCCATGTCTTCCCTGGACCGGAAACAAGCATCCTGGGACCGGTTTCTGGCTTACAGCCGTCATCAGCCAGGCTATCTTGAATCCAGTGGCAAAGTGAGCAAGGGACCCACGTCTGGGCATACCCTGCCAACTTAGGGCGAACATAGCAAAACCAAAGGGGATGATGGACGGAGTGTTGAACATTGCAAGCACTCACCCCCAGTCAACTGATCTGGGTTTAATCCATCATCATTCTTTAGCTCACTCCGCCACCCCAGTTCAGACATGGCCATATGCAAATCAGTCTGACCCTGTGCCTCATGGGCACAGTCCAGCCCGAACTGCCAAGCCATGTCTTCCCTGGACCGGAAACAAGCATCCTGGGACCGGTTTCTGGCTTACAGCCGTCATCAGCCAGGCTATCTTGAATCCAGTGGCAAAGTGAGCAAGGGACCCACGTCTGGGCATACCCTGCCAACTTAGGGCGAACATAGCAAAACCAAAGGGGATGATGGACGGAGTGTTGAACATTGCAAGCACTCACCCCCAGTCAACTGATCTGGGTTTAATCCATCATCATTCTTTAGCTCACTCCGCCACCCCAGTTCAGACATGGCCAAATGCAAATCAGTCTGACCCTGTGCCTCATGGGAACAGTCCAGCCCGAACTGCCAAGCCATGTCTTCCCTGGACCGGAAACAAGCATCCTGGGACCGGTTTCTGGCTTACAGCCGTCATCAGCCAGGCTATCTTGAATCCAGTGGCAAAGTGAGCAAGGGACCCACGTCTGGGCATACCCTGCCAACCTAGGGCGAACATAGCAAAACCAAAGGGGATGATGGACGGAGTGCTGAACATTGCAAGCACTCACCCCCAGTCAACTGATCTGGGTTTAATCCATCATCATTCTTTAGCTCACTCCGCCACCCCAGTTCAGACATGGCCATATGCAAATCAGTCTGACCCTGTGCCTCATGGGAACAGTCCAGCCCGAACTGCCAAGCCATGTCTTCCCTGGACCGGAAACAAGCATCCTGGGACCGGTTTCTGGCTTACAGCCGTCAGCAGCCAGGCTATCTTGAATCCAGTGGCAAAGTGAGCAAGGGACCCACGTCTGGGCATACCCTGCCAACCTAGGGCGAACATAGCAAAACCAAAGGGGATGATGGACGGAGTGCTGAACATTGCAAGCACTCACCCCCAGTCAACTGATCTGGGTTTAATCCATCATCATTCTTTAGCTCACTCCGCCACCCCAGTTCAGACATGGCCATATGCAAATCAGTCTGACCCTGTGCCTCATGGGAACAGTCCAGCCCGAACTGCCAAGCCATGTCTTCCCTGGACCGGAAACAAGCATCCTGGAACCGGTTTCTGGCTTACAGCCGTCATCAGCCAGGCTATCTTGAATCCAGTGGCAAAGTGAGCAAGGGACCCACGTCTGGGCATACCCTGCCAACCTAGGGCGAACATAGCAAAACCAAAGGGGCTGATGGACGGAGTGCTGAACATTGCAAGCACTCACCCCCAGTCAACTGATCTGGGTTTAATCCATCATCATTCTTTAGCTCACTCCGCCACCCCAGTTGAGACATGGCCATATGCAAATCAGTCTGACCCTGTGCCTCATGGGAACTGCCAAGCCATGTCTTCCCTGGACCGGAAACAAGCATCCTGGCACCGGTTTCTGGCTTACAGCCGTCATCAGCCAGGCTATCTTGAATCCAGTGGCAAAGTGAGCAAGGGACCCACGTCTGGGCATACCCTGCCAACCTAGGGCGAACATAGCAAAACCAAAGGGGATGATGGACGGAGTGCTGAACATTGCAAGCACTCACCCCAGTCAACTGATCTGGGTTTAATCCATCAGCATTCTTTAGCTCACTTCGTCACCCCAGTTCAGACATGGCCATATGCAAATCAGTCTGACCCTGTGCCTCATGGGAACAGTCCAGCCCGAACTGCCTAGCCAAGTCTTCCCTGGACCGGAAACAAGCATCTTGGGACCGGTTTCTGGCTTACAGCCGTCATCAGCCAGGCTATCTTGAATCCAGTGGCAAAGTGAGCAAGGGACCCACGTCTGGGCATACCCTGCCAACCTAGGGCGAACATAGCAAAACCAAAGGGGATGATGGACGGAGTGCTGAACATTGCAAGCACTCACCCCAGTCAACTGATCTGGGTTTAATCCATCATCATTCTTTAGCTCACTCCGCCACCCCAGTTCAGACATGGCCATATGCAAATCAGTCTGACCCTGTGCCTCATGGGAACAGTCCAGCCCAAACTGCCAAGCCATGTCTTCCCTGGACCGGAAACAAGCATCCTGGGACCGGTTTCTGGCTTACAGCCGTCATCAGCCAGGCTATCTTGAATCCAGTGGCAAAGTGAGCAAGGGACCCACGTCTGGGCATACCCTGCCAACCTAGGGCGAACATAGCAAAACCAAAGGGGATGATGGACGGAGTGCTGAACATTGCAAGCACTCACCCCCAGTCAACTGATCTGGGTTTAATCCATCATCATTCTTTAGCTCACTCCGCCACCCCAGTTCAGACATGGCCATATGCAAATCAGTCTGACCCTGTGCCTCATGGGAACAGTCCAGCCCGAACTGCCAAGCCATTTCTTCCCTGGACCGGAAACAAGCATCCTGGGACCGGTTTCTGGCTTACAGCCGTCATCAGCCAGGCTATCTTGAATCCAGTGGCAAAGTGAGCAAGGGACCCACGTCTGGGCATACCCTGCCAACCTAGGGCGAACATAGCAAAACCAAAGGGGATGATGGACAGAGTGCTGAACATTGCAAGCACTCACCCCCAGTCAACTGATCTGGGTTTAATCCATCATCATTCTTTAGCTCACTCCACCACCCCAGTTAAGACATGGCCATATGCAAATCAGTCTGACCCTGTGCCTCATGGGAACAGTCCAGCCCGAACTGCCAAGCCATGTCTTCCCTGGACCGGAAACAAGCATCCTGGGACCGGTTTCTGGCTTACAGCCGTCATCAGCCAGGCTATCTTGAATCCAGTGGCAAAGTGAGCAAGGGACCAACGTCTGGGCATACCTTGCCAACCTAGGGCGAACATAGCAAAACCAAAGGGGATGATGGACGGAGTGCTGAACATTGCAAGCACTCACCCCCAGTCAACTGATCTGGGTTTAATCCATCATCATTCTTTAGCTCACTCCGCCACCCCAGTTCAGACATGGCCATATGCAAATCAGTCTGACCCTGTGCCTCATGGGAACAGTCCAGCCCGAACTGCCAAGCCATGTCTTCCCTGGACCGGAAACAAGCATCCTGGGACCGGTTTCTAGCTTACAGCCGTCATCAGCCAGGCTATCTTGAAACCAGTGGCAAAGTGAGCAAGGGACCCACGTCTGGGCATACCCTGCCAACCTAGGGCGAACATAGCAAAACCAAAGGGGATGATGGACGGAGTGCTGAACATTGCAAGCACTCACCCCCAGTCAACTGATCTGGGTTTAATCCATCATCATTCTTTAGCTCACTCCGCCACCCCAGTTCAGACATGGCCATATGCAAATCAGTCCGACCCTGTGCCTCATGGGAACAGTCCAGCCCGAACTGCCAAGCCATGTCTTCCCTGGACCGGAAACAGGCATCCTGGGACCGGTTTCTGGCTTACAGCCGTCATCAGCCAGGCTATCTTGAAACCAGTGGCAAAGTGAGCAAGGGACCCACGTCTGGGCATACCCTGCCAACCTAGGGCGAACATAGCAAAACCAAAGGGGATGATGGACGGAGTGCTGAACATTGCAAGCACTCACCCCAAGTCAACTGATCTGGGTTTTAATCCATCATCATTCTTTAGCTCACTCCGCCACCCCAGTTGAGACATGGCCATATGCAAATCAGTCTGACCCTGTGCCTCATGGGAACAGTCCAGCCCGAACTGCCAAGCCATGTCTTCCTTGGACCGGAAACAAGCATCCTGGGACCGGTTTCTGGCTTACAGCCGTCATCAGCCAGGCTATCTTGAATCCAGTGGCAAAGTGAGCAAGGGACCCACGTCTGGGCATACCCTGCCAACCTAGGGCGAACATAGCAAAACCAAAGGGGATGATGGACAGAGTGCTGAACATTGCAAGCACTCACCCCCAGTCAACTGATCTGGGTTTAATCCATCATCATTCTTTAGCTCACTCCACCACCCCAGTTAAGACATGGCCATATGCAAATCAGTCTGACCCTGTGCCTCATGGGAACAGTCCAGCCCAAACTGCCAAGCCATGTCTTCCCTGGACCGGAAACAGGCATCCTGGGACCGGTTTCTGGCTTACAGCCGTCATCAGCCAGGCTATCTTGAAACCAGTGGCAAAGTGAGCAAGGGACCCACGTCTGGGCATACCCTGCCAACCTAGGGCGAACATAGCAAAACCAAAGGGGATGATGGACGGAGTGCTGAACATTGCAAGCACTCACCCCAAGTCAACTGATCTGGGTTTAATCCATCATCATTCTTTAGCTCACTCCGTCACCCCAGTTGAGACATGGCCATATGCAAATCAGTCTGACCCTGTGCCTCATGGGAACAGTCCAGCCCGAACTTCCAAGCCATGTCTTCCCTGGACCGGAAACAAGCATCCTGGGACCGGTTTCTGGCTTACAGCCGTCATCAGCCAGGCTATCTTGAATCCAGTGGCAAAGTGAGCAAGGGACCCACGTCTGGGCATACCCTGCCAACCTAGGGCGAACATCGCAAAACCAAAGGGGATGATGGACGGAGTGCTGAACATTGCAAGCACTCACCCCCAGTCAACTGATCTGGGTTTAATCCATCATCATTCTTTAGCTCACTCCGCCACCCCAGTTGAGACATGGCCATATGCAAATCAGTCTGACCCTGTGCCTCATGGGAACAGTCCAGCCCGAACTGCCAAGCCTTGTCTTCCCTGGACCGGAAACAAGCATCCTGGGACTGGTTTCTGGCTTACAGCCGTCATCAGCCAGGCTATCTTGAATCCAGTGGCAAAGTGAGCAAGGGACCCACGTCTGGGCATACCCTGCCAACCTAGGGCGAACATAGCAAAACCAAAGGGGATGATGGACGGAGTGCTGAACATTGCAAACACTCACCCCCAGTCAACTGATCTGGGTTTAATCCATCATCATTCTTTAGCTCACTCCGCCACCCCAGTTGAGACATGGCCATATGCAAATCAGTCTGACCCTGTGCCTCATGGGAACAGTCCAGCCCGAACTGCCAAGCCTTGTCTTCCCTGGACCGGAAACAAGCATCCTGGGACTGGTTTCTGGCTTATAGCCGTCATCAGCCAGGCTATCTTGAATCCAGTGGCAAAGTGAGCAAGGGACCCACGTCTGGGCATACCCTGCCAACCTAGGGCGAACATAGCAAAACCAAAGGGGATGATGGACGGAGTGCTGAACATTGCAAGCACTCACCCCCAGTCAACTGATCTGGGATTAATCCATCATCATTCTTTAGCTCTCGGCCCCACCCCAGTTCAGACATGGCCATATGCAAATCAGTCTGACCCTGTGCCTTATGGGAACAGTCCAGCCCGAACTGCCAAGCCATGTCTTCCCTGGACCGGAAACAAGCATCCTGGGACCGGTTTCTGGCTTACAGCCGTCATCAGCCAGGCTATCTTGAATCCAGTGGCAAAGTGAGCAAGGGACCCACGTCTGGGCATACCCTGCCAACCTAGGGCGAACATAGCAAAACCAAAGGGGATGATGGACGGAGTGCTGAACATTGCAAGCACTCACCCCCAGTCAACTGATCTGGGTTTAATCCATCATCATTCTTTAGCTCACTCCGCCACCCCAGTTCAGACATGGCCATATGCAAATCAGACTGACCCTGTGCCTCATGGGAACAGTCCAGCCCGAACTGCCAAGCCATGTCTTCCCTGGACCGGAAACAAGCATCCTGGGACCGGTTTCTGGCTTACAGCCGTCATCAGCCAGGCTATCTTGAATCCAGTGGCAAAATGAGCAAGGGACCCACGTCTGGGCATACCCTGCCAACCTAGGGCGAACATAGCAAAACCAAAGGGGATGATGGACGGAGTGCTGAACA
>CAWUFW010001055.1:2890000-3222732 GCA_963921515.1 Calotriton arnoldi | reverse complement strand
TGCAGTGTGAGTCTGCCTGTTTGTGTTAGTGCATTTGCATCACTGCATTGGCATTTCTGTAGTGTGCCATTGGCTGTATGTAGTTTGGTGATTTTCCCCTGCTCTCCCTGGGACTCCTGGGTCATCAGTCAGCACAATGATCATGGTTTGTATGTCCCATTGCTGCCATGGTATGGTATTTGTTCACCTGACATCGACAGTCTCCACAGGTTATATACATTTGTGTGTCCATAGGTGCAGATATGTGGGTCAGCATCATGGTGGTCACTTCTGTCATTGTGTAATTGGCTGATTGTTGGCAATGTGGTCCCCATGTGTGATGTTTGTATGCACATGGCCAAAACGATGTTTCTGTGACACTGCACTGTTAGCCTCGCCCAATCTATGTTGCAATGGGACACAAGCACTACTATGCCACAGATGTTTTAGTTGTTGTGTGACCAGGATTCATCCATTCAGTTTGTCTTTGGCAGCTTTTACCATACCTACACTTACCTTATGATCACCGTGGTGATGGTGCTTTGGGCCCCATTGCCACACTGATCAAAAGGTGCATCAGCCTTGGACCCCACACTTACCTTTTTGGTGACTGTGGTGATGGGGCTTTGGGCCCCATTGCCACACTGATCAAAAGGTCCATCAGCCTTGGACCCCACACTTACCTTTTGGTGACTGTGGTGATGGAGCTTTAGGCCCCATTGCCACACTGATCAAAAGGTGCATCAGCCTTGGACCCCACACTTATCTTTTGGTGACGGGGTGGCCGCTGTCGGGTGGTAGTGTCTAGCAACCCCACATTAGTTCCCATTGATCAAAAGGTGCATCAGCCTTGGACACCACACATACCTTTTGTGATGCCTGTGGTGATGGGGCTTTGGGCCCCATTGCCACAGTGGCCATGGTCGGCTTGTATTGTGGAGGCCACACACTTTTATGTGTCACACATGTTATAGTGGGTCACATTGTATGTTCATTGTCATGTTTAGTGTTGTAGGCATTTGACATGGACTACACACGCTTGTCATGTTGTTTGGGTGGATGTAATTTTCTGTGATTCCTTATGTGGGCGTATGCTGGTTGTGTCATGCATTACCCGTCCTATGAGTAGGGGTGGTGGTAGTGGCAGGCATCCAGCCCCCATGAGTGGGGATGGTAGTAGTGATAGGCATCCAGCCCCCCATGAGTGGGGATGGTAGTAGTGATAGGCATCCAGCCCCCATGAGTGGGGATGGTATTAGTGATAGGCATCCAGGCCCCAATGAGTAGGGGTGGTGGTAGTGGCAGGCATCCAGCCCCCCATGAGTGGGGATGGTAGTAGTGATAGGCATCCAGCCCCCCATGAGTGGGGATGGTAGTAGTGATAGGCATCCAGCACCCCATGAGTGGGGATGGTAGTAGTGATAGGCATCCAGCACCCCATGAGTGGGGATTGTAGTAGTGATAGGCATCCAGCACCCCATGAGTGGGGATGGTAGTAGTGATAGGCATCCTGCCCCCCATGAGTGGGGATGGTAGTAGTGATAGGCATCCTGCCCCCCATGAGTGGGGATGGTAGTGGTGGCAGGCATCCTGCCCCCCATGAGTGGGGATGGTAGTAGTGATGGGCATCCAGGCCCCCATGAGTAGGGGTAGTGGTGGTGGCAGGCATCCATCACACCAAGGGTGGGGATGGTAGTAGTGGCAGGCATCCAGCACCCCATGAGTGGAGATGGTAGTAGTGGCAGGCATCCAGCCCCCCATGAGTGGGGATGGTAGTAGTGATAGGCATCCAGCCCCCCATGAGTGGGGATGGTAGTAGTGATAGGCATCCAGCACCCCATGAGTGGGGATGGTAGTAGTGATAGGCATCCTGCCCCCCATGAGTGGGGATGGTAGTAGTGATAGGCATCCAGGCCCCCATGAGTAGGGGTGGTGGTAGTGGCAGGCATCCAGCCCCCATGAGTGGGGATGGTAGTAGTGATAGGCATCCAGCCCCCATGAGTGGGGATGGTAGTAGTGATAGGCATCCAGCACCCCATGAGTGGGGATGGTAGTAGTGATAGGCATCCTGCCCCCATGAGTGGGGATGGTAGCAGTGATAGGCATCCAGGCCCCCATGAGTAGGGGTGGTGGTAGTGGCAGGCATCCAGCCCCCCATGAGTGGGGATGGTAGTAGTGATAGGCATCCAGCACCCCATGAGTGGGGATGGTAGTAGTGATAGGCATCCTGCCCCCCATGAGTGGGGATGGTAGTGGTGGCAGGCATCCTGCACCCCATGAGTGGGGATGGTAGTAGTGACAGGCATCCAGGCCCCCCTGAGTAGGGGTGGTGGTGGTGGCAGGCATCCAGGCCCCTATGGGTGTGTATGGCATTGGTGATGCCCATCCCACCCCTATGATTGTGCTGTTGCTAGTGTACGTCATTTGTGCATCCCTATGTGTGTGTGACATATTTCGGGTACGTGTCGTTTGTTTGTGTTGTGGGTGTTTGACTTACCGTCTGCGCCGTACGCGTCCGAACCGGTCCCGGTAATAGATGTAGAGTATAGGTAGGACCTGCGCGATGGGATTCATGGTTGGGTCGTCTCGTTCGGGTTTCGCGTGTCTTCGACTCGTACTCGTCGCTGGCTTGTTCGTCTCGTAGCCGTGGATCTTCTTGTGGCGCGAATCGGAGCTTATGTGCGGCTCTCCCGGATGCTGAAACGTGCCGGACGTAGCGACGGGTTCGGCGCGTACGGAAGATGCATCGTACTAGTCCGGCCGGAAGGTGCTGTGTATTTGGGTCCGTGCGGCTCGAATCGGCGTTTGCGGATCCGGCTCGGGCGGGGAACAGGAGCTGGATTGGGTAAGTACGGCTCGCTCGGAATCTGGGCTGTTATGCGCATCGTACTTGTTCGTTCGGTAGAGTGTTCGAGTCGGTCGGAAAACACGCGTTCGTCTGGTATTTATTCCGGACGAATACTGTTAGGTGCGCTTCCGGCCGACATCGGAATCGACCCCTTAATCTCTTGTTACCTCGCCTCTCTCTTTCCATCTCTCTATCCCTAACCTCTATCCATACCTCACGTATCTTGCAACCTCGTCTCTCTACCCCACCTCCTTCTCACTATATTATCTCTCAATTTACCTCACTAGTCATTTGCTACCTAGTCTCTCCACCTCCCCTCCCCTTTCTACCAGTGTTCCTTCTACTTCACCTCTCGCACTGCCTACTAGTATTTCTGCTAATTCTTTCTCTCCCTTTCTCTTGTTTTCTATCTTTACGAGACAGTTGGGTAGGTAGGTTTAATTGTGATAACCAATAGCTGTCAATGAAAGCTCCAATTACTAGCAATATATGCTTAAGTCTTATTTCAACATGCTTCCAGGTCCACCAAACATCCACCAACCCAGCATATTCTAACAAAAACGTTGTTGCAACAAAACAAAATCTAGATCAAAGCGCCAAAAAGAAATGGTTTCTTCAATGAATGTTCAAGCTTTCTTCTGGCACTAAGTGGCTAGTGGATATGCAGCTTCTACTTTGTGGCTGTTTTGTAACATAAAATTTAATACTGTTCAGTATCATGAGGGTTTGAGCTAGCTGAACGTGAATAATAAATATTAAGTGCCTTATTACGATGTCGGTTGGACGTCCCTTGCAGAAAAGAACCGCCTGACCTCAGGTCGGCGGAACCGACCACAGTAGTTTTATGCGACCACCCATGGTGCGGTCACCAACCTCCATTTCTCAGTGGAAGATTGTCCTGCAGGCGGAAAAGGACTGCAGCACAAGCTTCCATTGAGAAATGGAGGTTTTGATACATCCTTGCACCGGGTGGCAGGCACCATGCGGTGCAGGGATGTTAAGGGGGGCACCTACCTCCAGGCCCCATTACGGAGGACCAGGGGGTAAGGGTTCCTGCTAGGGGCCCTCAAAGTCAGTTTCCAACAGCCAAACCATGTTGGAAAGGCCGACAGGATTGGCTGTCGGAAACCAACATCGTAATCCCGACGGCAGAGCCAAGCCTTGCTCCGCCATCATTATAGAGATTACTATTACACTCCTGTTCCGACAGGCTCACAGAGCCTGTTGGAAGAGGAGCAGAATCTCCCCACTGGTTTTGTTCCGACCGCCGTCATCGAAATACGGCGGTCGGAGGCTTTCCGTCCTACATCCTAATCTGGTCCAAAGTGGTTCCTCAAAATTTGTCTTGCCCAGAGCCCCTAAAATCTTTAAGATGGCACTGAGCAAAGGTGTGTTGAGGCAACACATCCAGTTGATGACACTATACACCTGGGCCAATAGCACATTTGAGTAAATCCCTCAATGAATGCACATTTGTGTTCTGTGAGTGCATTTGTAAATCAAGCCAATTGCACCTATAATCTTAAGTTAGAAGCATAAATAGCTTTCTAAAGGGTCCTGTCTACCTGCAGTGATGGATGTAAGATGTTTAAATTTGGATTTCTAGGTTTGGCACCAGCCATGATGGCGGCTTAACTCCTCGGCTCCGTCTGGGCTCGCGATAAAGCCTTCTATATCCGCCACTTATCCTGCAGCTGGAGAGGGGATTTGACCGGCGCTGCTCTCCCGGCAAGTTCTGAAGCGGGAGGAGTATCTGTGGCCCCCGGTGGTGCAGTGCCCTGATCGCGGCGAAGACGGGCTCTTTCCGAGCACGGTGGCGAGCTCTGAGCAGAAGGGGGGCGGAGTCGCGTAATTTGCCAGCCCAGATGCCGATCGAGCAGCCCGGGATCCTCACTACTTGAGACCCGGGCTACAAGGCCTGTGATAGCTGCTGAACGCGGCAAGTATGGTATGAGGCCCGGGGGCACTGCACTCCACGAGCCACCGACGACGCGCCCCTTGTGACCCGAGCCGGGCTGGATTGTTCTATACGGGCGATCACTGCATGGTGCCGGTGGACCCATATCTGTGCAGCCGAGCGGGAGGGGCTCGGTGAGTGGACCCTGCGTGGGAGCGCGCAGTAATGAGGAGCGTCATCTGTGCACCCACCTCCCCTGCTCGGAGCTAACGAGGGGCCAGGGACTCAGACACACTCTACTTGACCCGCACCTGAGACGTCTGATCCGGACCTGCTTCGGCTTGGGCTCCGCAGTTCGAGGCCCGGACTCAGTGGAAGGCGCCAGACCTGGGGCGCAATTAAGGACGACGGCCCTGACTGTGGGCCGTGACCTTCGCCGAGATCGATTGAAGAGGTGAGGCCGGGTGAGGTGTGGTGGACGGGGGGGTCTTTCAAGACCGGACCAAGGAAACTCACGGGCACCCCCACGAAGCTCCTATTTTATCGTGGCCACGGCTGGGAACGGTCGGCGCAATTATGGCCCGATCAGACACTTAACTGAAACCAATGTGGACAACGCGGGGGCCTCGATCAGAATAATTGTCTACCAGGAAAATACCCTGAGGTGTCTGAATCCCCCCACTGCACCCATCCCTTCTCTGGGTTTCGAGAGCTGCAAGTAAACTACCTGGTGGCATACGAAGAGGGAGAGACTGCGTCTCTGGATTGTGTGCCTGTGGCGCCCGGAAGATCGTGCCAAGCCAGGGTGGTAGTACGAGGTGACCGGAGGGGGTGGGACAGCGACTATCTGTCCCTCACTAGAGAGATCTCCACTATGACTAAACCAAAAGGGGCCCCGGCCACAGTCCAATCTAACAAACTGGATAAATACGTTGTCCCACGACAACCGTACTCCGAGGAGGGGGCACATGGCGACAAAACGACCGTAGAAAAGCCATCCCTTAGCTCAATCATGGCGGCAATCCAATAGGTGGGCATGAACCTAGAAACGAAAATCGACAAGGTCACAATTGAGATGAACTTAATGAGGGCGGACATGCGGAAAACCTCGGAGAGGGTTACAGTGACCAAAGAGAACATAGGGGAGCTCCAATCGGCGGCACGCAAACTGGAAGAGCGCGTGCAGAAACTGGCACACCAACATAAGCTGATGGCGTTGCAGCTGGATGACCAGGAAGGGCGGGCCCACCAGAATAACATTCGTGTGGTGGGAGTGCCGGAGGGAGCGGAGGGGCCCAGTATGGACCTCTTCATTGAAGATCTTATTCTAAATAACCTTAAACCCAAGAGACTGTCCCCTCTGTTCTCCGTGGAAAGGGCGCACAGAGCTCCGATCCCTAAGCCTAAACCGGGGGCCCCCCCACGGACAATTATAGTGCGAATCCTAAACTTCCGTGATCGGGTCGCAATATTGCAGGCAGCCAGAGTGAGAGGCGACCTTCCTTACGAGAACGCAACAGTTCGGTTCTTCCCGGATTTTACTCTGAAAGTGCAGCAAGAGAGGCGCACATTCGACGGGGTGAAACGTGCCCTTAGGGAGAGGACTTAAATACATGATGTTCTTCCCGGCCAAGCTTAAGGTCATAGAGGGCAAAAAATCCTTGTTTTTCACGTCACCTGCGGAGGTTCAACAATGGCTGGACGGGGGCCCTCCTCGAGCACACAGAAGGCCAGAAGAGACAGATTGGCGTGGGAGTCGCTACCGTAATCTCGAATCTCCGACTCGCCACACAGAGAGGGCGAGATCGGAGTCCAAATCCAGGAGCTCTCGGTCTGGGAGCCCCATGAGTGAAGCGAGGTGCTCCAGAAAATGAGGGACTGGACTCATCTCAGGGATCTGTTACATGGTTTGTGAAGGACTCAAGGTATAGATTCTACTTATTAGTCAGGGGGCACTGCGCATGCTTAATTGACACTGGAACCCAGGACATGGCCGGACAGGCCAGTATTGTATATGCTCCAGCTGTCCTCTGGGTGGTTGGGTGGCATTGCGGGCCCAGGGGTGGCCGCTGTCGGGTGGTAGTGTCTAGCAACCCCACATTAGTTCCTTGTTTAATAGGGCGACAGGCGCTCTGCTATTGGGGATGTGGGTAGTTTCAGACCTACAAGGCAGGGTTGCAGGGCGGGGGGGTTCTGTTATGGGTTTTTCTATTGTTTGTTGGGTTGTTTTTGCTTCATTATCATTGCTCCGCCATGTGTGGGTCGCGACCCGAGGTCCTACGCCTCGCAAATCACTCGAGGGGGAGGGGCCCTGATCGGGGGTGGGGTTGGATGGGGGGGGAGAGACAAACAGGGTTCCCAATGGCTACACGACAAGCTAGACAGCTGACAATCCTCTCCTGGAATGTGAACGGTCTGGGAGACAAGATAAAACGTACTATGGTTCTACAATACTTGCGTAGGCACTCCCCAGACATAGTGCTCCTACAGGAGACACATCTCCAAGGTACTAACTATTTGGCACTCAATCGCTTTGGTTACACACTCCGGGCCCACGCCGGCTTCACCACGAGTTCTAGGGGCACCGCCATACTTATTAAGAACTCGGTACCCATCGTTGTGCACCGTACCTGGTGCGACCACCCGGGACGGTTCGCTGCCTTATCCGGGAAATGGGAGGGACAGGTGGTAAATGTGTGCTCGGTATACATACCCCCACGACTACACGGGATTACACTCCCCGACCTTAGTAAGCTACTACTGGACCTACCGCACGGGACCCTAGTGCTTGGGGGGGACATGAACGATACAATATCTCCGGACATAGATAGGGATGTAAACTCCCCCGGGGCGCTGGATCCCTGACCTTTACACTCATTCGCGGGAGCATTAGGACTGACGGACCTGTGGAGGTGCCACAACCCCAGCTTGCGCCAATTCACACACATCTCCGCAGCCCACGGGAGTGGATCACGGTTAGACTATATTTTCACACATACAGCCTCGGCAGGGCTATTTCGGGGGGGGGGGATGCCACAAGGCGCGCGGAATATCAGACCATTCGCCGGTAGAGGTGCAGATGTGTGGGCTATGGCGGGATTGGTCTCTCCCGCAGAGACTGGACCCCTTTCTGTTCAGAGACCAGGAATTCAGGGAACAGTTTGAGGAACGCACAGAACAGTACTTTGCCGAAAACGTGGGTTCGGTACGGTCTGACTGTATACTTTGGGAGGCATATAAGGTGGTGGCTAGGGACTTCGTACAGGCGACCAGTGGCGCCAGGCGTAAGGAAAAACGCGCTCAATGTGAGGCCTCAGTGCGGGAGATACTGACTCTTGAACAGACGCTAGGCCCCGACCCAGTGGGAGACACCGGACGCGCACATATACTCAGGCTTAAGCAAAACGAACTTAAGGACTTAGAAGAAAACGCTGCTCGCGAACATGCGCCCGCCACGCAGAGAAAGAATTACGACTTGGGGGATAAGGCCAACAAACTGATTGCCTGGCTCGAAAAGAAGGATAGAAGTCGCAACTGGGTCTCCGAAATAGGAACGGACACTGGTGCACGGGGAGGCACAGGGACAGACTTAGCGGAGATCTTTGCTGAGTACTACGAGAACATATACCAATCACAAACTACGCGGGGGAGGGAGGAGTCCTATGAACTGCTAAAAGATATGACGTTACAGGCGCTGGGGAGAGAGGATAGGGAGGCGCTGGACTCGGACTTCACTGTAGAGGAAGTAGAAAATGCCATACGGGACCTTCAGTCTGGGAAAGCAGCGGGCCCCAATGGGCTCCCCACAGAAATGTATAAATGTGTGGCGGACAAACTCGCTCCGCATATGCTTAATATGTTCCTCGGTGCTAGAGAGGTTGGTCAACTCCCGGAGGATCTGCGGCTGACGACCATAGTGGTCATCCTCAAAAACGGAAAACCCCACGATCTCTGTAGCTCCTATCGGCCTATCTCCCTCCTGAACTTTGAGGCCAAGGTCTTGGCTAAGGTTATCGCCAATCGTCTAAGCCCGGTTATTCAATCCCTAATCCATCCAGATCAGTCCGGCTTCATGCCCCATAGGAGCACCAGGCTTAATCTGTGCCATCTATATGGCGTAATGCAGATGACCCAAGGTCAGACTGATGTGCCTGCCGCTCTCCTGTCGCTCGATGCGAAGATGGCCTTCGACAGCATAGAATGGGCATACTTGTTCGCTGTCCTAGATAAAGTCGGGCTGGGCCCTACTCTACAACAGTGGATACGCCTACTATATACCTCCCCCATGGCACGCGAGCGTGTCAACGGAAATATATCCCGAGCTTTTATGCTTCATCGGGTCACGCGGCAGGGATGCCCGCTGTCGCCGATGTTATTTGCGTTAGCATTGGAACCATTAGCGGTATGGATACGGGGAGACCCAATGGTAAGAGGCATTGATCTTAGGGGAGGCTGGGAAGAGCGCATATCTTTATACGCTGACGACATTCTGTTGTATGCCCACAGACCTCGACAAACGTTCCATCGGATTATCCATATAATTCAGTCGTTTGGCACATATTCTGGATACTGTGTCAACTGGGACAAATCCCTAGTGTTCTCGCTAGCGGGTTGACTCCCACCTCTGACGTCGGTGTGCTCGGAACTGGTACACAAAGAGACGTTTAAATATCTGGGCATATGGATAACAAAATCGGAAGAGGAGTTCCTGCAACTAAATGTGCAGGCACAATTAGATCGCCTAAGAGACGACATTGCCCACTGGAGACGGCTCCCTGTCTCCCTTGCTGGCAGAGCGGCTCTTTTTAAGAGGATGGCCCTCCCACGTTTGCTATATGTAGTTCAGACTACCCCGTATCGGCTACAAGAGACATTCTTCCGCTCGATTGAGTCCGAACAGCGTATGCTTCTGTGGGGAGGGGGTGGCAGCCCCAGGATTGCGCTTCGAAAACTCCAGGGAGGAGTATATGATGGAGGTCTAGCCGTCCCTGATCTTAGAAAATACTATTGGGCCACCCAGCTCGTCAATATTAACGGGTGGGTTTTCTCACCGCTCGAGGAACCGGCGTATAGAGTGGACCGCCTAGCAATGCGCAACGGAAGCTACTTGACAGAGTTGTACCGGAGAGGGAGAGGCAATTCACTCCTCCCGGTGCACACTAGAACGGTCATTGACGTGTGGCATAAGGCAAACAAGATGACAGGATGGGAGGCCAAATGTACGTAACAGAATCCTCTATGGGAGGGAGATTACCTGGGAGAGCTGAAACGCCTGCAGGGCTTCCAGAAATGGAGTCTTATTGGGATTGACCTACTGGGGGATGTATGGAAGGGAGGTAAAATGATAGATTTTGACACCTTGCGGGAAGGGTTCCAAATGGGGAGGGGAGAATATCTTCGATACCGTCAGCTGCGCCACGCGCTGCACTGTCACCTGAAGGACGGAACTCCGGTCCCGGAGTATTCACCGCTTGAGGATCGTCTCCTCCTAGACCCCATGATAGATAAAGCAATATCCCTCACATATAAAAAAAACTTGTGAATAACTCCCCAGACTGCATGGGCCCGCTGCGAGAGGCCTGGGAATCGGATGTGGGTCTTCTCGAGGATGATGACTGGGCCGAAGCCTTGCAGAGTCCCAGAGACATAGCCATTAGGGCACGCTTCAGACTTGTCCAGCTCCGTATCCTCCATAGATCCTACGCCTCACGAATGGCTCAAGTACGAATGGGTAGCTGTATGTCAGATGAGTGTGTCAGAGGTTGTGGCGAGAAAGGCTCCTTCTTCCACATTTTGTGGTCTTGTCCCATAATTCAAAAGTACTGGGAAGGTGTTGCCCGAGTGATGACGGCCGTGGTGGGGTAGGATGTCCCGCTAGAGCCGAGATGGCACATACTGGGAGTAACGGGAGAGACGACGTGGCCGCAATGGGCCAAGACCTGGCTGGCCCTAGCAGGGGGGTGGCCAAGAGGAATATAGCCCAGGCATGGGGGGCAGGGATGGCCCCCACGTTGAAGGCCTGGAAGAAAGACTTGGATTGGTGCCAAGGGGCGGAGCAAGTGATCTATCAGAGTCGGGGATGCCCACGTAAAGGAGAAAAGATATGGGGGGCGTGGGCAAAGTACAGAGGCCAATGGACAATGTCATAAGGTGTGCTCCAGAAACTGCCAGGATGACCAGATGTTTGTATACCCTTCGAGTGTATAGATGATAACAGCCAGTAATTGATTTAGATACGTGTTATGCCTTGGGTTACCGGTGACAAAAGTTTATCCTGTACAATATCCATGTATGTGATGATTATCTGAAGCTTGTTTTTATGTTTAATAAAGAATTTTAAAAAACCAAATTGGATTTCTAGATCAACCCATTGGCTAGTATTTTTGTAAATGCACATGCCCAAAAGTGTGCAGCATATGTTTTACCAAATGTTGAATATTGTAAATAGTTCAATAAAACATATAAAAATAATGGTTGGAGTCCTTTATTGACGTCAATAACCCTTTGAACAAACGAGTGAAGTTCACGCTGTTTTTAGGTTTTTGCCTACACGGTGCTTGCAAAATCTCTTGTAACGAAAAGAAAAATCTTAAATGGGGCTTAGAGCCGTTCTATTACTTACCTTTACTTACCATTGGTTGGCTCCCATATCACTCTTGTTTCCTTTCTTCCTGTTGCTCAGCGCCTCCTCCTGCTTCCTGCTCAGCTTCACATCTTCATCCTTGCTGTGGAGCTTAGACTAAGTACTGCTTCCGACGGCCAGTGTCCTTCCACTGGCTGCGCACTTGTAACATACTTTATATATTTATTTTTTCCAGTGCCCGCATTCTGTTGGTTGCTTGCCCGTTCCTACCACCACCTCACTTCCGTCGCTGCATGCCCATTCTCTGTTTGTTGCTGGCCTGTCCCTCCCACCACCCAGCTCCCATCACTGCATGCCCCTTCCCCCAGCCCGTCGCTAGTTGCCTCCCTCCTACCTCCATCATGGCTTGTTTTATATAGCACAAAGTCCACTGGAAGGACTTGGAGCGCTTTACATGAGCGCCATTTACATTAAACAAGGACACATGAATTTGTACAGGCACGAGAGATTAAGTGATTTGCCCAGAATCACAGGATGTTGAGCCGGCGCCGAAATTCAAACCTGGTTGCCTATCTACTAAGTCAGCAGCTCTGGCAGTAACACCATAGCCTCTTCATGCTACACTTTGACACACTGGTAACTGTAATGGGCATTTGTTCAAGAATATAAACTGCATATTAAGTACAGGAAAAATAAAAATGTTAACATGTTTGTACGTGTATAGCATAACGTAAAAAAAAAAAAGTGCTATGGCCACGTCATATCGCTTTTGTTTTTAATTTAAGCTATGTAGCACAGCAGCTTGCACTGCTGTGCAACTTTAAAAAAATATTGACAAAGCCAATAGATCTTGCATAGGTGAAACATTGTGTCTTTGCCAATGCTTGTTTTATTTTACTTTCTATAGTACAAATGCAAACGTCAGCTGTCATTTGTTAAATTACATTCAATAGGCCGTCCTTTATTTTCAAGGCTGTCGCACTACCTGGGCCATTTGCAGCCGCAGGAGCGTGCCAGTAAATAGTCCGTAGAATGAGGAAGTGTCCCTTGGGGAGGCTGCATAATTCATTGGCACACCTTAGAAACGCCTCGGAATCTGCCTGACAAACATGATGAACGATGCTGTGAATTTCTTTTTTTTTTATATAGTTATTAGTTTTATGGTTCCCGTTGGCGATAGTTGCCAAGGATTTTTAATTTGAAGGTGACGCACGTAGAAAAAATATTGTGAAGACGTGCTAAAACAAAGAAAATTTAATAGCGCAGATACCTCAAAACATGTTTGTGCTTCGAGTTTGAATGTGCCTATCTAAAAGCGGCCCAGTGTCATGTGTAGGCACCAAAATAAAAATGGCCCTCATTAGCAGATCAGATAGCTGAAAAAGTGACCCACATTTCCAAATTGGGGCAGTTTTAAATTTCTGGAGACATGCTTTATAGGTGTTTAACACTGTTTTGGAGACTGCATGCATTAGTGCAGACAATGGTTGTTGTAATATCAGGGAAATCGATAGTAAGCAGCCCACCAGACCATAAAACAGGCCCACAAACAGCCCACACACAGGCCAACCCTTCTGGCACCGCCAGATTGCCCTATAGGCCAGTTCCCCGGGTGATATATTCAGCCAGTCCCACCTTTTTAGTCGACAGAACTTCATGCTGGGACTTGTAGTATTTCCATTTTCTTTGTAAGTATTGTATTATAAATTCCATCATGCAGAGGGCCCTTAGATAAGTATTGAAAACGGTATGAAAGGGAAATACAAAAATATAATAGGTGGAATGCGTAAATTAATCTCAACATCTGGTCATTACAAGAGTCCATTCCAGTCCATTAATTTCTTCACACAATGCAACTCATGTCAGAGACTAACCACGTGCAAATATGTCTTGGTCCATGTTCTTCAGCCAGGAACATAAGCAATCCCAGACCAGTTGAGGCCTCTTTGGGTCTTTTCAAGGAGGTTAAGCTTGAGTCCAATAAACATAAACCCGGTATTTGTAAAGCGCAAACTAATCACCCCTAAGGGTCTCAAGGCGCTGGGGGCCGTCAGCAGGGCCGGACTGGCCGTATACGGGCACCGGGCGTTTCTCCGGTGGGCCGCCAGGGTGGGAGCTGGTTTTCGGCCACTGAGGGCCGTTTTTGTTACCGGGGGCAGGCAATATCGGCCCCCTGTAACAAAATCAGCCGAAACCGGCCCACTCAAACAGTTCAGACGCACCCCCTCTCCCCCCTGGTGGGGGGCAGACGAGCAGTTTGCCAGGTCCGGTTTGGTTCCCAGGCCGTCAGGAAGATTTAGCAAGCTATTGCCCAGAGTCACATGGTGATGGGCTAACCTGCCGCCGGCGATCGAACCGTGAGCCCCGTGGTCCGGAGTCAGCCGCCCTGGCTGCTGCGCCACACCTCTTCCTCTTGACACAGTGGGCACGGCACCCAGGTCAGGGCATCCATGTCCTACTTAGGATGTCTCCCTTAGAAAAATAAAATGTGTTAGATGGAAAGCTTGCATTAATCCCAGCCACTGGGAATTACTTGAGCGCATTCCAATCCATCATTTTTTGCCTACTATGCCAATCCAGCCATTTGCAAATTATTCTTAGTCCTGCTCCAATAGGAACAGCCTGCTCAAGTCAGTACCCCACCAGATGTGAATATAAGCCTTGATGGGCATTTTCACTGAGCTACAACTTCCGTCCTTTGTCCCTAAGGATCTTAGAGTTATCATGTTTGATTTGTTTTGTTGAAAGCAGGTGGCCACTGCCCAGACCACTTGGGGAAGAAGAGGAAGCGAGGGAGCAACAGCGACAACCTAGAGAACTGGACAAGGGAGACATACCATATTCTGAATGTCTTGCAATTTAAAAACATAAATATATTTTTCACTTGAAAGCATGTGAAATAATTATTTTAACAATCACGATGGCACAGCACTGCCTCTTCCCCTCGTTTACCAGGAACGCAACAAGGATTTGGCCTAGAAGCTAAAGAAAGACAAATATGAATATTCTCAGATTACTTAAGGAGAGCCGAACTTTAATGAGTAAAGCTCTACACAAACAAAGGTGACAGTGGTCAAAAAATAATGCTTGCACCTCACTGTTTCAGGAGAAGAGTAAATAAGCAAAAGAACTATGTAACGTGTGCTCAAATGGACAAACAAACACTATGTCACCAAATTAGTGTTCCACAAATGTCAGAAAGAGAACTTTCAAATATTTATAATAATAAACATTTACAGAGCACCACAATATTATTAAAACAAGGTCCGTCAATCCGACAGGTCCAAAGGCATTGTCCAAGGAACAAAAGAATGAAATTCAATGAATAAGGGTCCAAAGTATGAAGACACCAAGTGAATCTGAACGTCCAAGAGCTTTTATTGTTTCTTTAGGCATTCAATTTAAATGAAATCCAAAAGTGGGACAGACGACACATGTTTCGTCGTTTGATGACTTTTTCAAGGCTCAAAAGTTCATTTGAAGAAGAGTACGCTTCACAAATGCTTCTAGCAACCGAGATGGTAGTTATTCACATGTACTTCGGAGCCCCGAGGACAGGAATCAAATGATATAGGACCGTTTTTTAAATCAAAATGTTTGTACAAGAAATCCACTTTTATTCAAAAATTTGTGTAGGAAGTTGCGCTGAAGTTGTTGTAACCTAGTGGTTTGTGCCGTAGTAGCGGTGATAGCCATAGTAAGTCGGTGGTTCACAAGAGTTAAAATGGCGGCAGCATCGTCAGTATGAATGCAAAAGACTGAGTAGTGGTGGGCATTTCCTGTTTAGGGGATCTGGTGATTGGGACCACCAGTATGTCCTCTGCTGGGCTACAACAGAGTTTGATCTTCATCAAAATCAATTTAATGATTTCTCGAGAAGTCCAACATTTGCTCCCTTGCCCAATGTCTCGGGTTTGGAGAAGCTCTCAGAGTACAGCCCACCGGAGGCGCGAGTACTGCTCAGTGTAAACACACCACATAGACATTAGTATATAAACAAATCTCTTGTCGTGCTTACCCCTGATTCCTTCCCTCGACTTCGTTAAGCTTGGGCTCAAGATCTTGACCAACTGACAGATGATGATTGGCAGAAAGCTTTGGGATCCCCGCAAGAGGCCACCATCACAGCCCAGTTTTGATTTATATGGTTGAAATATCTGCATCGGGTGTACCTACGAGGTCTAATCTGTGGAAACAGCTCTGCCTGTCTTGCTCGGCCTATCGGGAGGATTTCCTCCACAACAGTTTGGGGCTGCTGAGTTCTCAATACATTCTGGATGGGGTTACTGAGATGACTTTAATGGGGATATTGTTCTGGTCCCTCCCAAGTGATCCCAAATTAGCTCTACTATATATGACTAACGAATTAGAAGGTTATAAGATACAAGAGGGATTGAATTGGTGGTGTGAATTGGTGGTGACCAAAAGCAATATTGCCAGAGCTTGGAAAAATGTAATAGCTCCTTCGTGGGATGAAAGGAAGAGGAGCCTTGATGGGTTTATGAACCTGGAAAAACAATATATGTAGCTAGAGGTTGCCCACATAAACATGGTAGGATTTGGAAAGACTGGGCTCGGCACCAAAGGCTTTTGCATGAGCCTTATACCACACAGCCCTGGTCTCTGGACAATGGAGTGCGCACCTTCGGGTCCTAATGGGCTGCGAGTGCACTGGTGGTTGCGGGAGGTGATTAGGAGTGTGGCCGCTGGATAGTCCATATGGCTTTTCAGCTAATGTTGTGTGCTACAGGATATGTTTTCTTTTATTCGGATCTTGTATCTGGAAATTATACTTAGTCCATTTTCTTTCGCTGTGGGGTATTAATGTTAAATGCCCCAAAAATGTTTTTTAAAAAAATTACAAATAATTATTTGAGCAGGAGGATTTTTTATGAAAACAAGAGCTGATTCATGTCAGGAAAGATTTTTCCATCAGACACTTTAATAGCCTGTAGCATATAATCCTTTTTGGGGAATACAACAGGGTTTCTAAGGTTGCACAGGATTACAAAGGTTATGAGGCACCCACGTTAGTGGGGTCCTCAGCCCCCTCAAGGGATAGGCGGCGAGCTCTCTGCAAAAGAGGGAGATATGTTGCTCTGGCATCCTGGTTCTGTGCCAGGGAACCCTAGAACCTTAGCCCTAATTTGAGAGTGACAGGGGCCATAACTGACATCCCTCTGCTAGGCAGAAGACGGAGGGGAACAGAGAGACTTGGGGCTATCGTTGCCTTTTCCCTAAGGACTATCTTTGCTTGAAATCTGGACAGGTGGCCTCTATGCAAATAATATTACCATGAGAATGATCCTCAGCATAACCATATATACCGAGAGGGGGTGCAAGTCAGGGCACCAATCCAGTAACAGGGGAGGTACCCGTGTGCTTCTTAGATGTCCATTCATGATATCAGGGACTCGCGGATGGCTCTCACCTAGTGAAACTAGTTTATGAAATGTACAACACTGTAACATTAGAAACAGCTTAGTACTTTGTTTGTAGTCAGGGGAGGGTTAAGGTTTGAATTAGGTTTTGTATATTGATTAGCTTTTGATTTAGGGTTAGGCCTTAGATTCAGGGTCAGTGTTACGGATTGAGGGTTGTATTGTTGGTTGTGCTTAGTTGTGCAAGGCTCTAAAATTGTCCACATAGGAGTGAGAAGAAACCAACACATTAATACACTGAAAATATCTACACCCCTTTATACAGCAAGTAACTATAGCTTCCATGTCGAAGAGTTTCCAGATGTCGGTCTATTGGTCCACCCAGGAGCGATACGCAGTGCTAGAGAATTTACAACCCCCTCATGTACGTGGTCTACGGGGTCCATTGTGTAGTGGTCTTAGTGATATCTGAGGAAATCAACAGACTCAAGAACATGAAGACACCACACGTACATGGGTCTGTGGGGTTTACGCAGGAGCGGTGATGGTGAGACCTACGGAAGTGGATATTATTGGGATCTGGGATGAGAAGCCATCAATATGTAAACTTGATGAAAGAATTATCATTATGGAAGATGAGACGGAGTGCTGGGAGATGTAGAAGGGGAATTTGAGAGAGATGATCAGGTATGGATTCTGGGCCTAGATCCTCCATTGACCTAATGGGCTCAAACAGGGAAGATGAGCTTAACCTTGCCACCCCTGACCTGGAGCTCAGGCAATAGGACATTTCGGAAGATTGATTACAAAGAAGCAGTGAATGTTAATTGCCTGAAGGACGAGAGAAGCCGAGTGCTGAGTCATCTGAGTAGGTCTGCCAGTGGGGAAAATGCCAGTCTCTGCAACTTGTTTTGAGATGTGGATGGGGGAAATGAGGGACTTGCAAGAGAGCTGTAGCCTGCAGATAAAAACAACCTGCATTTAGAAAGAGGCACAGACCAACAAGGCAGACAGAAACGCAAATGACGTCAAGATACTCCACTCAGGAAGCACAGAAAAAGGCCCCACACTAGTGTGTTTAGTGTGTGCGCCCTCAGGTGTTTTGTGCTCAAATCAAGCAGTGGTGCAGGAACTATTTTAAGAGTAGGGTTGCTGCCATCAATGTTACATCATTGAAGTCATACGGATTGTAAAAAATCCAAGCGTTCCACTAACAAGTGCAGCAAATGAGCCACGCCCATTCAGAAGAAGAGTTGTAAGGCTGTGGTATTCAGCCAGGGGTGCATTTTGGACCACACTATCACTATATATTGCTAAAGCCTGGTGTGGGAGGACACTGTCATTTATGCACTGCATATTTTCCACTGAAACGGCCACTTAATTTGCACAGACATGCAGTTTTATTGATTAAACTATATAGCACACAAACAATGTGTGGAAATCAGGGTTCACAAATATTTATCTTTTTTGCATCACCAAGTAAAATGCCTGGATGTGTTTCGATAGTATTGAAATCTTTATTTCCATCAAACTTAAGAATTACAAAAATATTGTGCTTCGTTTGTGCTTACCTAACTGCTAATGTATTTTGAATCATTTGTACAGTTCATTTACAGGTATTTACATTTTGTTCAATGTTAGAAACAAATTGACATTCTTCAGCCTTTCCTTCCGCACTCCCTGTACCCAGCAGTGAGTGCGGGTCCCTGTACCCAGCAGTGAGTGCGGGTCCCTGTACCCAGCAGTGAGTGCGGGTACACACACCGTTCACTTTACAAAATCCTGTCTTTGCAATCAGAGAAAAAAAAGTAAACACCAATCTCCATGTTAAAAGAATAAGCAATGTGACAGAAGACATAGGCTGATATTTGTCTTCTGTCTTTGCACTCACAGCGAATGTGACAAGATAAAAACAAACTTTGAAGGAATCTGCTGGTGCAAGAGGGCTGAACAGGCGAGAAGGGACAGGTCAATATCACCTAAATAGGTATGCCTTTGGGGAAAAAGCCAGTCCCTGCAATGTATGATGGGAGGCAGGAGGAGGGGAGATAAGGAGCTACCAATAAATATTGCTGTAATCTGCAGGGAAAAAGATCAATGCGTACACAAATGCAAATATGGCTAAGTTACAAAAAAAGGAATTCTTGCTCTAGCGCGGTTACAGTGTCTGCCCTCAGGCGCGTTGGCCTGGAATCAGTGCTTGAAATGGAAATGTCGAAGTACCAGTACTCACTACCCTAGAGCACCTGATTGCTACTGAGAAATGCTGGTGTTATCCTAGTATACATATTGCATCCCTGCTGAGAAGTGCTGGTACTCTCCCTTTCAAATTAAGGAAGTGCAGGTACTAAGTACCTGACAGCTCCTGCCTATTTACATCACAGGCCCTGATCAAGTGTTGGGGAAAGCTATTTCAGACCCGAGGATGTCTCTCCTCTTGCTTATGCTTAGGGCTAGATTTAGGGTGAGGGTAAGGATAAGTTTTAGGCTTAGGTTTAAAGTTAGTACCTTACCATTGTACTTAGCTTATTCAATGTAGTGGTATTCTCAGCAGTTGTATTCCCTGTAGTAGTAATTTTGAAGTAGTGGAATCTATGGAGTGGTATCTTACTCTAGTTGTACTCTATATATTGATACTCAATTGAACTTAGAAATGTGTATGATTCTAAAATGGGAGCGCAGAAAGGTGGAATCTTAACTGGAATCTTGTTAGGACTAATAATATGTATGATTCAGAAAAGCTGTCACTCATCACAGAAAACAAGTCAGACCCTAAAAAGAAGGAAAGCATATATCTTTGGCATACATGAAGATAATGACTTCACTAAACTCCCAAATCAAATGACAAACCGGAATGTAACTGGGTATCACATCTTTCCCTGGTTGTCTTATGCATCAAAGATAGTTCTGTGTATTGTTCATCCTCCCATGTTTCCAGTGAATGACATTTGATCGGTGGACAAAATACTTAGGTTGCATAATCAATGATTCCATTTGGAAAGTCACTGAAAAAGTTATGTTTTTTAATACCAAAGCTAGTAATTTCAACAAGAGGAAATGTGCAGCATTGTTGGTCTACATATACTGCCAGCTAAATCTGCTAACTAAAATACAATGCATACAAAGGACCTCAGTTAGAGAATGACGTTAACACAGTGAAAATGGCTCAATATGTTAATATCATTATGTACATATGTCACAGAATTTAAAGACACCTGGGCCATGGTTAAATGAGAACTAATAGGCCTGGTAAAACAGATCTAACTAGTGCACCTATTTGTACCATTAATTGTAGCATTGTCCTGGCAGTTAACTCCAAATTCAAGTGTATCAATGCCTTTTAATTTATTTCTATAGTAGCCCACAATGACTATAAAGTCAGTAGTGGCTCAACTACTCACCAGTAATCTTCTTTACTCTGAGTCCAAATCTTCCTCATTGCGGTCTTTACTAAGGGCTAGATTACGAGTACGGCGGTCCATTGGACTGCCGTATCCGTGGTGGCGGTCCGACGACCGCCACACTGCGGGACCGCCCACAGTATTACGCTTGCGGCGGAAGGACTTCCACGAGACCACCGGCACTGCCAGGACCAAGGATCCCGCTGAGCTGGTGGTCTTTGAATGGCAGGAATATGCTGGCAGAGCCACAGCTGGCACCACAGAGCATATTCCGAGTTGCCATTTTACTGGCCTTTTCATGGCGGTGAACCCACCATTAAAAAGGTGGCAGAATTGCAACAAAGGGGGCCCTGCTGCCGGATTTGGGCCTGGGGTGCATGCGGGGGGCACATGTAGTGCCCTCCTGGATTTGCACCACCCTTCCTGCACGGTGTGGCATGTATGCCACACCGTGCATGAAGGTGCAGTCGGCGCTCTGAGTGCAGCGGTCTGCCTGTTAGGCTCTTTGATGACCGCTGCAGGACCGGCCACCAGATCAGGATAAAACTCCTGATCTGGCGGGCGGTCACACCATAGGTATGGCGGTCCCACAGCGGACGGCGCTTTGCACCGTACGCTGTCGGACCGCCAAACTCGTAATTAGGCCCTAAATGAGGTGACACTATCTTGTAGTCAAAGTGGCTCACCCCTAGTCTAATAGAAATCTTTCCCTTGCCAAAATGCCTCTTTATATTTTAGAAGGATGCCTGATAGTTCCTCTCTCTCCTCTGATGTGAGCCAATACCCTGAACAACAAACCTGGTTATACACCAAGCTAAAATGAGGTTGTAAATAGGATTTAGGAGGTTAGGGACTTTAAGACTGTAACAAGAAAGACTTTATGGCTCATTCTGAGTACCAAAGGAATCCAGAATCAGGTGTAATCAGGTTTAAACAGGAGTTGGTGGCCAAATTAAATTCTGAATTGTGTTGAATTCGCAGCACATTCGACCTTTTTTTCCCTTTTCCATTTTGCCAGGAAAAACATAGTGAAATGTGATGGGGACAACTGCTTGAACAAGGGAGAAAATCTATGGTACCAGATGTGCAAATCCTGACCTAGTGCCCAATGATACTTTCTATTGGTGTGAAGGTAAAGGAAGTTACAAAATGTTGAGATTGTCTGATATTGGATACATTGATCACATTGTCGTTTTAAGGTGGCATATTGAGGGTAATTTGTCAAGTACCATGTTCTATCGCTTCTTGAGTAAGATTAATATTACTCAGGGCCTTATTATGAGTTTGGCGGTGCGGGAGTGAGACAGCCCTGCTTCCGCACCGCCACCCCCGTGTTTGAACAGCTTGCCAGATTAGGAGTTTTTACTCCTGCCTGGCGGGCGGTTCTTTGGCGTTCCCACGGGGGTGCCTATGAAATAGACACCGCAATGGGAACGTCAAAATCAGTACCTGCACGTCATGGACTGCTGCAGTCCATGCTGTACAAGTACTGGGGTGCATCCACACAGGGGGCACAACATGTGCCTCTCTGCATGCACCCCATGGTGCAGAGGCACAAGGGGGTCCTGTAGGGTCCCCTTTGTTTCCTCACTGCCACACTTGTCATGGCGGTTGCATCACCATGACAAGTGTGGCGGTGAGGAAACTCGCAATATGCTTGGTGAGCCGCAGCAGCCCCGCCAAGCATAATGCAGCCTCAAGACCGCCATGCCATCTCCAGGGATCTCTGATCTCTGGCGGTTGCGGTGGTCCCTGGGGAGCCCGGCCGCCCTGGTCGTAATAGGTCGGTTCGTGGACTGCCAGGCTTGTAATAAGTCCCTCAGTGAATGCATGCGTTAGTTGGTGTTTTTGGGGTACTGTATGTTGCCTCTGACTATTGGAGATGAATAATCATTTGGGATGGCTTACCATATGCTGCACATCGTACACTGCATAGGAAGCTGTGTGACTTATATGTTGAATGAAGTATCAATGGGATGTTAATCTAAGTAACTCGATTATGTGCAAATGAAATAGTATTTGGGATTTTATTCAAAATTGTGATAATAATATGTGGCCTAACTAGTAACTTATGAGATTAGTGCAATATGTTTATTTTTTGTAGGGGTGGGTGATAAATACTACTCTGTTGGTGGAGCTGGCAGGTTTTTGGCAACTCTGCGTTACGAATGTAATGCAGAGTTCCGGCCACATTCCACCAACCACCACGTGGTGGAGTTTTTTCTCGCACGCGGCTCGCCAACAGAAAATTGATGAGTGAGAATTACCATCCTTTGGCACGATTTTCAGGTGCTAAGAGGGCACACGGCGAGATTATCCCAACGTGGGCGGTTGCGACCGTTCACAGTGAGTAAGCTGCCGCTCGAGTAGAAAATCTACTTAAGCTGCAGCAAAACCAACTCGAGATGCAGCGCCCTTTGGAACACCGCATCGTGACGTTCATGCAGATTTTTCAGTGCGGAATAACCTCCAGCGCTAAAAATCAGCGTGAGCATCGCAACGTGCCAATTTCCACCCGTTCGCTGAACTCTGTGGAATCTCGCAGTTTTCATGAAACCCCGTGAATTCCGCCCACCCCTAATTTTTTGAAGCCCCTATATTGTCTCATTTCTTTTCATAACTGACTGATAGAATATTATATTATATATTTCCTTCTGTGGTCGTGGAATCTAACGTGGAATAGCATCTAAACCAATATGATGCTTTCCTGTGTCTGAGTGTGCAAGCAGAAAAGGCCAAAAAATAGGTTTCTATGATTTACTCTAAACAAATAAATTGGGATAGGGTGGAATTTTGCCTGCCCGTCTGTACTGTCACTGATAATGTGGGTATTTTTAATTGATAGATTACTATGCAAGATGATTACTATTTATTCCACTCTTAATTTAAAGATGCCATCACAGGTGATTTCTTGAACAAACAACTGTATTATGAATATAGCTGTGAATGAAGAAGACTATAAATATTATTGGGTCTACTGATTTCTGAATATTCATATACGCTTAATTTTTAGTGTTCATCATGAACTATTATACAATTATTTAGAAACACAGGAGGTTTCAAATTATTCTGCTCACAAGCACTGAGATGTCTTTGGAGGTAGGAGGTTAATATAAATAGAAAGAAAAAAACATAGAAACTCAGTCTCACCATATAAAATCAGGTTGTGACTTAGATGAATAAATGTTTCCTTGTTGCCCATTTGTGAATTATTGATAATGAATATTATGCTCTGTGGTATGACGATGGATTGTAATGATATGTCACAGATAATGTAATGTTACAAATACTATATAAGAATATATGTTTGACTCATTATGTCGACTATGTATTCTGGCAGTATAGATTATGATTGTGTTTTTAATATTTTATACAGCCATGATGAAGTGAAATGGATACCACAAACACATTTTGGCTCAGGATAAAGATACCTATGACTGAATTATGAAATAAAGAAAGAGCTTTTAATCACAGTTGAAGATGGTGCCTCTGAAATTTTTTAATATAACAAACACAGTATTGCACTCTTGGGACCAGAGTACATATTTAGTGGTGCACCAAGCAAGTGCCAAACCCTCTATTTCAATAGGTCCTACGTGACTGTAAATGATTGCGTGATTATATGTTTGATTTTAAAATATATATATATTTATTACTTTTGTATTACATGTTGTAGGGTATCTTGGGGGAATGGGTGAGTAGTATTATTTGTATATGTAAAATGTTAACACTGTAAACTATTTTTGGGTTGTGAAAATACTTGGTTATTCTCATAACAGATTTTATTGCATTTCTTTTAGGTGTGTATGTGTGTGTGTTTATGGGGGATTTATGGATGCTGATTGGTTTTACATTATTTATTTAATTATTTGAAAAATAATTACAACTCCGATATATTTGTAAATTGCTAAAAAATGTAATTACCAGTTTCAAATTTTAAGATATTTAATTGAAATGTATTTTTGAAGTGTCTATTTAAACTTCTGAAATATATTTGAATTCATACTTATATTATTTGGGGCTAGTGACTCTGACTATACAAAACATCTGCACTTTCGCCAATATTTGTTGGCTTGGAGTTAGAATAGTAATCTGACACCCCAATGTATACATTTTCCACAATGTTTGTTGAACCCGAGTTAAAATGGTAAAAGTGACCCCTCCAATGCATGCATTCTCCTCAGTGTTAGAGTGAAGTTCGAATTGTCAATGTGACCAGTGAATGCACTTTTCTCAGTGTTTGTTAGACTGGAATAAGAATAGTAAATCTGCCCTCTGTATATGCACAGTCACCTGTTCTTGTTACACTGAAGTTTAAATAGTATATCTGAATACCGTTCGGCCCTGCCCCATGTATGCATTTTATTTTTTCCATTGTTTGTTGAATTTTGGTTAGACTAGTGTACTTTTTGTTATAATCCCAGATTGGAGTTAAGTTACTACATGTTACTTTATTCCCAAAAAATTAAAGATATGTTGAGCATAACATTCAAAAGTGTATATTTTCTATGTCTTTTATTTCTTTTAATTCTTTTTCTATTGTTTTTAGTAAATGTAAAATATGTTTGTTAATATACATGTCCAATTAATAATTATATAAAATATATTGCACTTTTTATTTAATATACATTATTATAATTATATTTTATTTAAGAATGATTTAATTTGTCTAATACATATAGTGTAATTTAGAATTAACAGTATTGTTTATTAATTGATAAAATTATTTTAAACCTATATGTATTTTAAGAATATTTTAAAGTTAATAAATTAATGTTTGTGTGTTATTTTTTATGTTATTTATTATCTTTTTAATATACTACATTAAAAAAGTAACTTTTATTTTAAATTACAATTAAATACTTATACTTAACCATTATAATGTAACTATTTAGGACCACAATATTTTGGTGGTGAATATAATTTATATGTATGGAAAGTTGATATTTTTGTTGTTAATGTTTTGACAGTGATATCTTGGTACCACAATATTTTCATGGTCAATATCTTGACTTACTATATTATTGTGGTCTATCATTTGACATATCACCCTGAGGACCACAAGAAAGCCTTCCTCTCTCCCAGACCAAAGCAATACCATTTAAACTAAAGGAGAGGAAGTATTTTCTTCGGGGAGTAGACCAGCCAACCAAAACCACATTTTCAAAGGGCAGAAATGGAATATTAGAACAACTGGCACCAGTGTATAAACAATGTCTGCTGAATGTGGTATAAAATCCTAAGCACTCATCAAAAGGAACATCTGAATACATACCCATGTGGACAAAAAAAGGATGTATGCACCACTGTAGTTATAAATGAGAACCATAGGTGCAATGCCAAAGCCGAACAGAAGGGAAGGCATTTAATGAAAACCACTTCACCTTCTGAAAGTCTATCCCCCCATCCACTGGCCTAGAAGGAAGATCCCAGAAGAAATCCTGGCCAACTATATGGATGACAGGAAACAGACTATTAATGGCAGATGCACCATTGCTGGAAAACAAGTTTTCAAGGAGGTTGAATGTGCAGGAACATTAATTCATCAGGTCAACAGGCCAATCTGCACTCAGGAAGCAGTTTGCACTTTGGAAGCTCTTCCCCTTTGCACCACCAAGACTGGTGATGAAGGAACTGTAGCACCAATTGAAGATGAAGGAACTAAAACCCTAGTTTCCTTGGGGTTCAAATGGAGAGGGTATGCCTGCTGATTACGACGGATAACCCAACTTTTAACTAGCATCTGTAAGTCTACCTTTGCCCCAATTAAAAACAGCAAATCATTTCTGCCCTCCAATGACCTGGAAAGTGCAGCAAAAAGTACTCAGTGCTCTGTAGACCAGTTATCTTATGGGATAATGAGGATTCCCATGCATGGAGCAACTACGATTGAGCCCGTTTAATTTGCATGAATATGCACCACAACACACTGCCAATAAAAGAAACAATATTACAAGCTCTGTCTATATTTAAAAATGTAACAAATTTTAAATGAACAGTTAAGCTAGGACCCAAACTTGTCATATGTCGATGACTTTATTATTAAGATATAATCATTCTCGCAATATCGATGACCACACAAGTTTAATGTGCCGTATAATTAGATTCATACATATTAGACTACGAAGGCAAAATATGGACATATTTTGTGAAATTATTTAATACAAATGCTGTCTATATACAATAAAAATAATTTTCCTTGCAAGAAGGGGCAGATCTTTGAGCAAACAAACAACGGAGCATGAATCTCCTATCTTCTGACGCAAATCTTTTGAAGGAGCAGCTGGTAAATGATGCCTCACCAGGTTATGGACATCAAGCCATGGTTGCGCCAACCTTTTTGCAGCCCCCTCTGAGGCCTTCTTACAATAATTAAGGGAATGTGCACACCATTACCTTCACCCCACTTAGTTTTACCCGGCTAGTCCTTTGCAAAGAGAGGAAATAGGATTTGCCAATCTGCAACAATCAACACACAAATCCATGAGCTACGTGACTGAATCATTTTTATACATTAGAAGAATTAGAAAAAATATACTCCATGTTTGTTACACTTACATCAGGAAACAGCCTGATGCCAGGCAATATAATTATTTAACAACTTGTGTAAAATGAGAAGCCGATTCTGCTGTTGTGCCAGAAACCGACATAAGGTTCCTGAGAGAGCTTATGCCAAAGAGATAATTTGATGATAGCAGAATCCATCCAGCTTACCTAGAAATGTCTTTACAAAATGGGAATTCCTCAGCACCGCTTGTTGAAAAAAATAAAAAGATATGAATGTTCAGGAAGCTTGCAATTTATTTTGAGCCACCAAATCTTCAGAAGACATAAGTTTGAATGGCTGGAACACATGACTGAGGGAGTCTTTAATCAATTCAATACACATGCTCACTTGGAAGAAAGTTGATGCTGCATAATTCTTAGTTGTATTTCATTACATTCATAATTTTTCTAGTGCAGTGTCATCCGACAGGTCACGAGAGGGATAACATGGAATCGGATGCCACCTGCTTCCCCTCATGCTAATTAATAAATAGGCTTTTTTCATTCTTCATAATATAATTTTATAGTAGAGTGCATATCTTATTAACAAAGCTTTACGTTTCTGATCACAGGGTAGGTGCCACTTGCTCTCTACAAGCCACTTTTTCCCCCAGCCATTTTGTTATCATTTGATATTTTTGGAATGTGATAAGTTGATCTACTGCCTGAAATACATTCCTCTTAAATGTCTGAGCATCTGAATCTACTGTACTGCAACACTTCCTTCACTGCATCTAGGCGCTACATCTGGGGATGATAGTGATCCCCTAAAAACCGATTCCCATTTTACATTTTTGACGTATTTTAAACTAATAGGAAATGAGGTCACACTTTCTCAGAAACATGTCTAAGGCTGAGTTGACCTGAGCAATTTAACCTCCCCAACATGAATTAGGGTCAGGTGTGTTGTCTGTGTAGAAACCTACTAAAGAAATACCAGTCTGTCAGCACATATGATAAAAAGAGAATTTATTACATGACAAGATACAATACAATAGAACGTGCAGCACGGGAAGAGACAGCAATGAATGTCCAACAAGGAGGAGTCTTCCAAAGCTTTTTATTGGTGAAAACCACAAGAGGAAAATTGTCACTATTCATGCAAATATGTTCCTCCTCTGCCTCAGCAAGTTACACAAGTATAGAATACTAGGCCAATCAGAAGAGGCCAACACTGCATGATACCTGCATGGTCTGAGGTGCTGTGACATGTTGCTTCTCATGTGATCTTTGTTCGTGACATTTTGGGACTGCCCAAGCTAATGCAATGTACCAGTAACAGTAATTTCTACAGAAGTGATTTGCAACATCTGTTCTAGTAAAGTACACGTAGACTGTGCCACTTCCAAATATGGTGTGCCCAAGCACTTGTGGCTAAGCTAGCATCATGTACTGTCTGAATGTGGTTCTTGAGCAAGTCTTACGTTACAAAAACATCTTTACTTTCAGCAGCTTCAGAAACTTTAATTAATTCTTTTGTGTCGACATTCTACAGGCCTTTAAAGTAGATATTTGGTATCAATTTATAAAGGCGGCTTCCACATCTGTACACTTTCCTGTGTACTTCTTTACTTTAATTAAATATATAGTCTCCACTTTGCCTTCTGAAACAAAACATAGGTCTATTTTATGTAAGATGGACAAAGACATCGGTTGTGTATACACCACACTACACAACGGTGCCTTCAAAGATTTATTTCAATTGTAACATAACAGACAGCTCCCACACAACACTCAATACATCACTGGAAATTCCATTCCAAAAAGGAATGCCATAAAATCAAGGACAAATCAATAATAACATTATTGCTGAACATAAATAATACAGAGCCCTGGCAATATTTGATTGGGACTGGATGCAACGGTGACACCTTCTTCTCAACTCTGGAATGCCAGAAGAATGAGTGACTTCATCCTGTAGCCAAAGTGCTGCCGTGCCTTCCCCCTGTAGTAAATTTGTGGGTCTGCAAGTGTCTTCCAGAATGGGCCACAATTTGAATTTGTAAAGCTTATAAAGCCTCCAAAGATGGAATGGCACAAAGAAGAGCAAGTTAGAGTGTAGGTAAAAATACCGGACCTAGACTTTCCTAAATAAGGTCGAACAGGATCTGGAATGCATTGAAGATCATCAAAGAATCTTGAACAATATCCTGGAGTAAAATAGGGGCAAAATCATAAGTGAGGGGATAAGAACCCATAACAAAATAATGGTTGTATGACGGTAGAACGCTAGTAAAAACATTGCATGCCTTAAAACGCATGTTATTCCGCATTTGTTTAGCACGCATATGCTTTTACCTCGCATGCCATTACCACACATTACTAAGGTAAGTTTAAATATATATATATATACATATATGTATATATATATTTATTTTTTATCTTTTTGGGGGGAGACCCTCCCACCCCCCATACTTACCGTAAATGCGTGGTAAAGGCATGCGTGGTAGAGGCCTATATGTGCTAAACAAATGCGGGGTAACAAATGCGTGGTAAAGGCACTGCGATGTAAAAATCGCGTTGCAAAGACTGTTTCCCCAAAATATCCATCTAAAGTGTTGCAATGCATCCGCTTTTGGTTCCAGTTGCCTTTTTTATATGGATAAAGGAAAGACCTCACCAGAAAAAAAGAACTCCATTATAGTTGGGGAAGTGAACGTTGGCTAAAATGAATGTTTAGCCATATTTGATTGGTTTACAGTAAAATAAGAACCTCTCGGGGCGTGGCTTCGCGGCGAAAGAACATGGCCGCCTGCTAGAGCGTCTCTGAGGCCCCCTCTCCTGCCCCATATATCCACCCCATTTATCCGACCCTCCGGTGCTGGATTCGCGTGCCGGAGGTACAGCGGTGCACTTTGCTGCAATCCTGAGTTTCGGCAGACGCCGGAAAGCGGAGAAATCCCGCCCGGAGTTTGCGGCCTACAGCCTTGATCAGTTGACTGGGGGTGAGTGTTTGATTTGCTCTAGCGCTCCGTCCATCATCCCCTTTGGTATCGCTTTGTTCGCCCTAAGTTGGCAGGGTATGCCCAGACGTGGGTCCCTTGCTCACTTTGCCACTGGATTCAAGATAGCCTGGCTGATGAGGGTTATGAACCCGAAACCGGTCCCAGGATGCTTGTTTCCGGTCCAGGGAAGACATGGCTTGGCAGTTTGGGCTGGACTGTTCCCATGAGGCACAGGGTCAGACTGATTTGCATATGGCCATGTCTGAACTGGGGTGGTGGAGTGAGCTAAAGAATGATGATAGAATAAACCCAGATCAGTTGACTGGGGGTGAGTGTTTGATTTGCTCTAGCGCTCCGTCCATCATCCCCTTTGGTATCACAGCCTTGGGGAAGCCGGGACCTCGAGTGAGTATGCCCGCCGTACTGAATGCCTGAAGCGTCGGTGGGAACCCCCCCTCACCCACCCCCGGAGGGACGCAGGCGATTGATGCGGCAGCTCATCAGCACCTAGTGACAGCCTGCACGCTGAAGCGCTGCCCATCTGCGACACTGCCTGGAAACTTCCTGCGGGGCCGGCTGCATCGGAGCCAGTCCCGGAGCTCGGACCTGGAGGTCTAGGCCGGTCAACGGCGGAGAGGTACTTCGGCGCGCCGAGGTGGAGGAGGTGCCTGACACTGAAGCCCAGCGCCGGTGAGTACGCCGGGGATTGTACTTGTAGCCCTCATCATCAAGGGCCCCCCCCTCCCCTGCGGTGCGGACCGGGCCCTAGAGAGAGTGCACCCACAGCGCCTGCTCCTCGGCACCTACAGGATATCTGCCGCTGGATTGCGGCCCATGCCTTAGACGCCACCGCCTATCACCGGGTGGCCTTTGCTCGAAGGCCCACATTTGAGGCCGGGCAGGAGAGATCTGAGCCGAGCAGAGCCCCCAGAAGCTGCGTAACGCGCCGGCGGCGCAAACCCGGCCCTAGTCATGGCTAACCCGAGGAGTACAAAAACGTCCCAACAAAGCAAGCTGGACCGATACACCTGCCCAAGGGCGGAATTGCCCGAACGAAAGGGACCGGGCGACACACAACAAGGTGGGGCGGAACATGATCCTTCAGAACCCACAATGAAAGACCTGATGGCGGCTATCACTGGAGTGCGCACATCCATAGACACCCTATCCTCGGAAGTGACTCTGATTAGGGCTGACCTTACAAAATACAGGGAGAAAGTCAAGCAGCTGGAGCTCACCACCACGGGCTTGGTGGATGACACCTCACAGTTACAGACGGACATTAGGGAACTCCAGGCGTGCCGTAGGTTCGCTGAAGACAAGCTGGACGACTACGAAGGGCGCTCGAGACGCAACAACATACGCGTTCTTGGAGTGCCGGAGAAATCGGAGGGTCCCGCTGCTGATCTGTTCATCGAAAACCTGGTAATGACGAAGCTGCAACCAAAGGGACTGTCCAAGCTGTTTGTGGTGGAGAGGGCGCACAGAGTACCTGGGGGCCGCCCGAAACCGGGAGCCCCCCCCGTCCAATATTGGCCAGGCTGTTAAATTACAGAGACAGAGACACGATCCTACAGGCCGCCAGGGTTGCCCCTCCGATTAAAATGGACAACTCAGAACTCGCCTTCTTCCCTGACTTTACCCAGGCAGTACAAATGCGTCGACGCTCTTTCCTTGAAGTCAAACGAAGACTGCGTGATAAGGGCCTTAAATACGCCATGCTTTTCCCTGCGCGTCTGCGAGTCGAGGCTGATGGGAAAGCTCATTTCTTCGACCAACCTGAGTTGGTATCTGACTGGCTGGACGGCTGGAGGACCTCACCGGAATGGAGCCAAAACAACCACTGAACCCGAGGAATTGCCTTTCTTGCACTGACGCTCGAACGCTTTGATCCGTTTACTCTTCCCAAATATTGAGCATCATACACAGTCTTTTTAAAGCTTGAAGACGTTGACTTGTAAGCTAATGTACTAAGAAAGATTTGACCATTTGTCTTTGGGCTCATCACTACAAAGTGTACCTATGCCTAGTAACGGTAGGAAAGGGGGCCAGCAGGGCCTCATTTTCTTCTTTTAGTAAACGTTGGGCGACAGGCACTCTGCATTTGATTATTATGGGTAGTTTGGAGCCCAGAGTGCAGGGGAGCAGGGTGGGGGGTTGTTGGGAGGGATTATTGTATTTTGTTGTTTTTATTTGTTTGCCTTCTCTCGATGGTACAGTCCTGGTTTGTGCAACTAACAGACACTACGCTTCACTAAGGTATCAATGGGTGTGCAGTGGAACAAGGAAGTCAAAATGCTAAGTTGGAATGTAAACGGGTTGGGGGACAAAATTAAGAGAAGTGTAGTATTGCAATATATCAGAAGATTGTCGCCAGACATTGTAATGCTTCAGGAAACGCACCTGATGGGTAACACATGCAAGGCTATGCATAGATGGGGATACACAATGGTAGCACACGCAGGTTTCGCGTCTAATTCTAGAGGGGTGGGCATCCTGCAAAAGAAATCATTCCCCCTGACACTTACGTCCACCTATGTAGATGACCGTGGCAGATATGTCGGGATCACGGGCACTTGGGAGGGCCGAACTATCACCTTCATGTCTATATATGCTCCCCGGGGCTACAAGCCGCAACCTTTACGGACCTGAGCGCCGTGCTGCTAGCACTGCCAGAGGGACACCTAGTGCTCGGCGGCGACTTTAACTCAATAATTTCGGGCTCCCTTGACAGACACCCTCCCCGCACTATCCCACATACAGCACACTCTTTTTCCAGCTTCCTGGAGGCAATGGGGCTGGTGGACGGGTGGAGAACATACAATCCTGACAAGATCCAGTACACCTTCCACTCTGGGGCACACAATAGCTTCTCTCGCCTGGACTATATAGTTGTCCCGGCTTCACAGGTTACAGAAATCCAAGAGATCAGGCATCTGGCCAGGGGTATCTCAGACCACTTTCCCCTATGGATCCACGTGGCCCTGGAGCGCACACAAGTAGGACGCATTGCCCCTATCAACCCATGGTACTTCAAAAACCCCAGAATACGCAAAGACCTCACTAAAGCCGTAGACAACTACTTCCTGGAGAACGAGAATTCTGTAGACTCCCCGCAAGTGCTATGGGAAGCCTTCAAAATGGTGGTTAGGGGCCAGGCCCTCTCTCTAATTGCGGGAACAAAAAAAGAAAACATAAAAGACATATCTGATGTAGAACACGAAATTTACCGGCTGGAACAAGAAGTGAACTCTAACCCGTCCCCTGAAACCCTCCACACACTTCGCCTCCATCAGGCCGAATACCGGGCGCTAGTCACTGACCGCGCCAAAATAATGGGGCAGAACAGGCTGGGCCGACTCTATGAATGGGGGGATAAGGCTGGAAAACTGATCGCCTGGTTAGAAAAAAGAGAACATTCTAATCGGCTTGTTCCAGAAATCAGGGACTCAGACGGATCCCCCATAACAGACCCCCAAGACATAGCCAAACAGTTTGCAACACACTTCCACACAGTGTACAGCTCGGTGAGCCCACATATTGAAGAGGAGTCCTCGGAACTCCTACAAGATATCTCCCTTCCGAGGCTGTCAGCCACTGATCGGGCGTTCTTGGATAGTGCTCTCTCCGCTGATGAAATAGCGTCTGCAATCCGAGCGCTCCACTCGGGTAAGGCCCTCGGCCCCAATGGCATCCCGATCGAGCTCTACAAACTCCGTCCAGATAAGTTGGCCCCATATCTGAAAACTATGTTTGAAGACAGCCTTGAACGGGGATCGCTACCCCTAGATCAGAGAATTGCAACCATAGTTACAATCCACAAGGAAGGGAAACCCAAAACGGACTGCGCCTCCTACCGTCCTATCTCACTGCTCAATGCAGAACCTAAAATCCTTGCCAAAGTGCTAGCCACTAGACTGATTAAAGCAATAGGGGACTTAGTGCACCCTGATCAATCGGGGTTTATGCCAAAGAGAAACACCGCTCTAAATATGCGTAGAGTGCGTGGAGTATTGGGCAGGGTACCGACCATACGAGAGGATGCAGTCATAGTCTCCCTAGACGCCACAATGGCCTTCGATACACTTGAGTGGCCCTATCTCTTTGCCGTGCTCACAAAACTGGGATTCGGACCGAACTTTAGACGGTGGGTACAATTGCTATACGCCACACCTATGGCACAAGTGGTAGTGAACAACAAAAAATCTGAGGCCTTCACACTTGGCCGAGGGACCCGGCAGGGATGCCCTCTCTCTCCCTTACTCTTCGCTCTGGCCCTCGACCCCTTGCCGCATGGATCCGCAAAGATGTGAGGATCCGTGGAATGCGATGGTCGGCAGATTGGGAAGACCGTATTTCCCTATATGTGGACGACATCCTCCTATACCTCACGTCCCCTCAGAGGTCCCTCATTGTAGTATTTGACATCCTATCCGTTTTTGGCCGATTCTCTGGGTTTCGTATCAACTGGCAGAAATCTCTCTTATACGTCCTCTGTGGAGACTCTCCTCCCCTTCCCCGGCACTGCCCCATCCCAATAGTCTCTGACAGATTCAAATATTTAGGTATATTCGTCTCCCTCGACCACACACTCCAATATGCTCATAACCTGGCTCCCCCACTGCAAAGACTCAAAAGTGACATTGCGCACTGGAAGGCCCTCCCGCTCTCTCTTCTGGACAAAGCGGCCCTTTTTAAAGTGCTGTCCTTACCCCGCTTCCTCTATGCCCTACAGAACTCGGCAAACCCTGTCCCAAATACATATTTTAAAGAAATAGAAGGACTCCAACGAGACCTTCTCTGGGATGGAAGGCCGCGTATTGCTCTGCAAAAACTCACGCTCAGCTGGTATGACGGCAGAATTGGACTGCCGGACATTAAAAAATACTACTGGGCAGCACATCTAATAGCAATAAATCATGGCACCTATGGGCGGCCTGACAACCCGGGGTTTAATATGGATAGATGGCTTCTCCCAAACGGGGCATATACCCGGGCACTGTACTCCAAACCAAACAGATACCCACTCACGGGTCCTACCAACCACACAGTTAGAATTTGGCACTCGGCAACCAAATCGTTAGGATGGAACAATAAATTAACTCTCGCCACGCCACTATGGGACTCCCAAAAACTTGGAGACCTGAGAAACTCCAAAGGCTTTGACAAATGGGACTTAATTGGCATCTCTCACATCATGGACCTCTGGTGCGAAGAGGGCGTGCAAACCTTTGAAGCCCTACAGGGTCGATATGCCCTGGCGGATTCCGAGCGTTTCCGCTACCTGCAGGTCCGACACGCATTGCAAACAGTACTACCCCGTGACTCTGCTCCATCAGATGCCTCCCCACTGGAGGATAGGATTTTAGATGGTCACTTACCTGAAAAAGCTATCTCCCTAACCTACCGAAAATTCATCCATAATATGGAGGACCCCCTGCAGTCACTACGAGAAAAATGGGCCGGGGACGGTGTTGAATTAGACGATGAAGACTGGCAAGCGGCGGTCTCCTCCCCCAAAACTGTTGCTATTTCGGCACGTCTCCGCCTTGTGCAGCTAAAAATACTACACAGAATTTACATAACAGGTCCCCAATTGATGCACATGGGTTTTCTAGCAGATGGGTCTTGTAGGAGGGGATGCACCCAGCTGGGCATGTTTATTCACATACTATGGCACTGCGAACCGATCCAGGAATATTGGCGTAAGATACACGAAGTAATGAGCGAAGCAATGGGAGTCGAACTCACACCAAAAGCCCCTAGATGCCTCCTCAACGTCTGGGAACCCACTGACCTTAACATGCACGCTACACAATGGGCCACACTCGGCTACATGGTCGCCAAGAGAAACATTGCTCAGCTATGGGGGGCTTCACAGGCACCTACAATCACTGACTGGGGGAAAGACCTTGATTGGTGTATGCTACGGGAAAAAACAGTGTATATGACACGGGGTTGCCCACGAAAATGGTCCAAGGTATGGGCCCCCTGGAATGAATACCGTGGCAACATATGTACTCCTCCCCGTATACTAGACTGTGATGATCCCCCCTCCCCTTGATTTCCAATGCATTGTCCTGCAATATCTGTATGTATACTTGAATTCATTGTACTCCCTTCAATTGACCTCTGTGGAACTGTACCATGTTTCAAGTCTATTTAATAAAAAGATTTATAAAAAAAATAAAAAAAATAAGAACCTCTCACAGGAAGAACTTCCTGTCTCGTGCTAAGGAGGAGGAGAAGAAACAAAGGTACCATTCTTTGCATTATGTACAATGTTAAAATAACCTTTAACAGTAACAGAGTCCACACCAGCCACATTAAAGAGTTGCATAGCATTGGTGTGTTTATAAATAGCAGCATCAGTGAGCCCGAGGACGCGGGCTCGCAACAATATTCACAGCTAGTGGGTAAACCCTGCGTCTGGGGTAGATGAATGCTGGAGGACAGCAGGCTCATACTGGAGGTTTCAGGTCCTGCAGCTGCCCAAGATGGGAAAAGACAAGAAAGCTAAGCTGCTGACCATGGACACATAGAGACTTCACCTGGGAGAGGCTATACTGGTCTATTGTTTAGGGGACGTGTCAGCTACGCCTGATGTTGCACCCACCTGGAGGTTGGGCGTGACATGCAGTATAAATAAACAGAGGTCCAGCCGCTCAGGGCGGAGTCCATAAGACTACACTAGTGTGTGCACATTTCTTTTAGCCTAGTGTGTACTCCAGTACAGCCCGTTCATCCAGGCCCCACAGCAGTACCACACTGGCAACAAGGGGCGGCCTGCAGTGTTTGCTGCCTCGCATGCAGGGCATCGATTGCCACCTTCTCTGCCACAGCCTCTAGCTGCTAGTACTACAGGCGGATTTATAACCCATGGCCCAACAACCCTGATCCTCTGGCCGCTCCCCTGCTGTGATGTTTGGCCCGTACTGCGGCTTAGGCCCTAACATGTGCAGCCTTGCTGCCTATCCACATCGATGGCTCCTCCAATACCTGCACTCTGGGGGGTGCCTTTCTGCTCCTATTTCCACCCTGTAGCCCCCAGACAACACGCAGTTAGAGCCTTTCACAGTGCCCCCCAAATCCAAGATGACATCAGGAGTGCCTCAGGTCTCGCCTGCCACGCCACAGTGGTTATAACTGTTTGTATCCTGGCAGTGCCACTCCCTGAGACACCAGTGATGGCACTCTGTAAGTGGGTGAGTCCAACCCTGTGACTGCAATTCCAAAGTCACCATATCGCTGCCCACTGCAAAGTGTGGCCCCTGCCTCAGCCACAGCGGGCACCTCCACACAGTGCCTGGACACCGACTCCACATCCTGCCCTTTGCACCAACTGGAGCTGCGCCAACCAATGAAGAAGGCCCTCCTGTAGCGACTGCTCACCTCCTGCACTGACTGCTTACTTTGCAGACACTCCCACCCACCCGGCTCACAACGTCCTCCTGTCATTCATTAAACTTGCCAATTCTGCGACGACGGCCGCAAGATGGAAGACCTTGCTCAACAGATTGAAGAATTACTTTCGAGCCACTCACGAAACTGACCCTGTGGTAAAAAGCTCATGGCTTCTGCACTGTGCCGATGAACAAATATTCATGTAATTTCAAAATCGACCCAATACTGGCAAATAAGACGACTATGATGCCGCAGTGGCAGCGCTCAATGTGCATTTTGATCTGCAGATCAACCTGGATTTAGAGCGCTTCAAGCTTCGCCAAGCACGGCAAAAGGATGACAAGTCTATTGACGGATTCTATGTGCGGCTGCGCGAAATGGCAAGGACTTGCACAGGCAATGATCCCCACAAAGAAGTTACAGCTCAAATTATCCAAGGGTTCAAATTGAGTGTATCTCAGGAGACTCATATTACGAGAACCAGGCATGACGCTAGGGAACATGCTGACTCTTGGCCGTGCTCATGAACTGTCACACAGCACAGCAGAGCACACGGAAGAGGCCCCAGCCATAATCAGTGTGCCACAACTGCCTGCCTCCGAGCCCAAGGCCAAGACTGAAACAGCAGACCTAATGCGTAAAACACATCCTACCTGATGTAGTGCGAAAACAGTCACAAATGAATCACAATGCGACAACTGTGGACGAGATTCGCACCCCCCTTCACACTGCGCGACGCAGGGGAAAACATGCACAAAGTGTGGGAAGTATACTCACTTTGCAAGAGTTTGCCACAGCAACACTAGAGGGCAGCTAGGAGGCGCACAACTGCCTACTGGTAACCCTGTTCGATCTGTCAGAATGGGAGTGCCAGAAGTGCCCCAAGGCCCTCCCAGGAACATCATCCCTCATGACACTATCAGGGACAGTGACAAAGAAGTCTTTTTCCTAACATACACCAATCACGAGACCACACGGAAATGACCACAACCAGAGTGCAGCGTGTGCATCAATGACCAGGCTATTACTGCACTCATTGATACTGGTGCTTCTGTTAATGCAATGGCATGGAACTCGATACCTAAAGGATTAGCCACGTCTAACCAGAACCAAAATCTTCGCGTATGGGAGCGACACTCCCCTTCCCATAGCAGGAACTTTTGTCAGCAATATATCAGTCACAAGAGTCAGCAGGCACCTGCCAAATTCTATATCAGTATGAAGGTCGGCGACACACTACTCAGTTGCAGAACTGCTTAAACCCTAGAGCTGGTGGCGTTTGTTGCACAAGTACACCACTATCAGCTGGTCTCAAATCTGCAGGAATTTAACCATATGTTCACAGACCCAGGGTGTCTTAAGAACTACCTAGTTAAAGTACACATCGATACCTCGGCGTCCTGGCCGCATTGGACTTCGGGGGTCGGATTGAAGAAACTGCCGCTACCAACTAATTAGTGAAGACTGGAGCCGTAGGATACTCTTGTGAGAGCCCCCACGCCCAGGACCGTATTGTTAAAATCTATGTCTTCTTACAATCGGTATCCCCTGGACAAAGACATAAAAAGGTATTGATGCCACTTTAAGAGCGGTGCTGAAGTTCCTTGGAAATAAACTTATAAATATTTACCTCGTAGTGAAAAGGATCAGTGGGTTTTAAATAACAGAAGCACAATATAGATGCACTTGCGCTTTGCGTGATAAGAGAGATTCTTGTCTGACCTTGAGGGCACGTCAACATCTGCGTACCAGCTAGTAGCGGTGCCTCTAGGAATTTCTCCACACTATACTCATGTGTACCCCTACCACTCGTTGAAAAATCACAATTTTAAACGGTCCTGAGGAAGGTGGTCAACACAAGGCTAATACCACCGAAACGCGCGTCGACCCATTTGTATGCGCGCCCAGCCCACAATACGGTCACGGAGACCTAAAACATCTCTGTCCCCTTTTGACCAGGAGGTGTATGTGCTCTTGGGTTGGTTGTTAGTATGGATTGTTTGGTAGAGTATGAATGTGGATATGATAGGCTAGTATGATTGCTGTGGTGAATTAATAGGGGTCCTATGAAGAGAATTGTATCTCATGTGTAAATAGGCACCGGACTTTTTTGTCTATTTATGAAATGTACAAAAAGGAAACAAATGGAAAAAAAAATTCAATAATATGTATGTCTTTTAAAACTTTTTTACTACGAATGAAAATAAGTATAAATTTCAAAAACATTTATAAAAATGTTTTTGATTAAATGATGATGTTGTATATATCATGTCTCAGAGTATATATTGATAGCCCATTGGAGCAGATTTAGCCCACAAAATCAAAGAAATAGAGGTCAAGTGGGAGGTTTTTTGATATAATGTTTGGTGTGTTTGTCCCCCTTTTCTCCCAGACCTAAATGAACTATTAAAGGGGGTTCCCTTTTCTAGGAGCACATCGATACCTCTATCAAGCCTTTCACGTTGCAACATCTCAGTGTCACGATTTGCTCCCTGCATTCCCGTGTCCACCACCAGGGGGCTGAACTGTGGGACTCTCCAGTGCTCTAATAAGCTTCCAGACCCTCCCCTTCATGTATATACTGACTTCCAGCCATTTGGACACTATTTGGGAATTGACATCCATTCCCAATCCATGCCGGGTTTTGTGAAAGCCAGCCTGCTCTTACTTGAAGCCAGCCTGCTCATGTTTGGAACTCCACTACCTAGAATTCCCTGCTCACTGCTTTGTCTCCACCCCTGCAGGCCAAGGATGGGTGGAGGAATTCAGCTCACCTGTGGCTGGCTGCTGCTAGCCTGCTCACACCTGCTGCATATGATTACTGTGAGCTCTTTTAAGCCTCACCTCCCTTCAGCCCAGTGTTGGTCATTGTAGCTGTTATCCGGTGAGACCAGTCCTTGTTCCTGAGCTTTTGCTATTCCTGTTTCCTGAACCAGCACTGCCTGCAGTGCTACTTAGTATCCTGAGCTATAGTTAGTCTTTGTTCCTGTTCCAGGGCTTCAGCTATTTCTTGTTCCTGATTTGCACTGCTTGCAGTGCTCTCTTGACTCCTAGTTTCCTGAGCTGTAGCTATTTCCTGTTTCCTGAACCAGCACTGCCTGCAGTGCTACCTAGTATCCTGAGCTATAGTTAGTCTTTTTCCTGTTCCTGGGCTTCAGCTATTTCTTGTGCCTGATTTGCACTGCTTGCAGTGCTCTCTTGACTCCTTGTTTCCTGAGCTGTAGCTATTTCCTGTTTCCTGAACCTGCAGTGCTACCTTGACTCCTGAAGCCTTAGTATTCCCTGTTCCCGAACTAGCACTGCCTACAGTGCTACCTTGATTCCTGAGCCTTGGCATTCCTTGTTCCTGACCTGCAGCAGTTTCCCTTCTCCTGAACTAGCACTACCTGCAGGGCTACTTTGACTCCTGAGCCTTAGCATTCCTTGTTCCTGCCCCAGCACTGCCGTCTACGCTACTTTGTTTTCTTGATTCCTGAACCTTCACTATTCTATTATACCCTTGTAGCCTCCCCTTCTGTCTATCCTTTTCCAGTCCCTGCCTTTCTTCCCATTTCCGTGGTTCCAGTTCTAATTTGCTGTCTTTCTATTTCTGCTGTCTTGCTTCTGTTACCTTGTATGTTTGTTACCTGCTTTCTGCCAAGTGTGCCCTATGATTTCCTTCCTTTCCTGTTAAGCACTCCCCCTTGCTAGCTCCTTGTCTATTGTGCTTGTGTTTAGTTCTACCCCTTTGCTGTTATTGCCTTGCGTGTTCCTGTTTGATCGCCAGGATCCGTGGGCACAGCTGACTACCTAGGTGGTGTTTCTTGTTCACTGTGAGTATTGTCTTTGAGTTACTGTTATAACATCACCATAGGTATAAGCTCCACAGACCCTGCCTTTGCATACATATCCTATATGTGGGTATTTTCAGTCAGTATCTGTAACAGCAATTGTGGGTGAGGAACTTACTGAGCTTCAGTCTTACCGTGTGGAGCTCCCGAGTGCTTTACCCCACATCCCCTTTATTGTTAATGTTGTTTTATATTTAAGTGTATTGCACATCCGTCCTGGGTTTAGTGATTCTGAATGCTGAGCCGCCTCATGAGTGCCTGTCCTTTCTGAGTCTCACCCTTCTTGTTCACTTGTACAGGCTTTCCCTTTGGATCCCTTTGTCTCCTCTTTCTGTGTACGTTTCCTACCCAGTTCCCAGTCCTTGCCCAAGTCCCTGACTGTGTTCCCCACATAGTCCCGGACAGTCCCTGACACTCAGCATTTCATTCCACCTCCACCCCAACTTAGAAGACGAGCTCGCAAGACTCGAAAACTTGAGGAGTGATAGTGAAGGTTACAGCCCCGACCCCATGGGTCTATCCAATGGTGGTTGCGCCAAAACCAAAGCAGCCCAGAGCAGTGAGAATCTGCATTGATATGAGGCCACCTAATCAGGCGATTTGATGTGAACACCACATCATTCTCACTATGGACAATATCATAGCTGATCTCACAGGAGCCAAGTGGTTTTTAAAAATTTACATCACAACCTTCTCTAGTTATCTCGGCCTGTGACACTACACCAGACTTAACTTCAGCATATCCTCGGCCGCAGAGGTCTTTCAAAATGCGATACGAGAATTACTATCAGTCTCGAAGGTTTTATCAAGATCAGCGATGATATACTCGTTTACTCCAAATCTGAGGAAGAACACCATGGACACATCCACGTAGTTCTACAAAGGATATCCAACAGTGGCCTTATGCTAAACTGCGCTAAATGCTCCTTCTTCGCACAGAAAGTTGAGTTCTTTGGTTACATATTGTCGTCTGGTGAAACCAGTGTTGACCCAAAGAAATCAAATGACATAAGAAATGCCCCCACTCCCACATAAGTTTCCATGGTTCAAAGCTAACTGGGCATGGCAAACTACTGTGGCTGATTTATCCTCAATCTCACCTCTCTCACAAGTCCCTTTTACAGCGCTCACAAAAGCTCATGTGAAGTGGGAGTGGGGAACAATCCAATGAATGGCATTCCAAAGGATCAGATGCCCTGCTCCACGACGTGACAATGGCCTATTTTGACCCCATCCTGGACACAGAACTAATCGTTGATGCTAGTCCTGTAGGGCTTGGGGCAGTGATAAAACTTGACCCATTGGGCACTGGTAGCTTTCGCAAGCAGCCTCCTCGCTGTCCTGGAAACACGATATGCTCAAATTGAGCATATGAGCATTGAGCCATCAAATGGGGCTGCACTAACTTTCATCTGTACTTAATAGGGCGCAGATTTCGAGTCATCACTGATCACAAGCTGTTAGTAAATGTCTTCTAGGGCACCTCCAATCACCCCGGCTGCCCCACATTGAGAAATGGGCACCCAGCTACAACAGTATCACTTCGACATCCAATACCAGTCGGATACTGACAACCAAGCAGACTTCCTCTCCAGGCACCTGAGGAAAGGCACCAAAGATGACCTCTAAACTGAACAGTGCATCTGCATATTTTCCCAAGCTGCGTGCCCCCGCACACTCTTACTTGACGAACTAGTGCATGCCTCATGGCTAGAACCTGTCTAGAATAAGCTAGAGAAGCCATCAAGACCAATTGGTGAGTGACATTCCTTGCGAACGGCAAGAGACTTAAGAAGGACTCAAAGAGTACCTTAGAACAAATCGTGAGGGACTGGTCCTAAGATGATGGCGAATAGTAGTCCCCAAGGCAGGTCAAAAGTATTGACAATTGCCCATCAAGGCCACCACGGAATGGCCAAGGCAAAGGCGCAAATCTGCGAGAAGCTGTGGTTTCCAGAGATTGACTTCAATACCTGGGCATCAGCTGATCAGAAAGCCTGAGATAATGACATTGACAGAGACGACTCGTGTATTCTTCCAAGACCGAAATCGAGGGTGGAAATATCAATCCTATCAGAGAGGGGCATGGATTGTGGCCTACCGCCAAGGCAACATGGTCACTGCCACCACTCGCAACATCTCGTGGTTCAAGAGAGCCCCAGAAGCAGTGGCAACCCAAACCGGGGACGACCACCTGCAACAAAACCAAGGGACATGTTGTGACAGATGGTCAGAACTCCCATGGAGGCTTTGTATATTTAATTCCAGTGACCCTCCTTTCACCAGCCACAGGTCAACTGACTAAAGAGGAATCCCACTACAATACAAGGGTTCTAACAGAACTATTATGAATGAAAGTTCTACAGCATTAAAGTTACACAATAATTTTACAATAAACACATTACTACTGATAGCTACACATTACTACACATACCCTCCCATTTTAGTCAAACAACAGAAAAGAATAACGATAAACTATATAAAATAAAAATCCTACCTAAAGCAGAAAATACTATAATAACGGTTTCAAGAAACTTGTACATAATCCTTTAATAACGATGAGGTTTCGACTCCTTTGAGGGTGTACTTCTCTCGCCCCTACCGAAGGCGCCATGCTGTCACAATCACTCTCTCTTACATTACCCCCACCATTCTCTCCTTGTCTTCTCTCACTAGAAACAGCATTTCTGATAAGTTCCTCATCGTCCACCAACATGTAACTGCTGATGTCCCCTTGAACATGTTCCTCTTTATCACTGACTTTATCACCCTTCTGGTAAAGGGACACCTTTGCGATTATTCCATTCATCAACTCAACATATCCTTCACACACCTCTTTAACTTTGAAAGGGCTCCAAAATTTGGATAAACCCTTACTCACCCTTCTATGCTTTACTTTCACCCAATCACGAGCTCTTATCACACTTTTTGACCCCTCTTCTTTCTTTTCTTTTTTCACCTCACTGCCATTATTAGCCAATCACGCCAGAGACAACTTTGTGCCTGGCTTCCTCATCTTTTCAAACTGTCAAATATTAGTCACACTATTCACTGTAGTACAATGGGCCAAAACTATATTATTCACCATTACCTCTAAATCTTTTCCGCCTTGACTTGCCATTAATATGGCACCTTCAACCAAGTGGTTGACCCTTTCCACCATTCCATTGGCTTCAGGGCTGTGCAGTGCAATGGTGTTTTATTCCAAAACTTTCCAAGTATGACCTCATCTCATATGAAGTGAGTTGGGTGCCGTAATCCATGATTAAACGGGGTTGCCCTTCATCCAGGAACACTTTCTGCAAAGTTTCAATAGTACAACTGGTGGTCACCTCAGACAGAAACTTAACTACTAACCACTTGGAATGCACATCCACCATTACCAATGCATTCTTGACTTTCCCACTCACACCATTCATGGGTGTCATGGTCCTGAGGGGTTCCAGCTCCCCGATTGATTGCGGTGTGTGTGCTCCGAACGAGGCGGAAGCAGAACTGCCTCACTTCCGTCATACTAGCGGTCAGCGGTCTAGTTCCCTGTTCCGGAAGTCATCATCACGGCATCAGCGTATCCGGGGAGAAAGGCATAAACCGCTGCTGTTCCCGCCAAGGCAGCGCTTCGGATTGACGTTTCGACCAGGATCGGTTGCTGAATCGGAGAGGGACGTCTGACCCAGGTAAACCGAGCACGCGCAGGAGCGGTGTCTCGGTTCCTTTCGACTTTGCCCCTGTTCTCTTATGCTAGCGCGAACTGTCCTTGCTGGCTGCCGCTATCCGGTGCGGACACTGGGTAGTACCCTACTGTGTATCGGATACTGGAACTCGTATGCCATCAGTTGGGGAATTGTATTGGTGCATACCGCGCCGGAGTACTTTTGTTTGTTATATTATCGCGCAGGGGCGCTTTGGCTTGTTTCCACAGTACAGCGCAGGAGCGCTTGGGTTGTTTCCACAGTACCGCGCAGGAGCGCCTTATTGTGTTCCCTCTTTACCACGCAGGAGCGCTTGTTTTGCTTAGTACAGTATAGCGCTGGAGCGCTTAGTTGTGTGTTACTTTGAATTACCTACTCAAGGGTTGGGAACCCTGTTCTTGGTTCCTATATGCAGGCGCAGGAGCGCTACCTCAATTTTCTGTTTCTGCTGATGACTTCCTGATTGCTTGGTGCTTCCATTGCAAGGTGATTTCCTATTTCCGCATGTGTGTGTGTATGAGGAGTGCAGGGGTTGTACGTGCCCATAGTGACCGGATGTCCCTTGTCTTTCCCTAACCAGACGGTGCTTCTCCGGACATTCCCAGAACAGAGGGAGGTCCTCAACCGGTCTTCTGGACACCATCTCCATCAGTTTTTAGCTCCCTTCCCCCGATCCCACCACCATCCTAGTTAGGGTACTGGTCTCCGCTGGGGTAAGGTGGGAACGGTGGCGGTCGCTCATGTCGTCTCTGCAAGATTGCTTCACAAGCAGAAGGTAAGACTTGTGGGGTTAAGACAATGGGTCCTATGAAATCCAAACACACTGTGCTCCAAGGTCTGCGTGTGTCTTCAATATGATCTTGTACCCCCTGGACACCTGTTTTGAGTCTCTTTGCATATATCAAATTTTTCCACCCACAACATGATCTCATCATCCATACCTGGGCGCCAAAATGTTTCTCTAGTCCTTTTTTTTGTTGTAATATTTTGCCCTAACTGGCCCTCATGAGCTAAGTTAATAATCCTCTCCTTCAGGTGATACAAATGTGTCATTCTTCATTATCACAGCCTTGCCACACAGCATTAATTCACCCAAGACCTTCAAATATGGTCTCATGGGAGGAGCAATAGTGCTCTCCCTACGTCCTTCTCCAACCACATTTGCGCAACCCCTTCAAGTATTTGGTCATCCTCCATATATCTATTCCATTGTTCTGCTGTGAACGCTCCACTGGCACATTCTTCAACAGCATACAACCATGCCACAGCCCCCTCCTGCTCTTTGACCAAAATATTTTGTCCATCAGCTTAAGTCCAATCTAAAAACAACCGTGAGAGACAGTCAGCTTGTGCATTCCTCCACCCTGGAATATCCTCCATCCAAAACCGATATTTCTGCAGTCTGGAGGCTAGTCTCACCAATCTGGCCGACCCTTTCCCTGCCACTCCTGGACTCAGCACCTTGATCAAGGGTTTGTGATATGTGTGAATACAAAATTCCAGATCCCACAGGAATGTTCTGAAATGCTCTACAGACCATGCTGCCACCAAGGCTTCACACTCTATCACCGCATAGTTCTGCTCCCTCTCCTTTATTGAGCGTGAAGCAAATGCCATGGTTCTCTATCTCTCCTTCCATACATCTGAGACAATACTGCCCCCACTCCACATGCGCTGGTGTCTACCGTCAAGATAGATTTCCGTTGCGTATCAAATGGTGCCAATATCCCTGCCTCACATACGTCTTTCCTCACTACATCAAATGCCCTTTGTTGTTCCTTTTCCCACTTAAATGTACAAAAGTTTCTCAATAACTTTCTCAGCCCTTCAGTTTTCTCTGCAACATTGCTGACAAATATCGAATAGTATTCGATAAAACCCATAAAGGATTGCAACTGATCCTTGTCACGTGAATGGCCACCGATCTGATTGCCTTCAGTAGGTCATCCTTGGGTTTGAAGCCCTCACCAGAGATGGTATGTCGCAGGTATTTAATTTCATAAACAAGAAACCTGCACTTATCCCTTCTCAGGGTGAGACCTGCTTCACGTAGTTTTCCCAACAATGACCTCAAGATGTTATTGTGGTCTTGCATTGACTTCCCGAACACCAAAATGTCATCTTGGAAGTAAATCTAGTTCCCTACCCCTTTGAACACTTCAGTCATTATATGTTGGAAAACGCTTGCAGCCGGGGATAACCCAAAAGGCATCCTCGTGAACTGGAACAGGACTACCATTGTGACTAAAGCCGCCAAGCTTTTTGACTCCTCATGCAACCTAATTTGATGTTATGCACTTTTGAGATCAAGTTTTGAAAAGTACCTTCCACCCTTGAGCAATAAAACAAGCTCATTGATATAAGGTAATGGAAACGTGTCTGTCACTACATGTTGGTTCAAACTGTGCAGGTCCACACAAAACCTAAGACTGCCATCACTTTTTTTTTGTTACAACCACTGGGGAGACCCAGCTAGTGGCTTCTACAGGTTCTATGACTCACTCTTTTATCATGTCTTCTGACAATTTTTTTTTTTACCTCATCTCACAATAATGGGCACTCTCCTCTACCTGTGTTTCACAGGAACAGTACCTTGTTTCAAAACTATCCTGTGAACATATCCTTTCATTTGCCCCAATTTTTCATTAAATACATCTTTGATCTTATTTAAAATCTCCGCGACACTCAAATCATCCACCACCAAAACCCGGCTGGGAGCATAGGGATCAATCACAATATACAAGTCATATTCATGCACCCTTCCTAAAATCGGTGGTCCATCCTCTGCTAAAACACCTTCCCCTCGATACGTCTTGACTTTAATTCAATAGAAGATAGGAAATATACTAATACATCTATTCTTTTGCCGTGATAACCACTCAGATTTATGCTATTAGGCATTAATGTGACTTGTGGCCATTGTCTCTCCCACATTTTCTTTGGGACAATGATGTTTAAAGAACCAGAGGCTACCATTAGTTTAATACTCTTGCCCAATTCTACAAAGGACGCTTTGGGTCTGATTTTCCTTCCATCCTTATCTGCTTAAGGATGTACAATTAACACTGGCGCTTAGATGGAAGGCGAAGCAACCCCCTCTAGTGGTACATTGGGAACAGGATGTTGCTTGCTGGGCTAGAGCAGAAGAGCAGGCATTGATTAGAGAGGATAAGGTCACGAAGCGGCGTAAACCATTAGCTGAGCGCTGGGCGGAATAGTGAAGGCGTGGGACACGCGACACTCATCTGATTTGACCACGCATTCGAGCTCCACCGACTGACGGGTGAGCACAGACACCCACGTCGCGGGGGTTGGGTGGTGGTTGAGTGAATTCTGTGCTAGGAACACGCAGCCACCCGGCTCATGTACCAGATGTAGTCCTTGCTGGTTCAGGGATTGGCTGTCCAGGTCCCCATGCCGCCCTGGCTCTCCCCTCTCCCCCTCCTGATGGGGAGGCCTCCCCCCGGACCCCTAAGTAGTGACATTTAACGAATGACAGATCTCTGAGCTAATAGCAGACCTCTGGTGGTTTTCTTTTTGTTAGATTTTATTGTTTTGTTTTATGTTACATGAAAGACAAGGAATCCGTTCTATTGGTTTTCTTTATTTCTCACTATGGCTTCTATCCTCCTCTGCATTATCACTGAAAGTGTAGCATAAGTATTAGGCTCCGAGGGTCTCCATGTTTTGCATGCACTAATGGAATGCTATGGACAATAGCCTGGCCACTCCCTAGGGCTTCTTTATTCCCTCTGGTGAGAGACTGATTTACTTTCCGGCTAAAACCATCAGAGCCTGCTGGGGTGGACTCAAGCCACAATGGCATCATTGCTGATTTGCTAATTCTTACATTGGTTAAAAATGATGTGTACACTGCAAAGTGAAATATAACCAACGACCACATTTTGTACCATGTTGGTCTCACCATGGAAATGTAATTGTGTTGAGAATTTCAAGTAAGAATGTTATATAAATGCCAATAAAAATGATTTAAAAAAAAAAAAAGGATGTACAATTAGCACAAGATCTCCATTGTTGTTTTCCCAAAATGTCTCTTAGGTAACTGCCACTCGTGATTTACTGTTGTCTTTACACAATACCATAATGGCCTTTGCGACCACATTTCCTGTAGTCTTTGTTCAACACCACTTAGAATCACTTGCATGGAATGTGCTTCCACATCTTGTGCACATTTTCGTTTTGGCTCCTTTCTGCGAACAATTGTTTGTCGACTGCCCCAACATTTTCTTGAGATTCGTCCTTTTTTACGACTGCAGCAAGCTCACCTTCTGTTCTCACTAAATCTTTCTTACTCATTTCTGTCATGCATTGTTCTTATTCTACAATTTTTGCAATGCTCAGAGCATCTTTTAACAACGAGTTTTTTGCTGCCCATAGGTGCTCCTGAGTCTTCTTGCTCTTACACTGGACAATTAGTTGGCCTCTGAACTCATCCGTCATTTGACCAAACTTATATTTGACTGATAACTGGTGTAGACTAGAAACAAAGTCTTTCAAAGACTCTCCTGATCTCTGTGGTCTTGTATAAAATTTGTATCTTGACATAGCAATGTTTTCTTCTTTCACAAATCTACCTTCCAAACACAATTTGGCTTCCTTGTACATAGTTGGTTGTCACTTTCAAGTATCTCTGGTAGGTACTTAGAAAACGTGATGGCCCTCTTTGCCTATGGTACTGATCCAGCGCTAACAATAAAAATTATTCTCCTATATACTTCGGTCATCCAGGTGCAATTACTCCTTCAACACACACACTATATCCATATGACGGTGGGGCCCATAACACCGCATATACATTCACTTACTCATTTATTCCCTGGATTTCCTCCGTCAATAACCTAGGAGAAAAACGATTCGCTGGAAGGAGACGGGATACCTCTTTTAACATGACATAATGTTTCTCATTTGCTTTAAGGTATTCCGCTCATTGGTCGATGGACCAACTAGTAGGAATCAGTTGATGGTGATTAAGACCAGCTCAATCACAATAAACTCTTTAACATTTCATTTTAATCATTGAGCTAAAGAATCACTGAGTCATTTGTTTAAAGAATAATAAAATTTATATAAAGTTTTGATGCAAGAAATGAGGTTAAGCTTATTATTCAGATCATTACATTTATCATCAATATAAGAATAAATTGAAATTGCAATACATATCTATTAGACGGAAAAATAATGTTATCATATTAGAACTCTAAAAGATCAATCTATCTGTCTTGGAAAAACTCTAATAGTTCTAAATGAAAAATCTATCAGGAAAATTCTCCTAAAGCAGCATCTTATACTCAACTGGAAAATAAAAATAGCAGCAGCAGCATCAGCTCGTCAGCATCAGCAACCGCAACTTCTCCCATCTACAGCATCTAACTTCTCCAGCAACTCACTCTCCAGCAACTAACTCTCCAGCATCACTCTCCAGCATCTAACCCCTCCCACCAAGAGTAGGTCTTCTTATACCCTAATTCTAGCTTACTGAATCAAATGTTGCATCTTCATGGCGTGATTCTTTCTCATTGGTCAAAACTCAGGCCCATATACATTTTAATCAAACTTCCTGGTCTTAACCAGTTCCTTGTGGAATGTCCATGCTTGCATCGTTTCCCACAGTTTGTCATTGCTCATCCGTTTCGATCAGTCCAATTTGTATCTTTTTCTGCTACATTTTAGATTCAACAGTTCCGTCCATTGATTCAGTTGGACTTCTCACGCTTCTTGCTGATCATCTTGGCACACATCTGCTCAGAAAGGTCACAATAGCCTTGACCATACTTCCATCTTAGCCTCTCAGCACCAGCACGTGATCATCCCTTTCCACAGCCTCTCTCCTCTATCACATGGTTTCCCGCTCATGCGTACTCTAGCATCTGGCGGCCATTTTATATTTCTGCTCGACAGGCCTAAGCGCACTATTTTCAAAGATAAACAAAATATTGTTAAAACAAAGAAATATAAACCCTTTCGTTTCCCTCCCGTCTTTCTACGTACCCCAATTAGGTATTACCTAGCAAAAAGCAACATATAAAGCTGTCCCTTACTTACCATCGCTTTATTTTGCAACTAAACGTTTTATTTAAAAGCACGGATCATGCATTTATTATTTAATTAGTACGCAAATATTATGTTATGTTAGACACGTAAACAATTATAAGTTGATTATTTTGCACACGGAATAGCGTGTTACCTTTAACCCTTAACATGTAACATACATTGTTGGTTATTTTCTTAAACGAACATGGTTATTAATTATTTTACGAAAATATTAGGAGGTTAAACTTTTTTCATTTACCCTGCTCCATCAACTCCCCCCTTTGGTGATTTTTAATATCACCACAAAACCCAAGTTATACAATTTTCTCAGACAGCATATATCTTTTATCCGTTTGCTTTTGTTAATTTACACAACTGTATCCCTTTCAACTTGTCACTTCGTTTTCTTGTACATGTTCTCTTTTATTTCTTCTAACTCTATTTCACCCATTTCTCTCTCTCTCTCCTTGTTTATCATGTTTTCTTCTATTTTATTCTGCCTTCTTCTTCTCTTTACACATGTTATTACAAGCTTCAGCACTAAAATTATTATTATTATCATGGTTGCTATTATTATAACTTTCCCTATTATTAATCCACTCATTCTTGTTAACCAATTTATTACTGAAGAAAACCCTTTACCAAGTTTTCCAAAAGCACTTTCAACCTCCAGTGGAACAAGTTCTTTGTGCAAACTTGTAATATTTGTTATATACTTCTGTATATTTTCACTTTTATCTGGAATGTAAGTGCAACAAAGTTGGACTTTCAGCATTCCACAGACTCCGCCCTCTTTTGCCAAAAGAATGTCAAGGGCAAGTCGATTTTGCATCACCATAGCTCTCATGGCAACCATCTCGGTATTTACCATCAAGAACCCTCCAGCAGTATCTGTAGATAAACGATCTACCACTGTGGATAATTTCCGAATTCTAAATGCATTCAAAGATATTCCCACTGCTGGTATCAATGCACCAAAAATATCACCTACTATTTCTGAAAAACTTTCCCTTTTTCTACGTGTAAAGGTATTTATCATTCTGTGTGTTCCTTTTTCTTTTCTATCCATATGAAAAATCTTTGGAAAGACCAGGCCTAAGTAACATGACCCATACCAATGGTCCGGCAACCTATAATAAGCCCTATTTCCGCAAACATAATAGATCCCTGGAAATATTGGATCTTTCCCCCTTTGAATCCCCATCCGCCTAAAATTTGATAATTGTCATGGCAAATGCTGGAACCCACAAAATAATTGTCATATCTTGTCTTATTTCTTCTAATGCACAACCTTCCCTGTTGGGGCAATCCAGAGTCATAGCTGCATTTGTCTTTTTCTTGTCATGATTGTCTTCCTCAAACGCCCAAAGAGGTGTTTTTGTCTCTTCTATTACTTTTCTTTGAAATTTCACTCTTCTCTCTTCAACCATCTCTAAAAATACCTTTTCTTCCTTCTTTAACTCACAGGTAAGGTTGTACCTAATTATATTATCTAATGTTAAAATCTTATCTTCTAAAAAATATTCACCAAACGTTTTTCCCTCTTTTATTTTGTTTAGCTCGGGAACTACAGAAACTTTCGCAAAAATCTTATTTATGTCAGTGTAATAATATTCTAATCTACCTGTTTTATAAAAATAAACTTGCTAAGACACATGTTGTTCCATACGTCAAAGGGAGGTGATGATATGTCACACCCTCTGCTACAGATGCAGGCAACTGCATACAAACATAGCAATCTCTTACATCCATTGTTTCTACATACTCATACAGTAATTTAGTAAAAACATTTTTAGAAAAATCTGTTATTGATTTGTCCTTGTGTAATTCTGCACTACTCTTTAATATAACTGGTTCTTGAGTGTTAGCTCCTTTTTCTTTCTCAGTGTTATTAGACGTTTCTACTACAGCTAAACTAATTGGAATAGTGATTGCTAGAACCACCCATACTGTTATTAATAATCCTGTACAAAAGCAGCACATCTTGCACCATCTACTTAAAAACTCACATTTACATTTTCTATCTCTAGTATTCTCCATTTTGTTTTATAACCTTATTTATTTGTTTTCCAGAAAATTGTGTCACTACACCTCAGAAATGACTTATTTGCCACTCTGTACTCCAATGTTTTGTCTTTGCTTGGTACTTTCTTTTAATTCTTTCTCAGAATTCTTTCTTTGTCAAATCCGGTAAAATTCGTCAGATCCAGTATTTTGTCAAATCCGGTAGAAACTATTTAAACTTCTTCAGGTTTGTTGCACTTCACTTTTTCCCATCAGGTTTCTTTGTTCTGGGTTCTCGTGAGTGTTCTTTTCTTCTTTGTTACTAGTCAAAGCAAGATACAACCATTCAGGCGATCTATATTTCGGATTTACCTTCTTTACTCTTTTCGTTTTCTGCAAGTGTTTTCCACCTTGTTTTTCTTGCTCTCTGACTTGTTATTTCATTCACTTGTTCAGCACTTTTCCCATCCAACCTTATGATTCTGTATCTTAATTTTCTTACTTCGTTGGGCCAATTGTCTCCTTTTCTTGGCCTTTTTGCCTCACTTCCTTTTTCCTCTCTTTCTGTTTTCCAATTTCTTTTTCTTGACTCTAGTTTTTGGTTTCTTTCTTCTCCACTTTCTTCAGACTCTGTTTCAATTCTTTCGTTATTGCCTCTTATTTTGAAACTTATAATGTCATTTTCTTCCTCTACTTGTGGTTCTTTTCTTATCTTCCTTTGTTCACCTATTTCTGTCCCTCCTCGAGGTTCTTCCGAATTTGTGTCAGTTTTCCTTTCTGCTTCTAAATTTCCCTGTTCTCGTGTTTGACTATTTGTCCCTATTGCTCCTCGGGGATCTTCCGATTTTTCTAGCTTTTTGTTTGAAACTCTCCCTTCTTCATCTATTAATATTATCTCCGAAGGATTTTCACCACAACTTGTACTTGGTTGCTCACTGTTACTATCTTCTGGCTCAGTTTCTTCTCTTATGCTTTCAAAATTCCAATTTCTTTTTAGAATTTCTTCACAATCCGAATGATCTGTATCAGATTCTGAACTGGTATCTGATATTTCCAGATGTCGACTTACAGGTCGATCTTCAAGTTCTGGAACTTCAGCTATTTCCTCTACTTCTTCTGTCGTTGCACTTGTAGTTGGGTCTTCCAGATGTCGATCTTCAGGTTCTGGAACTCTGATGGTGTGACTGGCATGCACCCAGTGTTTCACTCCTGCACACTTGACTGCAGTGGTTGTCACCAGGATCACTTGTCGTGGTTCGTCCCAGCGAGGAACCAAACAGTTTCTTCTCCTGTGGACTTTTATGCGGACCCAATCTCCTGGATTCAAGTCGTGAGCTGGTTTTCTTTCAAGAGTGGTCACATCCGGTCCAACCTGATGAAACACAGAACGCACCACATCAGCCAATACTTTGCAATAATCCAGCACTAGATCATCAGTTATAGTCAGTAGTTTGTTGACAGGTACTTGTGCTTGTCTCATTGCTCGTCCCATAATTATTTCATGGGGACTGAGTCCAGTTTTCCTTTCCGGAATACTTCTGATTGTCATTAAAACTAATGGCAAGGCATCTGGCCATTTGAGTCCTGTAGCTTGACACATTTTTCCTAACCTGTTCTTGATTGTTCCATTCACTTGCTCTACGATTCCAGAAGCCTCTGGTCTGTATGCACAATGCAGTTTCTGTTTAATACTAAGTGCTTCACAAATTAGTTTAACTAATTCATTTTGGAAATGTGTTCCTCTATCTGTTTCAATCGTGACTGGAAAACCATACCTCGGAATGAATTCTCGCAGCATAAGTTTTGCTACCGTTATTCCATCATTCCTTCTTGTTGGGTATGCTTCCACCCAACGGGAAAACAAACAGACGACCACTAGGACATACCTTAGTCTGTTGCAAGGTTGCATTTCAATAAAATCCATTTGCATTCTAGTGAAAGGACCTCCTTCTCGTCCTATTGTTCCTAGACTCACTACTGTCTTCCTTCCTGGATTTAACTGTTGGCAAATAAGACATCTCTGACAGACTCTCAGCTATGGCTCTGAATTTTGGATTATACCATGTTTGTCTAAATAGTCTGATCATTGAATCTCTCCCAATATGGGCTTGTCCATGGTACATCCGTGCCATGTCAGAAATCATGCTATCCGGCATAACTGGTCTCTCATCTCTGTAAACCCAAACATCATTTTCTTCATGTTTTCTACTGATCCAGCGCTAACAATAAAAATAATTTCTCCTATTATGCTTTGGTCATCCAGGTGCAATTATTTCTCTAACACACACACTCTATCCATATGACGGTGGGGCCCATAACACCGCATATACATTCACTTACTCATTTGTTCCCTGGATTTCCTCCGTCAATGTACCTAGGAGAAAAACGATTCGCTGGAAGGAGACGGGATACCTCTTTTATAATGACATAGTATTTCTCATTTGCTTTTAAGGTATTCCGCTCATTGGTCGATGGACCAACTAGTAGGAATCAGTTGATGGTGATTAAGACCAGCTCAATCACAATGAACTCTTTTACCATTTCATTATTAATCATTATGCTAAAGAAAATCACTGAGTCATTTGTTTAAAGAATAATAAAGTTTATATAAAGTTTTGAATGCATGAAATTTAGATTAAGTCTTATTATTCAGATCATTGCATTTATCATCATTATAAGAATGGTTTGAAATTGCATGGCACTTTTATTAGACGGGAAAACGAGGTTATCATACTAAGAACTCTATAGATCAATCTATCTCTCTGGGGAAATCCTAATAATTCTAATAAAAATCTATCAATAAAAGTTCTCCTAAAGCAACATCTTTATACTCAACTGGAAAAGGAAAATAACAGCAGCAGCCTCAGCTCGTCAGCATTAGCAACCGCAAACTCTCCCATCTACAGCATCTAACTTCTTCAGCATCTCCCGCAGCATCCTGCAGCATTCTAACCCCTCCCACCAAGAGTAGGTCTTCTTATACCCTAATTCTAGCTTACAGCATAAAATGTTTCTTCTTACATGGCGCGATTCATTCTCATTGGTCAAAAACTCAGGTCCATATACATTTTAATCAAACTTCCTGGTCTTAACCAGTTCCGTGTGGAATGTCCATGCAAGCATCGTTTCCCACAGTTCATGCACTTGCTCATCCGTTTCGATCAGTCCAAATTGTATCTTTTTCTGTTACATTTTGTGTAATACAGTTCCATCTATTGATTCAACCAGGCTTCTCACGCTTCTTGCTGATCATCTTGGCACACATCTGCTCAGAAGGGTCACAGCAGCCTTGACCATACTTTCATCTTAGCCTCTCGGCATCAGCACGTGATCATCCCTTTTCCACAGCCTCTCTCCTCTATCACATGGTCTCATCCGCTCATGCGCACTCTAGTAACTCGCGGCCATTTTATATTGCTGCTCGGCAGGCCTAAGCGCACTATTTTCAAAGATAAACAAAATGTTATTAAAACAAAGAAATATAAACCCTTTCGTTTCCCTCCCGTCTTTCTACGTACCCCAATTAGGTATTACCTAGCAGAAGCAACATATAAAGCTGTCCCTTACTTACCATCGCTTTATTTTGCAACCACACGTTTTATTTAAAAGCACAAATCATGCATTTATTATTAAATTAGTACGCAAATATTATGCTATGTTAGAAACGTAAACAATTATAAGTCAATTAATTTGCACACTGAATTGCGTGTTACCATTAACCCTTTACATACATTGTTGGTTATTTACTTAAACGAACATGTTTATTAATATTGTACGAAAATATTAGGAGGTTAAAATTTTTACATTTACCCTGCTCCATCAACTCCCCCTTTGGTGATTTTTAATATCACCACAAAAACCCAAGTTATACAATTTTCTCAGACAGCATATATCTTTTATCCATTTGCTTTTGTTAGTTTACACTTCTGTATCCCTTTCAACTTGTTTCTTCGTTTTCTTGTACATGTTCTCTTTTATTTCTTCTAACTCTATTTCACCTATTTCTCTCTCTTTCCTTGTTTATCATGTTTTCTTTTTCTATCTTATTCTGCCTTCTTCTTCTCTTTATACATGTTACTGCAAGCTTCAGTACTAATATTATTATTATTATCATGGTTGCTATTATTATAACTTTCCCTATTATTAATCCACTCATTCTTGTTAACCAATTTGTTACAGAAGAAAACCCTTTACCAAGTTTTCCCCAAACACTTTCAACCTCCAGTGGAACAAGTTCTTTGTGCAAATTTGTAATATTTGTTATATACTTCTGTATATTTTCGCTTTTATCTGGAATGTAAGTGCAACAATGTTGGACTTTCAGCATTCCACAGACTCCGCCCTCTTTTGCCAAAAGAATGTCAAGGGCAAGACGATTTTGCATCACCATAGCTCTCATGGCAACCATCTCGGTATTTACCATTAAGAACCCTCCAGCAGTATCTGTAGATAAACGATCTACCACTGTGGATAATTTCCGAATTCTAAATGCATTCAAAGATATTCCCACTGCTGGTATCAATGCACCAAAAATATCACCTACTATTTCTGAAAAACTTTCCCTTTTTCTACGTGTAAAGGTATTTATCATTTTGTGTGTTCCTTTTTCTTTTCTATCCACATGAAAAATCTTTGGAAAGACCAGGCCTAAGTAACATGACCCATACCAATGGTCCGGCAACCTATAATAAGCCCTATTCCCGCAAACATAATAAATCCCTGGAAATATTGGATCTTTTCCCCCTTTGAATCCCCATCCACCTAGAATTTGGTAATTGTCATGGCAATTGCTGGAACCCACAAAATAATTGTCATATCTTGTCTTATTTCTTCTAATGCACAACCTTCCCTGTTGGGGCCAATCCAGAGTCATAGCTGCATTTGTCTTTTTCTTGTCATGATGTTCTTCCTCAAACGCCCAAAGAGGTGTTTTTGTCTCTTCTATCACTTTTCTTTGAAATTTCACTCTTCTCTCTTCAACCATTTCTAAAAATACCTTTTCTTCCTTCTTTAACTCACAGGTAAGGTTGTACCTATTTATACTATCTAATGTTAAAATCTTATCTTCTAAGAAATATTCACCAAACGTCTTTCCCTCTTTTATTTTGTTAAGCTCGGGAACTACAGAAACCTTTAGCAAAAATCTTATCTATATCAGTGTAATAATATTCTAATCTACCTGTTTTATAAAATAAGCTTGCTAATACACTACATGTTATTCCATACGTCAAAGGGAGGTGATGATAAGTCACACCCTCTGCTACAGATGCAGGCAACTGCATACAAACATAGCAATCTCTTACATCCATTGTTTCTACATACTCATACAGTAATTTAGTAAAAACATTCTTTGAAAAATCTGTTATTGATTTGTCCTTATGTAATTCTGCACTACTCTTTAAAATAACTGGCTCTTGAGTGTTAGCTCCTTTTTCTTTCTCAGTGTTATTAGACTTTTCTACTACAGCTAAACTAATTGGAATAGTTATTGCTAAAACCACCCATACTGTTATTAATAAACCTGTACAAAAACAGCACATCTTGCACCATCTACTTAAAAACTCACATCTACACTTTCTATCTCTAGTATTCTCCATTTTGTCTTCTAACCTTATTTATTTGTTTTCTAGAAAATTGTGTCACTACACCTCAGAAATGACTTGCTTGCCACTCTGTACTTTCAATATTTTATCTTTGCTTGGTACTTTCTTTTAATTCTTTTTCAGAATTCTTTCTCTGTCACATCCGGTAAATTTGTCAGTTCAGTGTTTTGTCAAATCCGGTAAACTATCTAAACTTCTTCAGGTTTGTTGCTTCAGGTTTGTTGCACTTCACTTTCTCCCATCAGGTTTCTTTGTTCTGGGTTTTCGTGAGTGTTCAATTCTTCTTTGTGACTAGTCAAAGCACGATACAACCATTCAGGCGATCTATACTTTTGATTTACTTTCTTTATTCTTTTCGTTTTCTGCAAGTGTTTTCCACCTTGTTTTCCTTGCTCTTTTTGACTTGTTATTTCATTCACTTGTTCAGCACTTTTCCCATCCAATTTTATGATTCTGTATCTTAATTTTCTTACTTCGTTGGGCCAATTGTCTCCTTTTCTTGGCCTTTTTGCTTCACTTCCTTTTTCCTCTCTTTCTGTTTTCCAATTTCTTTTTCTTGTCTCTAGTTTTTCATTTCTTTCTTCTCCACTTTCTTCTGATTCTGTTTCAATCCTTTCGTTATTTCCTCTTATTTTAAAGCTTATAATTTCGCTTTCATCTACTTGTGGTTCTTTTCTTATCTTCCTTCGTTCACCTATTTCTGTCCCTCCTCGAGGTTCTTCCGATTTCGTGTCAGTTTCTCTATCTGCTTCTAAATTTCCCTGTTCTTGTGTTTGACTATCTGTCCCTACTGCTCCTCGGGGTTTTTCCGATTTTTCTAACTTTTGGTTTGAAACTCTCCCTTCTTCATCTATTAATATTATTTTCGAAGGAATTTTACCACAACTTGTACTTGGTTGTTCACTGTCACTATCTTCTGGCTCAGTTTCTTCTCTTATGCTTTCAAAATTCCACTTTCTTTTTAGAATTTCTTCACCTTCCGAATGTTCTGTATCAGATTCTGAACTGGTGTCAGATATTTCCAGATGTCGACTTACAGGTCGATCTTCAAATTCTGGAACTTCAGCTATTTCTTCTATTTCCTCTTCTTCTTCTATCGTTGCACTTGTAGTTGGGTCTTCCAGATGTCGACTTACAGGTCGATCTTCAGGTTCTGGCACCCTGTTTGTCTCCTCTTCTCTTTCTGATGCTGAACTGTTATCTGATATTTCCAGATGCCGACTCACATGTCGATCTTTAGGTTCTGGAACTCTGATGGTGTGGCTGGCATGTACCCAGTGTTTCACTCCTGCACACTTGACTGCGGTGGTCGTCACTAGGATCACTTGTCGTGGTTCGTCCCAGCGAGGAACCAAACAGTTTCTTCTCCGGTGGACTTTTATTCGAACCCAATCTCCTGGATTCAAGTCGTGAGCTGGTTTTCTTTCAAGAGTGGTCGCATCCGGTCCAACCTGATGAAACACAGAACGCACCACATCAGCCAATCCTTTGCAATAATCCAGTACTAGATCATCAGTTATAGTCAGTAGCTTGTTGACAGGTACTTGTGCTTGTCTCATTGCTCGTCCCATGATTATTTCATGTGGACTGAGTCCAGTCTTCCTTTCCGGAATACTTCTGATTGTCATCAGAACTAATGGCAGAGCATCTGGCCATTTGAGTCCTGTAGCTTGACACATTTTTCCTAACCTGTTCTTGATCGTTCCATTCACTTGCTCTACTATTCCAGAAGCCTCTGGTCTGTATGCACAATGCAGTTTCTGTTTAATACTAAGTGCTTCACAAATCAGTTTAACTAATTCGTTCTGGAAATGTGTTCCTCTATCTGTTTCAATCGTGACTGGAAAACCATACCTTGGAATGAATTCTCGCAGCAAAAGTTTTGCTACTGTGATACTGTCATTCCTTCTTGTTGGATATGCCTCCACCCAACGGGAAAACAAACAGACGACCACTAGAACATACCTCAATCTGCTGCAAGGTGGCATTTCAATAAAATCCATTTGCATTCTAGTGAAAGGACCCCCTTCTCGTCCTATTCTTCCTAGACTCACTACTGTCTTCCTTCCTGGATTTAACTGTTGACAAATAAGACATCTCTGACAAAGACTCTCAGCTATGGCTCTGAATTTTGGATTGTACCATGTTTGTCTAAAAAGTCTGATCATTGAATCTCTCCCAATATGGGCTTGCCCATGGTACATCCGTGCCATGTCAGAAATCATGCTATCAGGCATAACTGGTCTCTCATCCCTGTAAACCCATACATCAGTTTCTTCATGTTTTCTACATCCTGCTTTTAGCCAAGTATCTTTTTCTTCGTCTTCTGCAGCTTCTTGTAACTGTCTCACCTCATCCCATGTTTCAATAGAGTTAGTAAAAAGCAAAGGACAAGAAATATGCTCTCTTTCGCGACATTTATTCAAAGAAACCACATTCTTTGCACAGTACTGTGCCATCTCGTCAGCATATTTGTTGCCAACAGTAATGTAGTCTTCCCCATTTTTATGTGCATTGCACTTCACGACAGCGATCTGTTTAGGCAGCTGTATCGCCTCAAGCAACTTTTTCACAAAATCTCCATTTCTGATGGGCGTCCCTGCAGACGTCAAGAAACCCCTTTGTGACCAAATCTGACCAAAATCATGCACGACCCCAAAGCCGTACTGGCTGTCAGTCATAATCGTAACCCGTACATTTCTTCCCAACTTACATGCTTGAATCAGAGCTACTAATTCTGCAACTTGGGCAGACCGTACACCTTTCAGACAAGATGCTTCCAATACAGTTGCTACTGTGCAAACTGCATATGCTGCACTTAGAACTCCATCACTCGTTCTCAAACATGAGCCATCCACAAACAGAATATAATCTGATTCTTTCAAAGGCTCATCTCGTATATCAGCTCTTGGTTTTGTACAGTATTCGAGCACATTCAGACAATCGTGATCTACTTCATCCATTTCAATCACATTCTCTTCATCTGGCAATGATGTTGAAGGATTCACATTCATACATCTGTCAATGGTCACATTATCTGCACTCAAAATTACCTTTTCATACCTAGTCAGCCGACTATGTGTCATGTATTGGGTTTTCGTTCTTGTCAAAAGAATTTCCACAGAATGGGGAACATACACTCTCAATGGATACCCCATCACTATGCCTTCACTCTGTTCCAGACTCACACAAGTAGCAGCAACCGCTTTCAAACATCCAGGCAACGCTTTCGCTACAGGGTCTAAAACAGCTGAGAAATATGCAATTGGTCTTTTCATAGTTCCATGTCTCTGCACCAAAACTGAAAATGCACATCCATCTCTTTCACTGCAATACAGCTCAAAATCTTTCTCATAGTCAGGCATTCCCAATGCTGGAGCCTCACACAATTTCTTTTTCAGCTCTCTGAATGCTTTCATTTCTTCATCATTCATTTCAAAAGGATCTTTAACATCCTTCTTTGTCAGTTTCTGCAATGGTTTAGCAATTAGTGAAAAACCGCTTATCCATTGTCGACAATATCCAACCATTCCCAAAAACATTCTTACCTCTCTTTGTGTCATTGGAGCTCTCATTCCTTGAATCATTTTTATTCTTTCTGTCGTTACCTTTCGCACTCCTTTCTCAATTTTATGCCCTAAATACTGGACTTCTTGTTGACAAAACTGCAATTTTGAAGGGGACACTTTATGTCCTCTTTTTGCTAAATGATTCAGCAAAGCAATTGTATCATTGACACATGCTTCTTTCGTTTTTGATGCCACCAGTAGGTCATCAATATACTGAACCATTACTGACTTTTCTGGCATTCTTAAATCTTCCAATGATTTCTTTAGGATCTGATTAAAGATTGAGGGACTTTCTGTGTACCCTTGAGGAATTCGGCACCATGCCAAAATACGCTCTCCAAACCTAAACGCAAATATTGGCTGGCTATCTGGATGCAATGGAATAGAGAAAAATGCATGACATAAATCAATTACTGTGTACCATTCTGCTTCGCGTGGAATCTGGTATAGAATCACAGCAGGGTTCGGTACTATTGGGCAACAAGGCACAACAATTTTGTTTACCTTTCTTAAATCCTGTACGATTCTATATGTTCCGTTTGGCTTTTTCAGTCCCATTATTGGCGAATTACATGGACTGCTCATGATTTCTTTTAGAATCCCTTGTTCAATCATTTTATTTATTACTGGCGTTATTCCTTCAATTATTTCTGGAGTCAATTTATACTGGGGCGTATTTGGGTAACTCGTTCCTTCTTTTACTGTTATTTTAACGGGATCTACTCCTTTCATTAATCCTACATCTTCTCCTGTCAAGTCCCACACTTCTTCTTTCACTGTCTTTTTCAACTCATTTGGGATTTTCTCTGCATCAAATACAGGAAACAAACCATTTACTTCTGGTTCTAAATTTACCATTGTCATTTTATACAGCACATCCTCATCTGGGGTCTGAAATGCAATTCCGTCTGGAGTACAATAAATTGTGCAGTTCATTTTGCACAATAAATCGCGTCCTAAAAGGTTCACGGGACTACAATCACACACCACAAATCGGTGCATTTCACTAAATGGACCAATTCTTACCTTTACTAATCTAGTAAGAGGCGTTTCAATTTGCTGATTGGAAACTCCAACCACTTGGATATGTTCACCTGAGAGAGGAAGATTTGGAATTTCCACTGACCTAACAGTAGAACGGGTAGCTCCAGTGTCAACAAGGAATGTTACATTTGCACCATTCACTTCTCCATCCACAAATGGACCTGACTGATCTACCTCTAGAGTTGCGCCAAGCACGCACTCTTCCCTCTCTCTTAGACACCGTCATGAACTTTCATCCGTCTCATCTTCATTCTGTCGTAACCAATATTGTGAAATTTCAGCTGCACGTGACAACTGTTTTACCTGTTCTCCTCCGTAGAATCCTGTTTCTGCACTGTATTTCTGTTGGTTAGCACTCTTGGGAAGTGGTGGTTGTGGCACCTGACCTTGTTGAGTAACTACCTCACTCTGCACCTGTGAATTTAATGATTGATTTTCCACATTAGGTTTTGGAGGAAATTTACACTCGTTTCTCCAATGTCCTAGCTTTCCGCAGTTGTGGCATGGCCACTTTTTCTTTGCCTCATCTATGCTCATTTGTCCTTTTCCTTTACCTATATTAGGTCGGGATTTAAACTGTCCTGTTTCACTGCTAGTATTATTCAATTGAGCTTCTTGCTTCTCTGCAACTTTTACCTGTGCCCACATGGCTTTTTCTTTCAATTTACGCTGTTTACTCTCAATTTCATCACTGCAATACTTAGCATATCTCAAAACTTCATCCACTGTGCTATTCTGCCATCCTATCAAGTGCTGCTTAATCCTTTCACTTATCTCTGGTGTTAATCCATACACAAACCTATATACAAAATGACTCATGTCCTTCTCACTTAGTGTCTCATAACCACTATACTGTTTGAAAACCAACAACAATCTCTCATAGTACGCGTGCACTGATTCTTTGCTTTCCTGTGTTGTTCTGTCTATTTTTACCCAATCTGTTTCTTTTGGTGGAATTTTATTCTTCAAAAAGGTAACTACTTGATCATACTTCCTCATCACTTCTGGACCTGGCGCTCCTGTTTTGGCATCCCTTGGATATTCTACAGTTGGCCAATCAATTGTAATCTTACATTCTGTCCATAAATCAGCAGGCACTACTATGTCAAACAATCCATCTAGATCTATCCACAGCACTTTTGACACCTTAACAAATCTCTCCACTTGTCTGTACCATTCTACTGGTTTCTCTCTCAATTTTGGGAAATCATTTGTAAATGACAGTATATCCTGTCCGGTCCACGGAACATGCACATAACTACCACATGGTGTTTCTCTCATCGGGTATTCCCTAGCAACTGGTTCCTTATCTGTCATTGCAAAAGCCAAAGATGCTTTATCTATTGTTTTCTCATTCCTCTTTGACCATCTATTTCTCCATCTATCCACATCACCCCATTTTCTCAATAAAACAATCAGCTCTTTTATTTGGGTCAGTCTTCCTGATGTGTTCAAATTCTCTGTCTTTCTCACAAAAATCTACTCTGTACGGTTTCTGCAACGTCCTCACTTTCACAAATTCTACTCCTAGTTCACCTGCAATCTCTTCCAATTTGTCATGTAAATTTCTAGCTCTCCAAGTAAGACTCTTGCACAAAAACATAATCTCGTCATCCTGATAATTTTTTAGTTTTTCTGTTCCAATTGTTCCCAAAATCAACTCTTCCATGTCTATTTTTAACCTAATTACATCTAATGGTTTTTCTTCTGGTTCTTTTGCTTTTAGCGCTTTCATCCATTCATTTAACTCTTCTGGAGTCGGACCTACAGGTGTACTATTTAATTCTATCCAATCATTGCTTCTTTCTGGTGTTCCTGATGCGGACTCTGTCACCATAGGCATTCTCCTAATCTCACTCTCATTTATCGTCAAATTTGTAGGTGGACTTGGTCTACACGTACTAGCCGAATTGTGTGCACCTTCATTATTCAGTTCCATCCCTTCTCTTTTTCTTTGCAAATGTGAATTCATGGGAATCGCCAAAGAATGTTCATTTATTTTCTGATTCTCAAAAATTGGCATTACTGGACCTATCGTTACTGGTACAGTTACAGCTTCCATATTCTTTGTCAATTCTCTTATTTTCTCAGTCAACTCTTTTGTCGTTTTTGCTAATTCAATTGCATTGTCACTTTCTGTCTCCATTTTGTGAAGTTTTAAATGTTTCCTGTGACCTATTTATTTCATTTCTTCGTTCGGGTTTTTATTCCTCCCAGTTTCCATTGGCGGTGCATTAGGTGTCACCACCGCAGAAGTCTGTTGGTATGGAGGTGGGTTTCTGTTTAAAATATCTTCCAGCAATTCGTCATCTGTTTCACTACCACCATACACATACTTTTCTACCACTACATGTTTCTTTTTCTCGGTACACTTTCTCTTTGCTTCTTCCTCAACCGCAAAAGCCGGAAACAAACCTCCTGCCATGTTAGCGTATCTCCAACGCTTTACTCTGTCCTCATGATTTATTCCCCACAACCTTCCAGGCATAAACTCATGATTCTTTAATCCTCTGGATCTCTCTCGCTCATACATCTCATCTTCCCATTCCGTTAAAGCTTCAAACTGTCGGTCTAGGTTCTAACATTACCATTTTTTCTCTCGTTCCGTAATACAGCTACATTAAATGAACCATTCTCAGGAAAAGCCAATGCTCCATCGTTCTTGGTGTATTTCGTCCAATTTTCTAACCATATGCATGTATGATATCCATATTTCAGCATCATATGTGAAGCTGGTGATTTCGGCGGAGGAATTATTTGTCCCTCTCTAGTCACTACCTTTTTGTCCTTCTTAAAGAAGTTCTTAACTTTCGACATCCAAGACGTTTTCTCTTTTCCATACTCATAGTACGACATGATTCACAACCTTTTTCTCCTTAAACAATCCGCAATTCAATACTGTTCCCTATGCGTTATTTCAACCAATACTAGCACGACTCACACCAACACTCCAATCACAGCGATTTCTGTCTACGGCGCACTGTCCAATCCCAGCGCGGCTTTTGTCTACGTCAGTCCTGCTCCTGTTCTCATGTGACTAGCGCACTGTCCAATCCCAGCGCGGCTTTTGTCTACGTCACTTTGCTCTTGACCCCTCCTTTACAAAATTTATCGGCAATTTCTTTTTCAACAATTCTTGTTAGTTACAACATTTTATCCACATTTCCATTGTCTGATTCGCTAAACCGAAAAGATAGCTTTGACCATTCACACAAGAATTCTGTATTTTCCAGTAGGCAGCGCTTACCTCTACCCTACCACAGAACTTTCAGTTTCGTCGATAAAGTAGCACTTCCTCTACCTTACCCTTCTTTCAAGCAATCAGTAAACCCGTTTCTCTGGGGATAAAACACATGTGGAGACTATACTGCTCCTGAGAATTAAGGCCAGAGTTTCACAAGAAAACCGATCACTATTTCACTTACACACCTTTTATACGCCAAATGTCCCTAATATAACACAACCTGTGTTATTACCAAAAATGAACTCAGACAATGTAAAATTCCATGCGACTTCTCTTGCCACACGTGTTCCACTTCCTACTTCCCAGAAGCGTGAAAACTTACATATAACATAAAGCGATTCAACAAAAAGTGTTAGACATAAACTTACCAATAATCTATAATCATAAATCAATCACCAAACTAATCTATAGTAACCATAACTCTGCTACCAAGAAATCTGATCCAGCGCTAACAATAAAAATAATTTCTCCTATATGCTTTGGTCATCCAGGTGCAACTATTCCTCTAACACACACACACTATATCCATATGACGGTGGGGCCCATAACACCGCATATACATTCACTTACTCATTTGTTCCCTGGATTTCCTTTCGTCAATGTACCTAGGAGAAAAACGATTCGCTGGAAGGAGACGGGATACCTCTTTTATAATGACATAGTATTTCTCATTTGCTTTTAAGGTATTCCGCTCATTGGTCGATGGACCAACTAGTAGGAATCAGTTGATGGTGATTAAGACCCTTGACCTTGCCAGGTAGGTCGCTCCCCCACCACACAGCTCCGCCTGTGTTGGCCGCCCGCTGCTGCTGCTGGTAAGATCGCCGTTCCGCTTGTGGCCTCGGTGCCCGCATTTCTTGCTTGTCTCCCCTTTCCTTCTGTACCCCTCGCTGCCCCATTTGCATTGTGCCCGTATTTGTGTCTGCTTTTCTCTCCCCATTTTCCCTTCTGTACCCCTCGCTGCCCCATTTGCATTGTGCCCGTATTTGTGTCTGCTTTTCTCTCCCCATTTTCCCTTCTGTGCCCCTCGCTGCCCCATTTGCATTGTGCCCGTATTTGTGTCTGCTTTTCTCTCCCCATTTTCCCTTCTGTGCCCCTCGCTGCCCCATTTGCATTGTGCCCGTATTTGTGTCTGCTTTTCTCTCCCCATTTTCCCTTCTGTGCCCCTCGCTGCCCCATTTGCATTGTGCCCGTATTTGTGTCTGCTTTTCTCTCCCCATTTTCCCTTCTGTGCCCCTCGCTGCCCCATTTGCATTGTGCCCGTATTTGTGTCCGTTTTCTCTCCCCTTTTTTCCTTTTGTGCCCCCGCTGCCTCTCGCCATTCCCGCCGCTGCGTCCCCTGCGGCCCCGCCCCCCTGTCTGCCCATTCGCTGACCCTGCCTCCCGCCTCCCAGCTGCTCCTCCCTCCCACCTCCCCATAAATGGCGGCCGCTGGCGCGCCGAAGGCGCGCCTAAGGCAAGCCCGTCTGCGCCCGTCCGTGCCTGGACCGCGCCCAGCGCCAAACCCCCTGGCCCCCGCAGCAGCCAACCCACCCACCGGACTTACGACACCGCCACCCTCAACGCACTCAACACCGGCCGTATCCCCGGCTGCCACCGTGCCACCCCAGGTCGCACCCACGGACCCTTCGGCTGCCAATCCTGCAAGTTCTCCTGCCTCCGGACCTGCACCGCACCCGCCAAGCCGAGCACCAGCAGCAACCACCTGAAGTGCATCCTGCTCAACACCCGCTCCGTCCACAGACACGCCGTGGAACTTTGGAACCTGCTCGACTCCACATCACCAGACGTCGCTTTCCTCACGGAAACATGGATGAACGCCTCCTCAGCGCCCGACATCGCCATCGCCATCCCGGACGGATACAAGATCACCCGAAGGGACCGCGCCAACCAGACCGGAGGAGGCATCGCCATCGTCCACAAGAACACCATCCGCATCACGACCAACTCCGACGACACCTTCACAGCCGGCGAACACCTGCACTTCCAGATACACACCGACCCCAAGACCACCCTCAGAGGCACCCTCATCTACAGACCCCCAGGACCACGCACACAATTCAGCGAAGACATCGCCGACCTCATCAGCCCGCACGCCCTCCCCTCGGCTGACTACATCCTCCTTGGGGACCTCAACTTCCACCTAGAGAACAACAACGATCGCAACACCACCACCCTGCTGGACAACCTCGCCAACCTCGGACTCAAGCAACTGGTGACCACCCCCACACACCACGCCGGCCACACGCTTGACCCCGTCTTCTCCTCCAGCAAGGACATCTCCTTCAGCCACACCACCGGACTCCACTGGACAGACCACAGCTGCGTCCACTTCAGCTTCAGCAGGATCACCACGCACCACCACCCGCAACAGTTTCCGCGCAGAAGCTGGAACAAGATCACCACCGACCAACTCACCACATCCCTGAGCCAGAACCCTCCCGCCAGCTCAACGAACCCCAACCAAGCCGCCAGCAACCTCACAAGATGGATCACCAACTGCGCAGACTACCTCGCCCCATTGAAGACCCCCCCCAGTCAGACCCGGCAACAAGAAAGCATCCTGGTTCACCGACGAACTCAAGAAATCCAAGAAGAACTGCCGGGCCCTCGAGAAAGCATGGCGCAGAGACCCGACTGCAGACAACATGACCACCCTCAAGCACGCCACCCGAAAACACCACCAGCTGATCCACACCACCAAGAAAACCGCATTCAAGGAACGACTGGACAACAACGCCCACAACAGCAAGGAACTCTTCATCATCGTCAAAGAACTCTCGAACCCCAGCGCCGGAAACAACGACATCACTCCCTCGCAAGACCTCTGCAACTCGCTCGCCTCGTTCTTCCACAGCAAGATCGCAGACATACACAACAGTTTCAGCACACAGCCGACGTACCCTACGACCGTTCCAACGTCCCCCACCTCCACCCTCCGAGCCTGGACCCCGATCAACACCGAAGACACTATCCGCACGATGAACTCCATCCACTCCGGATCACCAACCGACCCCTGCCCTCACCACGTCTTCAACAAGGCCGACGCCATCATCGCACCCCACCTCCGGGACATCATCAACACCTCCCTCGACACCGCCACCTTCCCAGAGAGCTGGAAGCACGCCGAACTCAGCGCCCTACTGAAGAAACCGTCAGCGGATCCCACCGACCTCAAAAACTACCGCCCCATCTCGCTCCTTCCTTTTCCTGCCAAAGTCATCGAGAAGACCGTCAACAGACAACTGGCCGCCTTCCTCGAGACGAATGGATCCCTCGACCACTCGCAGTCCGGCTTCCGGGCCAACCACAGCACCGAGACCGCCCTCATCACAGCCACCGACGACATCCGAGCCCTGCTCGACAACGGTGAAACAGCGGCCCTCATCCTCCTGGACCTCTCCGCAGCGTTCGACACAGTCTGCCACCGCACCCTAGTGCAACGCCTGAACAACGTCGGAATCCAAGAGAAGGCACTGGAGTGGATCATCTCCTTCCTCGCCGGAAGAACCCAGAGAGTCCGCCTCCCCCGTTCAGTTCCGAGGCCACCGAAGTCATCTGCGGTGTACCACAAGGATCATCACTCAGCCCCACCCTCTTCAACGTCTACATGAGCCCCCTCGCAGCCATCGCACGCCAACACAACCTCAACATCATCTCCTATGCCGATGACACCCAGCTGATCCTCTCCCTCACCAACGACCCCACAACCGCCAGAACCAACCTACATGAAGGGATGAAGGACGTAGCCGAGTGGATGAGGAACAGCCGCCTGAAACTGAACTCAGATAAGACGGAAGTCCTCATCCTAGGATCATCACCCTCCGCCTGGGACAACTCCTGGTGGCCCCCTGCCCTGGGCAACGCACCCAAACCAACGGACCACGCACGCAACCTGGGCTTCATCCTGGACTCCTCCCTCTCAATGACCCGACAAGTCAACGCCGTCTCCTCGTCTTGCTTCAACATCCTACGCATGCTGCGCAAGATCTTCCGGTGGATCCCCACCGAAACCAGGAAGACGGTCACCCAGGCCCTCGTCACCAGCCGACTGGACTACGGCAACTCCCTCTATGCCGGAACCACAGCCAAACTTCAAAAAAGACTCCAACGCATCCAGAACGCCTCAGCTCGACTCATCCTGGACATCCCCCGACACAGCCACATCGCCGGACACCTGAGAGACCTGCACTGGCTCCCCGTCAGCAAGAGAATCACGTTCCGACTCCTCACCCACGCACACAAAGCTCTCCACAACCAAGGCCCCAGATACCTCAACGACCGTCTGACCTTCTACACTCCCACCCGCCAGCTACGATCGACCAACCACGCCCTCGCCGCCGTCCCCCGCATCCGAAGAGCCACAACGGGAGGAAGATCCTTCTCCTACCTGGCTGCCAAGACGTGGAACTCCCTACCCATCCACCTCCGCCTTACCCAAGACCACCTCTCCTTCAGGAAGCAACTCAAGACCTGGCTGTTCGAACAGTAGCGGACCCCCCCCCCCCAAGCGCCTTGAGACCCTCCGGGTGAGTAGCGCGCTATACAAATGCTTGATTGATTGAATGAACTCTTTTACCATTTCATTATTAATCATTATGCTAAAGAAAATCACTGAGTCATTTGTTTAAAGAATAATAAAGTTTATATAAAGTTTTGAATGCATGAAATTTAGATTAAGTTTATTATTCAGATCATTGCATTTATCATCATTATAAGAATGGTTTGAAATTGCATGGCACTTTTATTAGACGGGAAAACGAGGTTATCATACTAAAAACTCTATAGATCAACCTATCTATCTCTCTGGGGGAAATCCTAATAATTCTAATAAAAATCTATTAATAAAAGTTCTCCTAAAGCAACATCTTTATACTCAACTGGAAAAGGAAAATAACAGCAGCAGCCTCAGCTCGTCAGCATCAGCAACCGCAAACTCTCCCATCTACAGCATCTAACTTCTTCAGCATCTCCCGCAGCATCCCGCAGCATTCTAACCCCTCCCACCAAGAGTAGGTCTTCTTATACCCTAATTCTAGCTTACAGCATAAAATGTTTCTTCTTTACATGGCGCGATTCATTCTCATTGGTCAAAAACTCAGGTCCATATACATTTTAATCAAACTTCCTGGTCTTAACCAGTTCCGTGTGGAATGTCCATGCAAGCATCGTTTCCCACAGTTCATGCACTTGCTCATCCGTTTCGATCAGTCCAAATTGTATCTTTTTCTGCTACATTTTGTATAATACAGTTCCTTCTATTGATTCAACCAGGCTTCTCACGCTTCTTGCTGATCATCTTGGCACACATCTGCTCAGAAGGGTCACAGCAGCCTTGACCATACTTTCATCTTAGCCTCTCGGCATCAGCACGTGATCATCCCTTTTCCACAGCCTCTCTCCTCTATCACATGGTCTCATGCGCACTCTAGTAACTCGCGGCCATTTTATATTGCTACTCGGCAGGCCTAAGCGCACTATTTTCAAAGATAAACAAAATGTTATTAAACAAAGAAATATAAACCCTTTCGTTTCCCTCCCGTCTTTCTACGTACCCCAATTAGGTATTACCTAGCAGAAGCAACATATAAAGCTGTCCCTTACTTACCATCGCTTTATTTTGCAACCACACGTTTTATTTAAAAGCACAAATCATGCATTTATTATTAAATTAGTACGCAAATATTATGCTATGTTAGAAACGTAAACAATTATAAGTCAATTAATTTGCACACTGAATTGCGTGTTACCATTAACCCTTTACATACATTGTTGGTTATTTACTTAAACGAACATGTTTATCTGAAAGAGACACGTTAGTGACAGATTCCTTACCTTAGAATATCCCCAGGCGTCAGGCTGGATCCGGAAAGTTTTTTGCGTAGCAGTACCCTTGCGCGTCGGTAGGCGGCGTCGTGCGGCTCCGCGTCCGTCGTCGGCGTCGTGATCGCCGGGATGACGTCGCGGGCAGTACTTAGGCGCCGCCCCTGCGCGCTGACGTCAGTTCTTCTTTTTCCGCGCCAGTAAGCGCAGATCCAGGAAGAGCAGTGCCCTAGTCACTTTTTGACTATCTTTTTTGTGAAATTTTTCACTGTTCTCTTCAATCGAGTCTTCACGACTCCTAAGGTGTCGTAGGGATGCCCGGCTTTAAGCCCTGCGAGGAATGTGGTCGTATGATGTCCATCACGGACCCCCACCTCGAAGTGTCTCTTCTGTCTCGGCCGAGGCCACGACACGAAGTCGTGCCCTGACTGCCGGAAACTTCATCCGAAGGCTTTGCGAGAGCGGTCTCGAAAGCTCCTTGAAGTCCGGCAGTCGGCTCCGCGCCGCAGCAAGCCCCGGTCCCGGGAGAGGTCGAGGGGCCGGACGCGGAGTCCCCGCCGTTCGTCGGAATCCAAGTCTTCGCGCTCCTCCGGTAAGTCGAAGCACAAGAAGTCTAAGCGGCGTCATCGCTCTAAGACTTCGCCTCGCCGGTCGCGCGACTCGGCTGAGGTCCCTGTCGGCACCGTCCCCGCGGCCCCGGACGTGCCTGTCGAGTTGCCCCCGCATTACCCGTCCTTCCCGGGTTCGGGGGCGACTCCGGCCGAGCACAGAAATTCCTGTCGGCCATGGCCCGCCTCTTCGGGCCTCAAGGTCCCTCCGGTGCGCCTTCGGGCCCCGCGGGCCCTGATGGGGTTGCTCCGGCGTCGCCGTCGACTCCGGTCCCGGCGTCGCCTGTCCCACCAGCCTTCGTCCCGGCCTCGGCCCCGGCCTCGACCCCGGTTCCGGTGGTGCCGCAACCCCCATCGACGCCGGTTGACCTAACCACGCCTCCGCCGACGCCGATGTCCCCGGTGCCGTTTCCGACGCCGTCCGGGGCTCCGGGCGGCGTCGTTCCCCGGTTCTCCCCGGGTCCGGACATGGAGCCGGACCGGCGTCGCCCGGCGCCGGTTCCGGCGCCGATGAGGCCTTGGGTCCCTTATGTCCCTCCTCCTCCATCTTTTCAACCTGAGGAGGACCAGGAGAGCTGGGAGGGGTCTGACGACCCTCTCACACAACAGTGCGAGTTTGACCCGGACTGGGTTGAGGAACTTGGGGATGCCAGTGGGCTGGATACCTCCCCCGACTCTGGCATGCTGTCTCCTCCCGTGGCAACGGAGGAGGGGGCTAATTTTGCAACGGTGTTGCGTAGAGCTGCTGGAGCCTTAAATCTCCAGTTGCCTACAGTGGCCGTCAGGACTAACCTCCTGACTGAAGTGCTTCAGCCGGCGGCCTCCTCTTCGGAGCCTGTGCTGCCGTTCAACGATGCACTCACTGACGTTCTTTTGGGTGCCTGGTCCAAACCCACCACAGGGGCTCCTGTGGATAGGAACGTGGCCCGACGACATCGCCCGGCTCCGGGCGAACCCTGTTTCTCTCCCAACACCCCACCCCTGAGAGCTTGGTTGTCCAAGCCTCTGCCTCCCAAACAGCCTTCCCTACCGCCCCTCCGGATAGGGAATCCAAGCGCCTGGATCACTTTGGGAAGAAGGCTTTCTCTTCCTCCAGTGCTGGCTTGCGGTCTGTTAATACCGCTTGCCTCTTGGGCCGATACACCCACTCCCTGTGGGATTCGGTGGCTGATGTTTTGCCGCAGTGTTCTGAGGAGGTCCAGACACTGCTTACCCGCGCTATTGCGGAAGGGCGTGATGCGGCTAAATATACCATCCGCTGTGGCCTTGATACCGCCGACTCGCTGGGCAGATCGCTTGCAACGACGGTGGCGCTGCGCCGCCACGCCTGGCTGAGAACCACTGGTTTTTCAGGGGATGTCCAGAATACTCTCATGGACATGCCCTTTGATGGAGTCGGTCTTTTTGGTTCGAAGGCAGACCATGCGCTGGAGCGTTTCAAGGACTCACGGGCTACTGCTAAGTCCCTGGGCCTTGCTGTTGTGCGCCCTCCGCAAACGTCTGCTTTTCGCCCCTTTCGTGGCCACGGAAGGGGCGCCCAGTCACGTCCACAGCCCGGCCAACGGCCCGCGCAGCAAGCGCCTTCGCGTGGCCGAGGACGTGGATACCGCCGTGGCGGTTCGGGCAACCAGCGTGCGGGTCAGGCCACCACCTCCAACCCGTCCGCGGCCTCCAAGCCCTCCTAGTCCCTCCTTTCAGGTGCACAGCACGCCAGTCGGGGGCAGGGTCCGCCATCACCTTCACCACTGGCGTCCCATCACCTCGGACAAGTGGGTCTTGGACATTGTCCGAAGGGGCTACTCCCTCCCCTTCGAGACCACCCCCCAGCCATGCCACCTCAATTCCACCGCATGTCAGGGGATCACTTGGTGCTTCTACAGAAGGAAGTCACGGCCCTCTTGGCCAAGAGGGCCATCGAGCATGTTCCGACCCCAGAAGTAGGGCGTGGTTGCTACTCCCACTACTTTCTGGTGCCCAAAAGGACAAGGAGGACATGCGTCCTATCTTGGACCTCCGGAACGTCAATCGCTTCCTCCGGAAGGAGAAGTTCAAGATGCTCACCCTAGCTCAGGTCTTGACTGCCCTCGACCCCGGAGACTGGTTGGTAGCGTTGGACTTGCAGGACGCCTATTTCCACATCCTCGTCCTGCCGGCCCACCGGCGTTACCTTCGGTTCACGGTAGGCCTCGAGCATTTTCAGTTCACCGTGCTCCCCTTTGGCCTTACCAGTGCCCCTCGGGTGTTCACGAAAGTGATGGCGGTGGTCGCAGCTCATCTGCGCCGGGCAGGGGTTTCAGTCTTCCCCTACCTCGACGACTGGCTGCTGAAGGCGGGCTCGTCCCAGGCAGTTGTCTCCCACCTCCAGACTACGGCCGAACTCCTGCACTCGCTGGGGTTCTCCATCAATGTGCCAAAGTCGCATCTGATTCCTTCTCCACAGCTCCTTTTCATCGGAGCAGTTCTGGACACGACGCAGTTTCGGGCCTATCCTCCCGAACGGCGAGTCCGGGATATTCAGGCTATGATTCCAATCTTTCAGCCCTTATCCTGGGTTTCGGTACGGATGACCCTGAGGCTGCTGGGCCTCATGGCCTCCTGCATCCTGCTGGTCACTCATGCCAGATGGCATATGCGGGCTCTGCAGTGGGACCTGAAGTTCCAGTGGGCGCAGCACCAGGGCGACCTGTCCGATCACGTCCAGATCTCGGAGGGGACTGCAAAACAGTTGCAGTGGTGGCTCTCGAACCGGCAATGGGCCATGGGCAGATCCCTCTCCTTCCCCAGCCAGAGCACACAGTTGTGACGGACGCGTCCCTTCTGGGATGGGGCGGTCACATGGGAGAGGCGGAGATCAGAGGCCTCTGGTCTCCGGCGGAGTCCCGGCTCCATATCAACCTTCTGGAGCTCCGGGCGATCCGACTTGCACTCAAGGCATTCCTTCCCTCTGTCAAAGGGAAGGTAGTGCAGGTGTTCACAGACAACACCACCGCCATGTGGTACTGCAACAAACAAGGCGGGGTGGGGTCGTGGACCCTTTGTCAGGAGGCTCTGCGCCTCTGGACATGGCTGGAACATCAGGGCATGTTCCTGGTGGTTCAACACCTGGCAGGTTCCCTGAACGCCAGGGCGGACGAACCTCAGCCGCAGGTGCATGATGGATCACGAATGGCGTCTTCACTCGGAAGTGGCGCAAGGACTCTTTCTACAGTGGGGAGAGCCTTGGTTAGATCTATTCGCCACCGAAGAGAACGCGCAATGTCATCAGTTCTGCACGTTGGAATTTCCAAGGCGGCACTCGCTCGGCGACGCTTTTCGTCACGAGTGGAGTTGCGGTCTATTGTACGCCTTTCCGCCTATACCACTTCTACCCAGAGTGTTGAAGAAGATTCGGCACGACCGGGCCCAAGTCATTCTTGTGGCTCCGGACTGGGCTCGAAGAGTTTGGTATCCCGAGCTACTCAATATGAGCGTAGATCCCCCGATCCGTCTGCCTCTTCGGGAGGATCTTCTGTCGCAGCAGCAGGGGACGGTCCTCCACCCGAACCTGTCCAGTCTACACCTGCTTGCGTGGAGATTGAGCGGCGGCAGTTGATTCCTTTCGACTTGCCTCCCGAAGTTTGTGATGTGATTCTGGCAGCCAGGCGTCCCTCCACTAAGGTGGTATACGCCTGCAGGTGGAACAAATTTGTGGCATGGTGCACAGCAAAGGCTGTGAATCCCCTTCTGCCCCTCTTTCTGAGGTCCTTCTGTTCCTTCTCTCTTTGGCCCAACAGGGTTCTGCCCTGGGTACCATCAAGGGTTATCTTTGTGCTATCTCGGCCTTCCTCAGGCTCCCTGATCAGCCCTCCCTTTTAAGAACCTGTTAACAACAGGGGACTTGAAAAGGCATTACTCACCTCTTCCCTCCTGTTCCGTTTGTGATGCCTCAGTGGGACTTGAACTTGGTTCTTACATTTTTAATGTGCGCTCCCTTTGAGCCTCTACATAACTGTCCTCTTCGTCTTCTGACTCTGAAGACAGCCTTTCTGGTGGCCATCACCTCCGCTCGGCGGATGAGTGAGCTCCAGGCTCTATCTTGCAAACCTCCCTTTCTGTCTGTTCATCCAGACAAGGTTGTTCTTCGGACGCGTCCGTCCTTCTTGCCAAAGGTGGTTACTGCTTTCCACATTGGGCAGACCATCACTTTGCCCACCTTCTTTCCGCCTCCGCATCCTTCCAGAGAGGAAGAGAGGCTCCACCGTCTGGACCCAAAACGTGCGCTCTCTTTCTATATTGACCGCACAAAACACTTCCGGGTGGATGACCAGCTCTTTGTTGGCTACGTGGGCGCCAAAAAGGTCGGGCGGTGCACAAGCGGACCATCTCCCGCTGGGTTACCTTGTGCATCAAGACCTGCTATTCTTTGGCTAAGAAGGAGCCTCCTGTTGGGCTGCGTGCCCATTCCACCAGGGCAACGGCTGCTACCACGGCCTTGGGCCGCGGTGTTCCGCTGCCGGTTATCTGTCAGGCAGCTACGTGGGCCTCGCTGCACACGTTTACAAAGCATTACTGCCTTGACAGTCAGGTCCGGAGGGACGGCTTCTTTGGCCGTTCTGTCCTCCAGGACTTCCTTGTCTGATCTTTGTTCGCAGACCCACCACCGGGGTTGGTATTGCTGGGGTATCTATTCTAAGGTAAGGAATCTGTCACTAACGTGTCTCTTTCAGATGCACAAGTTACTAACTTGTGTAACGATATATCTGTAAGAGACAGTAGTTAGTGACAGATTCCTACCGCCCACCCATCCTCCCCGTTCTGCGAACTGATTTCTAGGGTTAAGGACATCCCTTTCAGGGCCCTAGTATTTTTCAGACACCTATGTCAGCTTCTTGCATGGCTCTGCGTTCCTGGCGCGGAAAGTCGTGTACAGAACTGACGTCAGCGCGCAGGGGCGGCGCCTAAGTACTGCCCGCGACGTCATCCCGGCGATCACGACGCCGACGACGGACGCGGAGCCGCACGACGCCGCCTACCGACGCGCAAGGGTACTGCTACGCAAAAATCTTTCCGGATCCAGCCTGACGCCTGGGGATATTCTAAGGTAAGGAATCTGTCACTAACTACTGTCTCTTACAGATATATCGTTACACAAGTTAGTAACTTGTGCATTAATATTGTACGAAAATATTAGGAGGTAAAAAAATTTACATTTACCCTGCTCCATCACTACATCCTGCTTTTATCCATGTATCTTTTTCCTCATCATCTGCAGCTTCTTGTAACTGTCTCACCTCATCCCATGTCTCAATAGAGTTAGTAAAAAGCAAAGGACAAGAAATATGCTCTCTTTCCCGACTTTTATTTAATGAAACCACATTCTTTGCACAGTACTGTGCCATCTCGTCAGCATATTTATTACCAACAGTTATGTGGTCTTCCCCATTTTTATGTGCATTGCACTTCACAACAGCAATCTGTTTAGGCAGCTGTATCGCCTCAAGCAGCTTTTTCACAAAATCTCCATTTCTAATTGGCGTTCCTGCAGACGTCAAGAAACCCCTTTGTGACCAAATCTGACCGAAGTCGTGCACCACCTCAAAGCCGTACTGGCTATCTGTCACAATCGTAACCCGTACATTTCTTCCCAACTTGCATGCTTGAATCAGAGCTACTAATTCTGCGACTTGGGCAGACCGTACCCCTTTCAGACAAGATGCTTCCATTACAGTTGCTACTGTGCAAACCGCATATGCTGCACTTAGAACTCCATCACTCGTTCGCAAACATAAGCCATCCACAAACAGAATATAATCTGATTCTTTCAAAGGCTCATCTCGTATGTCAGACCTTGGTTTTGTACAGTATTCAAGCACATTCAGACAATCGTGATCTACTTCATCCATTTCAATCACACTTTCTTCATCTGGCAATGATGTCGAAGGATTCACATTCATACATCTGTCAATGGTCACATTATCTGCACTCAAAATTACTTTTTCATACCTAGTCAGCCGACTATATGTCATGTATTGGGCTTTCGTTCTAGTCAAGAGAATTTCCATAGAATGGGGAACATACACTCTCAGTGGATATCCCATCACTATGCCTTCACTCTGTTCCAGACTCACACAAGTAGCAGCAACTGCTTTCAAGCATCCAGGCAACGCTTTCGCTACAGGGTCTAAAACAGCTGAAAAATATGCAATGGGTCTTTTCATAGTTCCATGTCTGTACCAAAACTGAAAATGCACATCCATCTCTTTCACTGCAATACAGCTCAATCTTTCTCATAGTCAGGCATTCCTAATGCTGGAGCCTCACATAATTTCTTTTTCAGCTCTCTGAATGCTTTCATTTCTTCATCATTCATTTCAAAAGGATCTTTAACATCCTCCTTTGTCAGTTTCTGCAATGGTTTAGCAATTAGTGAAAAACCGCTTATCCATGGTCGACAATATCCAACCATTCCCAAAAACATTCTTACCTCTCTTTGTGTCATTGGAGCTCTCATTCCTTGAATAATTTTTATTCTTTCAGTCGTTACCTTTCGCACTCCTTTCTCAATTTTATGCCCTAAATACTGGACTTCTTGTTGACAAAACTGCAATTTTGAAGGGGACACTTTATGTCCTCTTTTTGCTAAATGATTCAGCAAAGCAATTGTATCATTGACACATGCTTCTTTCGTTTTTGATGCCACCAGTAGGTCATCAATATACTGAACCATCACTGACTTTTCTGGCATTTTTAAATCTTCCAACGATTTCTTTAGAATCTTATTAAAGATTGAGGGACTTTCTGTGTACCCCTGAGGAATTCGGCACCATGCCAAAATACGCTCTCCAAACCTAAACGCAAATAATGGCTGGCTATCTGGATGCAGTGGAATAGAGAAAATGCATGACATAGATCAATTACTGTGTACCATTCTGCTTCACGTGGAATCTGGTATAGAATCACAGCAGGGTTCGGTACTATTGGGCAACAAGGCACAACAATTTTATTTACCTTCCTCAAATCCTGTACAATTCTATATGTTCCGTTTGGCTTTTTCAGTCCCATTATTGGCGAATTACATGGACTGCTCATGATTTCTTTTAGAATCCCTTGTTCAATCATTTTATTTATTACTGGCGTTATTCCTTCAATTATTTCTGGTGTCAATTTATACTGGGGCGTATTTGGGTAACTCGTTCCCTCTTTCACTGTTATTTTAACGGGATCTACTCCTTTAATTAATCCTACATCTTCTCCTGTAAAGTCCCACACTTCTTCTTTCACTGTCTTTTTCAATTCAATTGGGATTTTCTCTGCATCAAATACAGGAAACAAACCATTTACTTCGGGTTCTAAATTCACCAGTGTCATTTTATACAGCACATCCTCATCTGGAGTCTGAAATGCAATTCCGTCTGGGGTACAATAGATAGTGCAATTCATTTTGCACAATAAATCGCGTCCTAATAGGTTCACGGGACTACAATCGCATACCACAAATCGGTGCATTTCGCTAAATGGACCAATTCTTACCTCCACTAATTTAGTAAGAGGAGTTTTAATTTGCTGATTTGAAACTCTAACTACTTGGATATGTTCACCTGAGAGAGGAAGGTTTGGAATTTCCACTGACCTAACAGTAGAACGGGTAGCTCCAGTGTCAACAAGGAATGTTACATTTGCACCATTCACTTCTCCATCCACAAATGGACCAGACTGATCTACCTCTAGAGTTGCGCCAAGCACGCACTCTTCCCCTCTCCTAGGCACCGTCAGGAACTTTCATCCGTGTCATCCTCATCCTGTCGTAACCAATATTGAGAAATTGCAGCTGCACGCGGCAACTGTGTTACCTGTTCTCCTCCGTAGAATCCTGTTTCTGCACTGTATTTCTGTTGGTTAACACTCTTGGGAAGTGGTGGTTGTGGCACCTGACCTTGTTGAGTAACTACCTCACTCTGCACCTGTGAATTTAATGATTGATTTTCCACATTAGGTTTTGGAGGAAATTTACACTCGTTTCTCCAATGTCCTAACTTTCCGCAGTTGTGGCATGGCCACTTTTTCTTTGCCTCATCTATGCTCATTTGTCCTTTTCCTTTACCTATATTAGGTCGGGATCTAACCTGTCCTGTTTCATTACCAGTATTACCCAATTGAGCTTACTCTGTCCACAAATCAGCTGGCACTACTATATCAAACAATCCATCCAGATCTATCCACAACACCTTTGAAACCTTCACAAATCTTTCCACTTGTCTGTACCATTCTACTGGCTTCTCTCTCAATTTTGGGAAGTCATTTGTAAATGACAGTATATCCTGTCTGGTCCATGGAACATGCACATAACTACCACCTGGAGTTTCTCTCATCGGGTACTCCCTTACAACTGGTTCCTTATCTGTCACTGCAAAAGCCAGAGATGCTTTATCTGTTTTCTCATTCTTTTTCGACCATCTATTTCTCCATCTATCCACATCACCCCATTTTCTCAATAAAACAATTAACTCTTTTATTTGAGTCAGTCTTCCTGATGTGTTCAAATTCTGTATATCTTTCTCACAAAAATCTACTCTGTATCGTTTCTGCAACGTTCTCACTTTTACAAACTCTACTCCCAGTTCACTCGCTGTCTCTTCCAATTTGTCATGTAAATTTCTAGCTCTCCATGTAAGACTTTTGCACAAAAACATAATCTCATCATCCTGATAATTTTTTTAATTTTTCTGTACCAATTGTTCCTAAAATCAATTCTTCCATGTCTATTTTCAACCTAATTACATCTAATGGTTTCTCTTCCGTTTCTTTTGTTTTTAGCGCTTTCATCCATTCATTTAACTCATCTGGAGTCGGACCTACAGGCGTACTATTTAATTCTATCCAATTGCTACTTCTTTCTGGTGTTTCTGATGCGGACTCCGGCACCATAGGCATTCTCCTCATCTCATTCTCATTTATCGTCAAATTAGTAGGTGGGCTTGGTCTATAGGTACTAGCCAAATTGTGTGCACCTTCATTATTCAGTTCCATCCCTTCTCTTTTTCTTTGCAAATGTGAATTCATGGGAATCACTAAAGAACGTTCATCAATTTTCTGATTCTCAAAAATTGGCATTACTGGACCTATTGTTACTGGTACAGTTACAGCTTCCATATTCTTGGTCAATTCTCTTATTTTCTCAGTCAATTCTCTTGTTGTTTTTGCTAATTCAGTTGCATTGTCACTTTCTATCTCCATTTTGTGAAGTTTTTAATTGATCTTGTGACCTATTTGTCTCATCTCTTCGTTCGGGATTTTTATTCCTCCTAGTTTCCATTGGCGGTGCATTAGGTGTTACCACCGCAGAAGTCTGTTGGTATGGAGGTGGGTTTCTGTTTAAAATATCTTTCAGCAATTCGTCATCTGTTTCACTACCACCATACACATACTTTTCTACCACTAAATGTTTCTTTTTCTCTGTACACTTTCTCTTTGCTTCTTCCTCAACTGTAAAAGCTGGAAACAAACCTCCTGTCATGTTGGCACATCTCCAACGCTTTATTCTGTCCTCATGATTTACTCCCCATAACCTTCCAGGCACAAACTCATGATTCTTTAATCCTCTGAATCTCTCTCGCTCATACATCTCATCTTCCCATTCCGTTAAAGCTTCAAACTGTGTCGGTCTAGGTTCTAACATTACCATTTTTTCTCTCAAGTTCCGTAGTACAGCTACATTAAATGAACCATTCTCAGGGAAAGCCAGTGCTCCATCATTCTTGGTATATTTTGTCCAATTTTCTAACCATATGCATGTATGATATCCATATTTCAGCATCATATGCGAAGCTGGTGATTTCGGCGGAGGAATTATTTGTCCCTCTCTAGTCACTACCTTTTTGTCTTTCTTAAAGAAATTCTTAACTTTCGTCATCCATGACGTTTTCTCTCTACCATACTCATAATACGACATGATTCACAATCGCTTTTCTCCTCAAACGATCCGCAATTCAACACTGTTCTCTATGCGTTATTCCAACCAATACTAGCGCGACTCACACCAATGCTCCAATCAGAGCGATTTCTGTCTACCGCGCACTGACCAATTCCAGCGCGGCTTTTGTCTACGTCAGTTCTGCTCCTGTTTCCGTGTGACTAACGCACTGTCCAATCCCAGCGCGACTCTTGTCTACGTCACTTCTGCTCTTGACCCCTCCTTTACAAAATTTATCGGCAATTTCTTTTTCAACAATTCTTCATTAGTTACAACATTTAAAACACATTTCCATTGTCTGATTCGCTAAACCAAAGAAATAGCTTGTCCATTTACACAAGAACTCTGTATTTTCCCGTAGGCAGCGCTTACCTCTACCCTACCACAGAATTTTCTGTTTCGCCGATAAAGTAACACTTCCCTCTACCTTACCCTTCTTTCAAGCAAGCGGTAAACCCGTTTCTCTGGGGATAAAACACATGTGGAGACTATACTGCTCCTGAGAATTAAGGCCAGAGTTTCACAAGAAAACCGATCACTATTTCATTTACACACCTTTTATACGGAAAATGTCCCTATCATAACACAACCTGCGTTATCACCAATATGAATTCAGACAATGCACCATTCCATGTGACTTCTCTTGCCACACGTGTTCCACTTCCTACTTCCCGGAAGCGTGAAAACTTATATATATAACATAACGCGACTCAACAAGAAGTGTTAGACATGAACTTATCAATAATCACCAAACTAATCTATAGTAACCATAACTCTGCTACCAAGAAATCTGATCCAGCGCTAACAATAAAAATGATTCTCCTATATACTTCGGTCATCCAGGTGCAATTACTCCAACACACACACTATATCCATATGACGGTGGGGCCCATAACACCGCATATACATTCACTTACTCATTTATTCCCTGGATTTCCTCCGTCAATAACCTAGGAGAAAAACGATTCGCTGGAAGGAGACGGGATACCTCTTTTAACATGACATAATGTTTCTCATTTGCTTTAAGGTATTCCGCTCATTGGTCGATGGACCAACTAGTAGGAATCAGTTGATGGTGATTAAGACCAGCTCAATCACAATAAACTCTTTAACATTTCATTTTAATCATTGAGCTAAAGAATCACTGAGTCATTTGTTTAAAGAATAATAAAATTTATATAAAGTTTTGATGCAAGAAATGAGGTTAAGCTTATTATTCAGATCATTACATTTATCATCAATATAAGAATAAATTGAAATTGCAATACATATCTATTAGACGGAAAAATAATGTTATCATATTAGAACTCTAAAAGATCAATCTATCTGTCTTGGAAAAACTCTAATAGTTCTAAATGAAAAATCTATCAGGAAAATTCTCCTAAAGCAGCATCTTATACTCAACTGGAAAATAAAAATAGCAGCAGCAGCATCAGCTCGTCAGCATCAGCAACCGCAACTTCTCCCATCTACAGCATCTAACTTCTCCAGCAACTCACTCTCCAGCAACTAACTCTCCAGCATCACTCTCCAGCATCTAACCCCTCCCACCAAGAGTAGGTCTTCTTATACCCTAATTCTAGCTTACTGAATCAAATGTTGCATCTTCATGGCGTGATTCTTTCTCATTGGTCAAAACTCAGGCCCATATACATTTTAATCAAACTTCCTGGTCTTAACCAGTTCCTTGTGGAATGTCCATGCTTGCATCGTTTCCCACAGTTTGTCATTGCTCATCCGTTTCGATCAGTCCAATTTGTATCTTTTTCTGCTACATTTTAGATTCAACAGTTCCGTCCATTGATTCAGTTGGACTTCTCACGCTTCTTGCTGATCATCTTGGCACACATCTGCTCAGAAAGGTCACAATAGCCTTGACCATACTTCCATCTTAGCCTCTCAGCACCAGCACGTGATCATCCCTTTCCACAGCCTCTCTCCTCTATCACATGGTTTCCTGCTCATGCGTACTCTAGCATCTGGCGGCCATTTTATATTTCTGCTCGACAGGCCTAAGCGCACTATTTTCAAAGATAAACGAAATATTGTTAAAACAAAGAAATATAAACCCTTTCGTTTCCCTCCCGTCTTTCTACGTACCCCAATTAGGTATTACCTAGCAAAAAGCAACATACAAAGCTGTCCCTTACTTACCATCGCTTTATTTTGCAACTACACGTTTTATTTAAAAGCACGGATCATGCATTTATTATTTAATTAGTACGCAAATGTTATGTTAGACACGTAAACAATTATAAGTTGATTATTTTGCACACGGAATAGCGTGTTACCTTTAACCCTTAACATGTAACATACATTGTTGGTTATTTACTTAAACGAACATGGTTATTAATTATTTTACGAAAATATTAGGAGGTTAAAAAAAAATCATTTACCCTGCTCCATCAGTACCCAACAATAAAGCTTTCTTTCTTTCTGGCGTAAACTCTTGTCCATCTAGAGCAGTTAGATACTTTTCAAAGAGATCTATCCACTCTTCCCATTGGATAAGTGGTTGACCATGATGTGACAAAAATGGAGGAGGTATAACTATGGAGGATGAAGCCATACTGTTATGAGGTGCTGTAATACTGTTCTTATGTAGAAGAGTACACTATAACTTCAGGCTTAGGTGTTTACCCAAAGCAATATTCCAATAAATACTCTTGGTAAGGTACTTTCCTTTAATGTGAAGAAAATGTCCTAAGGTTGTTTCCTCTAGTGATCATGTGGGGCATCTGTCCTTACTGTTAGGCTGAGGGAACGAAAGGGGACAGAGGGCAATACTGTCCGTGTGTTTATTCAGGATTGGAGTATGAGTAAGCACTGATCAGAGCTGTGCTCATCTGCGTGCGAACTATATTGTCAGCACGTGTTTGTCCACACGCATCCCATTGTTAAGTCGGACGCTTTAACCGACGCGTGGTGGGGGATGCTATGCATTGCTGGTCCTACGCGTGTGTGGTCGTGTGCTTGCGCTTATGACGGCTGAGGCTGTCGCACGGTGGCCGCTCGAGCCAAAAGGTTGCTGCCTCTGCGCTCAACATGGGAAATTACTCACAGCCTTTCAAAGTCAAAAATATCTTGGGTCCACGGTCACTGTCTTTAGCTGACCAATGCTTCTCCTCACAACTTTCTGGATTCTCTGGTACACACGTTGCAGTGCCGCTTGTGGCTCGATGTAGCAAGCGGTCCCTAGGTTCTGGATCACTTTCTAGGCTACCACTTCAGTTGTAGCTGGCAATCTTCATCACAAATGTGGTGATAGATGGTCAGAACACACATGGAGGCTTTGTATATTTATTTCTAGCAGCCTTAAAAAACGTGACTCTCCTTTTGCAAGCCACAGGTCAACAAACTCAAGAGCAATCACACTACAATAAAAGGGTTCTAACAGAACCATAACAAATGAAAGTTCTACAGCATTAAAGGTACACAATAGTTTTACAATAAACACATTACTACTGACAGCTACACATTACTGAAGGATCCTTCTTGGAGACCTGTATATAACCCTGTCTCAGCAACCTGAGGGAGATGCAGACCTCGTCCTGCTGAATCAGAGTGTTGCACCCTGAGGCGCTTCACACCAACCTAACAGCTTCCCCTCTCCTGTCATGGAGAGAAGAATAAAGGCCTCATCAGCGATGCCATCTGCGACCACAACCCTAAGGTTCCACCAGGCATAAAGACTGTCAGATGTGACCCGGCTGTAGTACAACACATTCTGAAATAGAAAAATATTATTATTTAGACAAAAGTCCACCATATTGGTAAGCATTTTGTTGTGTTCTACGCAGTTGGATGGTCTTTTGGCCAGGTAATGGTTCAGTGCCTTCACCCCGTCATGGTGGTGGATGGAAGTGTAGAGTGACGTAACGTCCATTGCAATGAGTAAATAGTCGCTTTGCCATTCCACATTTTGGATCTTGGAAAGAAAATCGCCAGTGTCTTTTATATAGGAAGGCAGATTTTGACACATTCTTGAAGGTAATAGTCCACATATTGTGAGGTCCTTTCCAAAAGGCTGTTCCGGGCAGAAATTATAGGCCTGCCTGGTGGCTTTGCAGGGTTCTTATGTATTTTCGGTATGATATATAACACTGGGGTCACTGGCTTGTCGTTACGTAGAAACTTGTATTCCTGAATGGATAGTAAACCTGCATTTTTCCATGTTACTAGTCTCATGTAGTAATCCTTATAAATGCATTTAAGTTTGAGATGGTCGCTGCGGTGATAGCAGTTTCTATCTAGTAGTTGACTCATTGCCTCCTTTACATATTCGCTCTTTTTCCATAGGACAACATTTCCACCCTTGTCGGCATTGCGGATGACTATGTCATTGTTATTTTTTAATTTGTTCATTAGCGCATAGTATTTAAGTTCATCTTTGTTGGAACGACGTCTTACATTCTTCTGCACTCGATGGTTAAGCCGCTTTATGCCTATGATCAATTGTTCTTGAAAGATTTCAATTGAATCCCTTGTAGTGATGGGATTGAAGGTGGATCTTGGTTTAAAAGGGGTCATCCCTGGAGCTAATCGGACTGGAGTCTGAGTTGGAGTACTAATCCTTTCACTGATTTGTGTTACAGTCACGTTTTCATTTGCCAGTTCCTGTAGTTCAGTCAGTAAGGGCATGTCGGAGGCGGTTAAGTTGCAACATGGAGGACTCGCTGTTAGGGGTTCTATTTGCGATTGGCCACTCCAAATTGTGTTGCCGTCGTTGTTGGTACCGCGTTGGAGGAAGTATTTCTTCAGTTTTAATTTCCTGATACTTTTAAAAATGTCCATCCTTGTGGTCGCATAGTTAAATGTACCGACAGGACAGTACGATAGACCCAATGTTAATAGTTGTTGTTCCGCTTTGTTTAACACCACATCAGTTAGATTGATCACCATTGGGTTACTGATGGGGTCATCACGAATTACCGTCATTGCCGTCTCCAGTTCCTTTTTGTCTGTCGTGTCTGTCTTTTGGGTTCTTCGTTGTTTTGCCTTTCGCCTCTCCCGGCGTTTGGTGGATCTGTTTTTGGTTGCCTGGTCATTTGATTTCTGGGGCGTAGCGTGTTCCTTCTCTCGTATACTAAAAAATCAACTTCTTCTGCTAATGAGAGTTTGACCGGAATTGTTTTCATAGCTCGAGTGCGCTCTTCACTCTCGGTTTCGCTTTCCGGCGCCGAGCTGAGGTCGGAGTTGGACACTGTATGTGAAATCATGTGTAATCCTGTTCTGGTGCCTTCTCCGGTGTCTGTTGTTGTTCGTGCCTCCCCATATTTGGTGATTTTGAGGGCGTCATATTTTTTGGCAAACGTGAAGATCCGTCCTGTCTCAAAGTCTATGCGATCGCGATGAAATTTAAATGTTTTTCGTTCCCGAATTTTATCCTCCTCCTTCTTTAATCTTTTAGTCATGTCCTCTCTGAGTTTGGCAATTTCTTCAGTGCCTCCCATTGTTGCCAATTCTGCATTTAATGTTTCTATTTGTTCCTGCAATTTAGCCCGATCTTTTTCAGCATATTTTACTAATATCACGATTAATCGCCTGGAGGAATCAAGGTTTGTTTCTGCCCATTCTCGCATCATATCATGATCGGGGTTCTCGTAGCTGGGGGCTGTTAGGATACGCAATCCACGGGGCACCCTCCCAACATCTAGATAGCGCTGGAGGGACTTCGCCTCCCACCATTTGCTCTGCTCTGACTTCATCAGTTTCTCCAGGGATTTCATTTTCTCTTTGAGACTGATGTTGCGTGTCATTGCTGGTGCATTATGGGATACTGAGTTCTGCTTAGGAGCCTTTTCATCGTTAAACATTTCAGCAGCCGCTGCTTCTCTTTCCTTAAGCGTGTCAGCTGACATGGCGTCAATTGGTGCAATTCGAAAATAATATTAAAATACAAGGGAGAGCAGTTCTGTTAAACTGTAATGTTTCTCTCTCAATGTGGATACTGCACACCTCCGAACCCGGTTTGCCTTTCACTTTAGTGGCGTCCCCCGCAGTAAAGCACTCCTGGTTGGCGCCCTCCATATCCTACGACGCGTGTTCGCCTACCTGGTGCCTGCAGTGCGGATTCCGTGTCTTTGGCGCTCGGGGGGCTGCCGCCGATAATCCTCCCGGATTGTGATGCAGAGCTTGTTTCCAAGCAGCGGCTCCTTTGATGGCGGTAGAGCCCGATTCTCGGAGGGGGTCCGTGTATAGCCGGAGGAGTCAGCAACCGGCTAACATTATCCTTGAAACTCCAACCTTCCCCCGAACCCACAGGAACAGGACCAGGACCAGGAACAGGAGCACGGACCACAGAGTAAGTGCAGATTTTTTAGTTTATTTCATCACCAAATTCACCATCAGCATAACGCGTTTCGACCCCGGAGTGACAAGTGCCTGAGCAGAAGTTGTGCAAAGTACCGCATAAATATATACATAATCAATTTGTTATTTTGTTAAGTGCCATCCGGAATTTTGACCTGTGGCATAAATGGATTGTATAACATATATATATATATATATATATATATATATATATATATATATATATATATATATATACACCAATAACATAAAATCTATTAAAAAAAAACATTCTATTATTTATATATATATATATATATATATAAACATTAAACTATTTAAAAATCTTAAAACTTAAATTTCCCACTCTAGTCAGTGCAACAGTAGGGAAAGTGTTGGATAGCGGAGGGGTAAACATTACTATTCCCACTCCAGTGAGTGCAACAGTAGGGAAAGAATTGGATAGCGGAGGGATAAAATGTACTATTCCCACTCCAATGAGTGCAACAGTATGGAAAGTGTTGGATAGCGGAGGGGTAAAAATTACTATTCCCACTCCAGTGAGTGCAACAGTAGGGAACGAATTGGATAGCGGAGGGATAAAATGTACTATTCCCACTCCAATGAGTGCAACAGTAGGGAAAGTGTTGGATAACGGAGGGGTAAAAATTACTATTTCCACTCCAGTGAGTGCAACAGTAGGGAAAGTGTTGGATAGTGGAGGGGTAAACATTACTATTTCCACTCCAATGAGTGCAACAGTAGGGAAAGTGTTGGATAGCAGAGGGGTAAAAATTACTATTCCCACTCCAGTGAGTGCAACTGTAGGGAAAGAATTGGATAGCGGAGGGATAAAATTTACTATTCCCACTCCAGCCAGTGCAACAGTAGGGAAAGTGTTGGATAACGGAGGGGTAAATATTACTATTTCCACTCCGGTGAGTGCAACAGTAGGGAAAGTGTTGGATAGCTGAGGGGTAAAATGTACTATTCCCACTCCAGTCAGTGCAACAGTAGGGAAAGTGTTGGATAGCGGAGGAATAAAATGTACTATTCCCACTCCAGTGAGTGCAACAGTAGGGAAAGTGTTGGATTGCGGAGGGGTAAAATTTTCTATTCTCACTCTAGTCAGTTCAAAATTAAAAACAAACAAAATGTCATCAACAAAATAAAAATATATATTTTTAAAGTAAATAAAAAAATATATAAATATGTTAAAAATAAATGTTTTATATTAAAAATAAAAACATATTATAATGTTAAATACATATTACAAATACCTACAAATATTATATTAAATAAAATAAAAAATATATAAATATTTTTATTTAGAAATTATTTATTAACAAACATTAATTATTACATACATTTAGTCTATTTACTTCCTACCCTATAACACCACAACTCACCACCCACATCAAAAATAAAAAAAAATGTATTTGCATGATTAACATAATTAATTATCAATTATACAAATATTATTAATTTAAAAACAATTTTTAAACACATCAAATTTTATTAACTTCCCACCCTTTACACCTATAATCCCCACAACCCACACCGAAAATTAAACTGTAAAAAATTAATTATACAATTTAAAACAAATGTCAATTAAATAACTAATAGTATTTAACAACTAATTATAAAGTAAGTAAAATTAATTTACTCCCCACCCTTATTTAGCTTATGCAACTAACAACCATTGGCAAAGCCAATAGTCCTGGCTTGTTGTAGGTGTAATGTTTTTTATATTTATGGATGCAATGACAGAAGCAGCAACTTACCAGTCAGGCGGCACATGCCCTAATTACGTCGGCCACGCCCCTTCGATAGACCCCCCCCAGTTTTTTCATCCCACTTAAAGCCCTGATCATACTATTTGACTTGTGTGTAAACATTTACTTGTTTATTTAAAACCTTTAACAGGAAACTGCACATACCCAGGCCAAAACTCTGCTTGGATCAAACCTATACACGTTTTTGCTTTTTTCCTTTCCTCTTAAATCATAAAACATGCAATCCTCTGCAAGCCAAAAATTCCACTTGAACTTTCTACTGTCATATCTCCTGATTGGGAGGCGTGCAGGATAAGAGAGCGGCTGTGCCCTGTCCAGTACGGTGAGACGGTGAGAATGCGCCGCTGCTCTTCCTCCTGACTCAGAGTTGGACGCATCTCTCGCTCTCCTGTGCTGCATGCACAAACACATGCTAATTCCTGGGGTTAGGTTTTTAGTGCCCCAGACACTTCACAGCCAGCAATACAGAAACCTAGATTTTGGTAGCGTTTTGAAGTAAGACGTTTTAAGTTCAAGAAGGTGTTATATTTATGTAACCATATTTTGACCAGCATTTCCTAGATGATTTTATTCAAGATTGCAAGAAGAATCTGCCAATATTTTCTAGAAGAATCTCACTCAAACCAAGATGGCGGTTAGCCTTCTTAACTATATGTTTTGCTAATCCATCATGGCTCCACATCCTGCTTCCTGTTTGGTTAGTAAATAAGTGACTCTGAACCATTGTTCTCTGTGTCACAATGCAGTTCGTGTCCCACCTATTGATGGTTCTATACTTCTGTTTCAGTTTTAGTTTGCATTTCATCCATCAGTTCTTGTTCTTCGATCTCTCCATTTCTGTTGGGAGTGTCCAACTCAAGCCCTCCATCCTGGCTTGCTGGTATTCCTCCAGAATTCCTTAACAAACTTTGGTTTGGTGTTCATTTCTATTTGGCCAAGGAGGCTTTTCCCATTAACCGTGTCCTCGTGATTCCTGATTCCTTCCTGAAGAGACAGCACTCCTGTCAGGTTCAGTATGTCCAAGCAAACTGGCTACACAACAGTGCCACCCAATCCTCGGTTTAAGTCAGAGAACCAACTCGGTGTCCTGCCCTTGACCCCTACATATTTACTTGCTGAGAACTCTTTATGAGTAAATTTGATGAGAAATCTTTGCTTATCTTTACACAAATTATCTCCCATTTTACTATGGTAAACATTTTGTGAGAACCTATAAAACGGTGTGGCTCTGCAATGACCCCCCTTCTCCATCCATTTTTGGGTGCTGCCAGAGTCTGCTTCCTGCAAAACAGGCAATTAATAATGTAAAGCAAAGTCATATTTATAACTCGGCAAATGTCAGTCTGACCTGTACATCTTCTGACCTTTTGAAGTAAATTAGGGAAAAACTATATTACCTCAATGTGAGGAATTGGGTTGTTGGTTGAATGGTGGGAGGTGACCCTTGTTGAAGCAACAGCCACAATCCCTGTCAAGGTGAACCACAAGTCACTAAATTAATCTGTGCTCAACCCTCTGGTAGCTTGTCGCAAAAGCAATAAGGCTTAACTTGGAGGCAATATGTAAAGATTTTATGCAACACACAAACAGTAATAAAGTGAAAACACAACACAAGAAAAATCCCACAACATAGACTAAATTTTAATAAATTATTTGACACTGAAATGAGAAAAATCCAATCCATAGAACAGGAGTTACGAATTTTTAAAGTTTAAGGTAAAAAATAGCACCTAAAAGATCAAAGCGCCAACTGTGGACTTCTGGTTGCGCGAGACCAGGTCAAAGTTGAAAAATATAGCCGATCGCAATGGAGCACGAGTCTGATACAAGAAGCAGATTGGGCCCGGTCGGCACTTACCTTCGGATTTGGAAGAAATTTAGGAGATAAATGTTCCGAGAAGGTAAAGTTCAGTGGGGCAAGGCTGCAAGCAGTGTTGGAGGAGGAGGCGTTGTTGTTGGGGAGCCGCTGGAGGAAGTCGCGGTGAAGATTTCTCCATTCAGACTTAGCCTCTTTTTTGGAAGTCAAAAATCTCCAGCGGGACAAGGCTATAGGCGGCAAGAGTTCCAGGAGGCCGGATATCCCTTTGGCAAAGGACCTCTGAACAGGATTTGCTGCTGTGGAGAAGACCATAGCAGGAGCTAACACAATGCACCTTGGACGGATAGAATAGCAGGTTGGTCCCAGTCTTACCTCGGTTCTCAGAGCAGTTTTCAGCCAAAAAAATGTTAAGTCCCAAGTTTTGGCTTTTGGCTATGTGGGCACGTTTTGCACCACCATCAAGGGTCCAGGAATGGAGGGGCACCACTTAGAGGGTCAGGACTCACTCAGGCTGGGTCTGTGTGTAGGTTCAAGATGGTTGGAGCCTTTTATGTCCTTGGGGTTCTGATCAGGAGGCCAGACAACTAGCCCTTGGAGTCACTCTGGTAGTCCTGGGGTCAGGTGGTGAAGCAGGGCTCAAGCAGCAGGGCAGGCCTCTGAGGGTTCAAGACAGGCTCCAGGCAGCAAATCAGTCCTTCCAGGTGCAGCAAAGCAGTCTTGTGGAGTACACAGCAGGCCACATCAGTGGTCAGTCCTCTGAGATTCTTTCAGTAGGTTCAGAAAGTAAACTGAAGAGTGGGTCTGAGGGTCCTATTTTATACCTGGTGCCTTCTTTGAAGTAGGAGAAGTTTCTAGAGAATTCCCTTTGAAGTGCTTGAGGTTTCCTGCTGCTCCTGCCCTGGCTCCAAGCTGGCTGCATGAACAATGCAGGGGTGACAAGTCTGTTAGGTGAAGGAAGAGCGCAGCCTATTAAGTTGCAAGTGGGGTTGTGCCCAGCTCTGCCCCCCCTGCCCATCCTACCAGTTGATTGCCCATCCCGGCTCACCTAATCCCTCTATTGTGTGGTTGCCTGGGAGGAATAAACAAAGTCCAACTGTCAACTACACCAAGTCATGTGACCTAGGAACAGGCTGCAGGTACCAAATAGTTATGGCAGGAAAATGCAAACTTTCTAAAAGTGACATTTTTAAAATTGTAACTTAAAATCTGACTTTACTATTGAGGAAGATTTTTAATTACAATTTCTCAGACACCAAACACGAAATGTTCACCTGTTCCTAATCAAAAGTTAGCACAAGTTATATGTAATAAGGTAACCCAATGTTATCCTATGCGAGAGGTAGGCATTCTAGTAGTGAAAAACTAATTTAGGAGATTTTTACTACCAGGACATGTAAAACTTAAAAGTACATGTCTAACCTTTTAATTACAATGCACCCTGCCCTATGGCCTACCTAGCGCCTACAGTAGGGGTGACTTATGAGTATCAAAAGGAGAGTTTAAGGCTTGGCAAGGGGGTTATATTGCCAAGTTGAATTCGTGTTTTAAAACTGCATTGAGGCTGCAATGGCAGGCCTGGGATGTTTTAAGGGGCTACTTAAGTGTGTGGCACAATAAGCACTGCAGGCCCACTAGTAGCATTTAATTTACAGGCCCTGGGTATACGGTATACCACACTACAATGGATGTAAAAGTAGATTAAATATGCCAATCAGGTGTAAGACAATTTTACCATGTTTAAAGGGGAGAGCACAATCACTTTAGCACTGGTTAGCAGTGGTAAAGTGCACAGAGTCCTAGAGCCAATAAAAACTAATTTTAGCAAAAAGTGGAGGGCAAAGACAAAAGGTTTGGGGGTGACCCTTGAGAGAGGGCGAAGTTCAATACTCAGTTTTGCCCAAATTGTGGAATCCTGGGAGCTCATCTGAGTCTCTAATTTCCTCTGTACCCAACTCTTATTCAGCAGGATTCTACTGAGGTAGACAGCTTGACTGTCTGAATCCCTTTTGTGGGAATCATGTCTCATTCTTATCCTTTGAGATGATACTGGGAGTTCTCTCGGATAAGCCTGATAGAGGGGCACAGGTAACTTTGCTACCTATTCGAAAACTGCTATTTGGGTTACCTGCAGCAAACAGCAGCTGCTGACTTTGATGGAGCTCAGATTTCACCTATAAAATGTATGCATTATATGACAAAAAGCTGCAGACAGCATTTCTAAAATGGCATGCAGATTTTGGTGCATGCAAATGAAAACATGAAAGAGGCCTGCAAATGAAATCATGTAAAACAATGCTCATTTAATTAATCATCGTTGTTTTAATGTGTAGTTTAGATTTAACCTCATTATAGAAATATATATTTAATTTAGATTAATTTAGAAAAAGTATCTTGAACTAGCATATTTGTGCTGAATTAACACGCATTTTTGCGGTGTAGAAAACCACGTGATTTCAGTTTGCTTTAGTAGACTCAGCTTACTGCAGTTTTTGCCCTTGAAGATTAGAATGGAATGTGCTCCTCTTCCCTACCAACTTTCAATGAAAGGGCTTCGTTAATAAATCACGCCCTCCTGTTTCCGTCTCTTCGACCTTCACTATGTTGCATATTTTTTTTTGTAGCCTGTTTAAACACTGGAGTGAAGAGAAACTCACAATTAATACTTTTTGTTACAGAAAAATGTAATTGTTTTTAAAATGTAAAAGGATGTGAAGTCATGTAATGAGGAACACGCCTGATTAATGACGTATCCAGTCAGCCCATGGGGAGACGATGTGTCTTGAAGTTCTGATTGGACCAGCTACGAGGACCAAGCACGTGGGCTTTTGCTTGAAATATGGCTTACAAGTGGGAGGGGTGGCTCTTTTTTGCTCAATTTTTCCTGAGGGCCAGGCCCAGCTTCTGTGCTGGACACAGAGACAGGGAGGAGAGAGAAGGAGGGGCTGCGTCTGTGGGGCTATTTTGCAGCTCCTGAGATAGAGAGACAGACCAGCACAGCGAGGCAGAGAGAGAGAGAGCTGAGAGGATCAGAACAGGTTTAGATTTTAGGTGCTAAGCTTTAAATTTCATGCTTTGACTAACTGCTTTTGAAAAGATGTATTTGTCCTATGCATTTATTTCTCTTTATGGGAGATTTTTGCCATTATTAATTATTGATTAGCCTTGCAAGACTCACTCTTTTCTTAGAAACTCTTCAAGAGTTTCTGACTGACAATTTTGCTCCACATTTTCTTCCTACATGGAATGCCTCGTATGCAGACTGTAATATGTTCTGTATTAATGCTATTTTTCCAATTCTGTAACCTGATTGATATTTGACTAATGAATAAAGAGTCAGAGAACCTTAACTTTTGACTAGAAAATAAAACCCTTTAAAATACTCTCAACTCTCTTTACTGGCTTAAATATTAATTGCATTTTTGATTTTTCATGTTTATATAAAGTCTCCTGAAGGTAATACATGGTGTCAAGGGCCCAACATCTTTACAGCGGTAAATAGAGGTAAATGAGGTTTTGCATTGAGAAATTACCGTGAAATTACCGCTGCATCAACTTCCACATTAATTTTGGATTTCTGTCGCTTCTCCCTCCAAGTCTCAACTTCTCATATTGTCCTACATATCGACACCAACTCCAAAATTCTAATGACATTGAAGCCGCTTCAGCTCTGGTTGGCACTGGATCATTCTGCACAGTAGCACACATAAAATATCTGTTATACAGATAAACACTGGAAAACACAAAGAAATGCAATTCATAATGAGTTAACAATCCAAGGCCACTGTGACTGCTGCCCACAGAATATAAAACTGAACCCTCCGTAGAGGGTTTTGACATCACTTCTTCTGAAAAACTTTCATTCCTATGTAGACTCTAGTTTTGGTGCTATCATAAGTGCTACATTCTCCTGGAACTTACACAGAACAAATTGGATGGCATACATTAAGACAATGTCATATTTACATTCCTTCATACAAAAAAAGATAGGACACTATGACAGTTTTCCATCCATGTACTCTTCCAATCATTCTTCTTAAAAATGCCTTAGAAACACACCATTTTCATACTATTTCTCATTGAGTTAATTCTCAATAAAAAAGCCCTTCAGTGCTACTGGTTGAAAATACTATTACCCATTGTGCTCATAGAGGTACAAACTAGAACCTATGCACATCTTCCTTTTAGATTTTAGGATTTATTTTCTTCTATTACCTGTACTTTCACAAAGTAAAAAAAAATCACAATTTTAGTGGAAGATAGGAATTTGTTTAGAACCTGTAAAAGAAAAAAATATCTCAGGGTGGAGTTCTCGCACTCTGAACAAACAATGGTACTTTGTTTCCTATGTGTGATCTGTGTATATATAAACAAGCCATGTAATTCTCTCACATTTTACTCTTACACACCTCTGAAACAGGGTTATGTGCCCCTGTACTGTATTTTACAGTAGCATTTCTACAGTGCCCCCTCCCCTTCCATGAATGCACCATACGTCTTTTCTAAGCAATATTTATGGGACGTGGAGTTAACCCGTCGTGGTCATGGAAACATTCACAAGTAGCATAATACATGGACATTAGTACATTTCCTTATAAGCAATTCCCTATAATCACTCAGTAAAGACATCCTTGATTATCCTCAATGAACAGTCCTGCTGGCAGCCTACTGCAATGGTTCTTTTGGTGCCCTATCAAAACTTAGTTGTAATTTATTATCAGAATAATATGATTTTTTCCCTTTATTTCCAGTACCACCTTTCCTCGCTGACTAAGGAAAGATATGAGGGAATCTGATGGTTTACATTTCTAGCAGGCCTGCAGAATGTCAAAAAGAGGCTCTTGTTAACACTCTTTAACATGTTAGGTTTTTACTATCAGTTTAAATTCTGAATACTCGCCTGTGCTAATGCTCTATTTATTTTGACAATAATAGCCTTGTGGCTTTTTGGGCTGTGCTAGTGTCAAATAAGGAGCTGATAACTATAGAACTGTGGTTGTCTTTGACTTCTACGAATAACAAGGGGGATCCCATGTACCTAAATATGCATCAGAGTCTCTGGCAGATCTGTGATACTTCCCATACTGGTTCATCCTAGTGAACTACACCCACTGGCAGGTTGGTGAGACTCATGTCCGTTTGCCCAGATCTGTGGGTCCACAGGCTATGTATGCATCTCCGAGGACCATGGGAAATTTATCTGGAGTGTGGGGGCAGGCAGCAGGGGGAAGTCACGAATCATTTTGCTCACATCACCATAAACCCTCTAGGGATGTGTTTATGGATTTAATTTGGCTGTCTCCACTGCTTCTAGGAAGACCCCATATGCGTCTTACAAAGATATCTTTAGTTTCTTGGATTACGCCTTCATGGCCTTTGGGTAGACACTTTATACTTTTATCACAGTGCAGAGAGGGGTGATGTTAGACTTGGCATCTTTTGGCGTGTTTCCCCTGACTTTTTGCTTTCTGACCTCCCGGTTTTGACTCTGTTTTTGCTGGTGTAATGATTCTGCGCACTTTCCTCACTGCTGTCCAGTGGGAAAGTGCAAGTGCTCCTGTATAAAATGTGTTACGGATTGGCGTTTCCATGATTGGCCTATTTGGTTTATGTGTCAGTCCCTTGTAAAGTGCACTGCGAGTGCCAGGGCCTATAGACCAAATGCTGTTGGTGGGCTGCAGCACTGGATTGTGCCACCCACGCAAACAGCCCGTAAAGAGTAACTCGGGCCTGCCATTGCAGAGCCTGTGCGCAGCCTGGGGCTGCCATGTCGACTTGGCAAGTGCGCACACTTGCAAGTCCCTAAACCTTCCCTTTTCTACATGTTAGTCACCCCTAAGGTAGGCCCAAGGTACCCCTGTGGGCAGGGTGTGTTGTATGCGAAAGGTAGGACATGCCCTGGTGTGTGTGGCATGTCCTGATAGTGAATTACAGCCTAGTTCGTTTTTCACTATTGCAAGGCTACCTGTTCCCCATAGGCCAGGACGGGCAGTTTTGATTATTACAGCTTATAATCCTAACTGACCCCGGGAACATGGTAGAAATTCGAGTTTAGTATGCCTGGACTCAGAATGATAAAATGCATCTTTTAGTGAAGTTGGTTTTAACATTCTGTGTTTGAAAATACCACTTTTAGAAAGTGGGTATTTTCTTGTCTAACCATCCAAGCCTGCCTCTGCGAGGTTGTGTATTCCTTGTCTGGAGTGTGAGTGACAGGGGCTGGGGGATGCCAGGAGACAGGGTGAGTCAGCACAGGGCTGAATAGCAAGATCTACATGTAGATGGGTGGGAGGAGTTGCACCTGGGCCCTGAATAGGACAGTGCCTTCCCTCCACAATGCTGGCTCCACCTCCTGTGGTGCGTCTGATGTCCCTGGCCTACTCTCTGAAAGAAGGGACGGAGACTTGTCAACAAAGTGCTCCAGAACTGGTTTGGACTAGGCAAAGGCCTCTCTGCCTTCAGAGAACAAAGGAATTTGGGATATAAATATTGGGGCCCTGACCCCATGATTTTAGATCTCGCTGGAATCAAGGAACCTGCCAAGACGAAGAGCTGGAAGAGCTGCCAGGAGGAGTACTGCCCCTTTGCTGTGTTGTTGCTTTGTTGGGTTGGCCGGCAGCTGCTGCTTCTGCCTTGGGCAGTGAAAGGACTAGACTGAACTTTCTACAAACTTGTGCTGAGTATCTCCAAGGGCCTGGAACCGAGCTGGCCTCCTGTTAAGAAGTCTCGGGGACTACAAAGACTTCACAAGCCTCTGGATACCGCTTCTGGAACGCTGTTTCAGTTGCCACAGAGGAAGGGAACTGCAACCGACTCCGTCAACCGAATCCATCCCTGACCGGTGACCTGTTTGCACCGCAGACCGCATCGCCCCGCTTCGCATCGCAACCCTGGTCTCACCGTAGGCGACGTCCGACGCCGTCAACATCGAGCCGCTGCTTGCACCGTGACCTGTGGGCACCGCAGTTCGCATCACATCGCATCGCTTCACTGAACCAGCCGGACCCGACCGACGCGGATGCTGCAACTGGCTCAAGAGTCGTGACCGCATCGCATTTGGGGCACCGCTCGCACGTCTGCGACGCACCGCTCCGACTCGCACCGCTGTCCGACGCCAGCTCCTGCACTCTGGCTTGGTCGCCTGCATCGCAACCTGTCAGCACCGCATCGAGCATCGTCTCACCCTGCATCGCACGCCTTGGACTCACCGACTCCGTCTGCACGACGCTCATCGAGCCGCTGCCTGCACCGCATCGAGGGACACCGCACCTTGCATCGCTCCGTATTGCACCGCAACCGCGACGAACGCCGACCGGCTCGTATACTCCGTACCAGCCACAACGAGAAAGGTACTGTGACCGAGTCTGTTCACGACTCTGCTGGCCCGTAGCGACGCGGTCGTCTGGAACTGTTGGACTCTGTGTAATTCAGCATCGCGGTAGACCCGGATGGGGCTACCGACTCGTACGAACTTTGCTTTTGTGTTATTCCTGCAAAGAAGAAATTACCTTATCAAGCATTCATTTTTAAAGTATAGTATTGTGGATTTTTGTCGTAATTGGTCTTGTCTTAAGTATATAAAAATTGGTTATTTTTCTAAACTGGTGTGGTGTCCGTTTGTAGTGCTTACACTGTATTACTGTTGGTTATGTGCAAATGCTTTACACACTGCCTCTGAATTAAGCCTGACTGCTCGTGCCAAGCTACCACGAGGGTGAGCAGGGGTTACTTCACGAGTGTAACACCCTTACCCTGACTAGGAAGAAGGGTCCCTACTTGGACAGAGGTGCAAGCCCTTGCCAACTAGAGATCCCATTTCTAACATTGGTTGTCAGCGGTGAGGATAGGACTTGTGTTTGCACTTGACTTAGTGATTGGTGTGCACTAGTACCATATCGCAGACCATTACGTACCACATACTGGTTCTTTTTCTTTTGGCCTATTTTTGATCTTGCCAGTTTTCAACTCACTACTTTTGTCATGCCTGACTCAGCTGCATCATCCGTTGCATCTCTGGAAGTTATCTTTGAGGAGGATAGGTTGGAAACCTACGCCGTAAAGGAACTACGAGCAATTTGTAAAAACCTGAAAGTCCAAATTAAAGGCCTCACAAGGAAGGAGGAGTTACAGAAGGCGCTGAGGGCCTGGGTAGCAGCCAGACATGCCAGTGGGCAGCCTGGTAATCTCAGTGAGGAGGTGGAGGAGCCTATTTCCAGGGTGGATGTGCTTTTGGGTGGGGGGGAACCCGCCAGGTCAGGCAGCAGCAGTCTGTCCCCCGAGGAGCTGGAGGACAGGCGGGAGGCAAGGCAGTTTGAGCTGCAGAAGCTCAGGCTGGAGAGTGAGCGGGAGGAGAAGAGATTGGCCATGGAGGAGAAGAAGATGCTCTTAGAGCATGAGATAGAACTGAAGGAGCTAGAACTTAGGAGTAAGTCAGGCTCAGATGGTGGCAGCAATTCGTCCAGAAAGGCAGACAGGATTGTGCACATTCCCAAGAATGTAGGCAAGGAGTTCAAGAAGGGGGATGACATACAAAGGTGGTTTCAGGGTTATGAGGCAGCCATACACATGAATGGGGTCCCTGAGGAAAATTGGGGAGCAGGATTGTGGCCACTTTTCCCTGAAGAAGCAAGGGATGCTCTGATAGCTTTGGGTAAGGGGTATCACCTCACCTATGCTGACATGAAGGATGCCCTTCTCACTAAGTATGGTCTTACTCCTGAAAAGTACAGGGATCAGTTCAGGTCCAGTAAGAAGTCTGATGCCAACACTTGGTTGGAATGTGTGGATGTGTTCTGCAGGTCTCTGGATGGTTGGGTGAAGGGCAGTAGTGTAACAGATTTTCAGGGGCTCTACACCTTGATTGCATGGGAGCACTTGTCTAGTCTATGTTTTGCAGATCTGCGCCAGCACCTAGTGGATAGTAAGCTAACTGACCCCAGGAAGCTTGCTATGGAAGCGGACCGCTGGGTGAGTACCAGGGTCCACAAGAAAGCGTTTGGTGGAGACTCAGCCAAAGGTGGGCAGGGTCCCCAGCAGAAAGGTGGGGGGGACAAGGGTAAAGCACAGGAGTTCTCTAAAGGGCCCCAAACTAGTACCCAGGGTAAAGGTTCCCAGCCCCCCGGTGATAAGAAGAAAGGGGTCTCTACAGGGAAGCCTGTTGAGACCGGCCCCCGCAAGTGTTATGCATGTGACCAGGTAGGTCACTTTAAGGGGGACCCCAAGTGCCCGAAGGGGACACAGCCACCCACCGGTGGACAGTCCAAAGTGTTAGCTAGTGTGGCGCTTGGGGAGGAGGGGTGCCCACAGGAGGGTGGGGATCCCGCAGAAATGACCCTTGTCTCACTAGGGGACAGTGAGATGGTCCCAGGAAACCAGGTGCCCCCTAACACAAAGAAATATAGCACCTGGGTGACCATCAATGGGAACAGGGTAGAGGCTCTCAGAGATACTGGAGCCAGTGTGACCTCAGTCCGGTGTCACCTGGTCTCTGAGAAGCAGGTAGTCCCAGGGGCATTCCACCAAGTAGTTGCTGTAGACAACTCTGAGCGCCAGTGTATGGTGGCGCAGGTTCCCTTTGAATGGGGGGTCTCAGGTCCCTTGAGGGTGGTTGTGAGCCCTACCATGCCTGTAGATTGTCTGCTAGGTAACGACCTGGAGCAGTCCTTATGGAAGGATGTTGAGCTCAGGTCTCACTTGGAGATGCTTGGGTTGCCAGAGTGGGCATGCGTGTCTACTCGGTCAATGGCAGCCAGAAAGGGTGATCAAGAGGACTTGGAGCCTGGAACAGTGGCCCAAGTCCCTGCCAAGAGAAAGGGCAGGGGGCACGGGAAACCGGCCCCCGAAGTTCCCACGGACCGGGAGGAGGCGGACCTCGAGGGGGACGCCCCGGTGCCTACAGGGGAGCAGGTAGCCGAACTGGGAGACATCTCTGAGCTGACCCATTGGCAGCAAGAAGGGGGTCCCACCAGGAGGAGTTCTGCAGGGAGCAGAACGAGTGCCCTACTCTGGAGGGTCTGCGGCGGCAGGCTGCAGACCAGGCAGCTGGCAATCAGTCCGGGTCACATCTGATCTACTGGGAGAGTGGTCTCCTATACAGTGAGCCTAAGGTTGCTGAGCCTGGGTCAGCCCGTGTGCTGGTGGTACCCCAGCGCTTCAGGACCTTCCTACTGGGTCTGGCTCATGACGTGCCTTTGGCAGGACATTTGGGGCAGGACAAGACCTTTGATAGGCTTGTCACCCACTTCTTTTGGCCCCAAATGCGAAGGCAGTCAGATGCACACTGTAGGTCTTGCCAAACTTGCCAGGCAAGTGGTAAGAGTGGGAGGAAGGTCAAAGCTCCTCTCCAACCTTTTCCTGTTGTTGGTATGCCCTTTGAAAGGGTAGGGATGGATATAGTGGGGCCACTGGATCCCAAGACAGCCATGGGCAACAGGTACATCCTGGTCTTGGTGGACCATGCCACCCGGTACCCGGAGGCAATCCCTCTCAGGACAACGACGGCGCCAGTGGTGGGCCGGGCGTTAATGGGGATCTTTTCCCGTGTGGGATTCCCCAGAGAGGTGGTTTCTGATAGGGGGACCAATTTCATATCCAAGTATATGACATCCCTGTGGAAGGAGTGTGGTGTAACCTACAAGTTCACCACTCCTTACCACCCACAAGGAAACGGTCTGGTGGAGAGATTCAACCAGACCTTGAAAGGCATGATCAAGGGTCTAACAGAACCCATGAGGCGTAAGTGGGACGTCCTCTTGCCATGCCTACTCTTTGCATACAGGGAGGTGCCTCAGAAGTCTCTTGGGTACAGCCCCTTTGAGCTCCTGTATGTCCACCCTGTCAGAGGACCTCTGAGTTTGGTAAAGGAAGGCTGGGAGGCGGCTCCCAGGAAAACTCCCCAGGATGTATTTAGCTACATGCTGGCCTTTAGAAACCAAACTGCCCGCTTCAGGAAACTCGCTCAGGCGAACCTAGAAGCAAGCCAGGAAGAAATGAAGAGATGGTATGACCAAAATGCCACTCTGGTCGAATTTCAACCTGGGCAAAAAGTGTGGGTCATGGCCCCAGTGGCACCTTGTGCCTTGCAGGACAAGTGGACTGGGCCATATGAGGTAAAGGAGCGCAAAAGTGACGTCACCTACCTGGTGGATTTGCAGGCTCCAAGGAACCCTTTGAGGGTCCTTCACGTGAACCGCCTCAAGCCCCACTTCGAGAGGTCCGAAGTGAGTATGCTCTTGGCGACAGATGATGGGGTGGAAGAGGAGAGTGAGCCTCTCCCTGACCTCCTGTCTACCAAGGAGCATGATGGGTCAGAAGAAGGTGTGATCCTCTCCCCTACTCTGACTCAGGAGCAGCAGGGGGACTGTCACCAGTTGTTGGGACAGTTCGCCCCACTGTTCTCTCTAACCCCCGGTGTTACTCACTGGTGTACCCATGACGTGGACACTGGTGACAGCCCTCCTGTGAAGCACAAGATTTACAGGTTGACTGACCGGGTCAGAGCCAGCATCAAGGAGGAGGTCTCTAAGATGTTGGCGTTAGGGGTGTGTTGTGGCCGAAACTCCTCAGGATCGTACGTTGCAAAAATTGGTCCACCTCTCGACACCACCACGGTCTGACTATATGTACACAGACTCCATGGAGTGGTCAAGCGGGGGAAGGGAAGGAAGGGGACAGCGGGGAGGGAGACCTGTGAAGAAAACAAGATAGGTATCACTAACGATATAACCTATAGCTTCTTCCCCTTGTACTCTAAGCCTTTGGGATGGTAGTGTAGAACACTGAATAGTAATACCTGTAAAGAAAGAAAAAAGCCTCCTCTTCAATTCTGCGATTCACTAAGGTCAGGTAATGGGTTTCATCTAGATCTAGAGGTGAAACGTAATAATCCACATTATTACTAGCAGGCGCAAAACATCAATCACTGAGGGTTCACAGAACATAAGACAACATACCCCTTAGCTACTCCTTTTTTTGCAGAGACAGGGGTGTGGAAGAGCCGTCCTCCTGCTCACTCTCTGTATCCCTGCTTCTGGACACATAAAGAAAACATGTGTAACTAATTAGACATAGTAGGAAGCACACCATAGAGTTCAGGGCTCAAAGTCTTGTCCTCTGTTCAATACGTCTTGAGCAGAGGTGAAGGTCACCAGTGAAATCACCAAGTACTAGAAGTGCACAGCACCGTCACACACACATTCGCTAGCAAGCGCCCTCTTCTAAGAAAGAGTTAACACCACTCTTGAAACGACCTGAACAATTAGATGAAAAGCCCACAGCTCCGGGCAGGAAACCAAAGTAAAAGTAATACGATTTATTTCTCAATCGCCTGTTCAGGGCTTGGAACTAGGATCGTTTTCCCCGCATGAACCGAATGGTTCGCCAACGCGAGAAAACCTCCTGTGTCTGTTTTCCCCAACGGGAATATCTCCAGAATGCACAACACCTGACAAAGGGAGAGCTTGGCTGCAGAGTTGCTCCGCAAGGAACTTGAATCGGGTTCCACCAACGGAGCAACTGACCGAAGCAGCGTGATTGCCCCCACAGTCGCCACCACAAGGAAAGGAGCCCACTGCTATGACAAGAAGAATTTCAAAGGTTTTTTGGTGCGCGAAGCACCCTTACCCGCCTCCTTCTTCACAGCGGCTCAAAGGTAAAGTAATCGGCGTCTCTCCGATGCTCAGCGCGTCCTTAGAAGGAAACGCCTCAGACACGTGCTGACGTCTCGGACGTCAAAACGCGGAGGCTCATGGGTCTTGTAGTTTTCGTTCCTAATGTCGCCTTTTTGTATGTATCTGCAGTGTTCTTTTGCTCCCCTTTGCGTGAGACGCAACAGAACATCCCTCTCCCGAAGAACACTGACAGAGACATGGCTTCTCCGGGAAGCGCTTATGAAATGAAGTGACATAGCGTGGAGCATGCACCTCTGATGCTGGCTCCCAGGTGTTCTCCTCGTCCCCATATCCTTTCCAGGCAAGCAAGTACCACAACCTGGTTCTGTATATTTTGGAATCTAGGATACCCCTCACCTCATGTTCTAGATCCTCGTCCACCAACACCGGAGACGGATCCCGATTGGCAGCTGAACGAGAGGGTTTAAGAAGAGAAATATGAAAGGACGGATGTATCCTCAGGGAGGAGGGTAATGCCAGTCTGACCGCGACTGGATTGATGAGCTTCACCACCTTATAGGGACCGATGTATTTGGGATTAAAAATACTACGTCTCTTGAACCTAATGTTTCTCGTGGAAAGCCATACATAATCCCCCACTCTATAGACGGGACCCGGACGCCTATGTTTGTCTGCGTAAGCCTTGTACTGTTCTTTGGCCTCCCCCACCCTTTTTTGTGTTTCTTTCAGTGTTTTCTGTATGTGAAGCACTCTCTCCCTAACCCCTGGTAGGGCCTCAGTCTTCACTGGATGTACAAGGGGACTGAACCTAGGGTGGAAACCATAAGTGCAAAAGAACGGTGAGTGTTTCGTAGAACTGTGTATGGCACTGTTGTAGGCGATCTCAGCCAACCATAGCATGTCCACCCAGGCTTCAGTGGTGTTGTCCACATAACACCGCAGGTACTGTTTTAAGGACTGATTCACCCTTTCTGTTTGGCCGTCCGTTTGAGGGTGAAAACTTGTGGACAAATTGGGTGTTATCTTAAGGGCTGCACACCAAGCCTTCCAGAACTTGGCTGTAAACTGAGACCCACGGTCCGAAACTACCACTTGCGGAAGCCCATGCAACCTTACCACATGTACCAACAGCAGTTGAGCTAACTGACCTGCAGTGGGCAAGGATTTACAGGCGATGAAATGGGCCATTTTAGTAAGGTAGTCCACAACAACCAAGATTGTCGTGTAGCCTTTGTCCGATGGCATCCCCACGATGAAGTCCATGGATATGCTTTCCCACGGCTGATCTGGGGTGGGTAACGGTTGGAGAAGTCCTGCCTGTCTGGCATGCGAGGTCTTCATCTGGTTACATGTTACACACTCCATGACCCAGGTACAGACGTCAGTTTTTAGGGAGGGCCACCAAAACTGGCGCAACAGTCTCTCAGTGGTTTTTTCCATGCCGTTGTGCCCAGCACTGGGAAGGGTATGACACCAGGTGAAAACCTGTCTTCGTAATGAAGGGATTGGGACCAACAGCTGTTTTCCTCGTATTGGTAGGCCTTCTCTTAGTTCCCACTCTGGGTGTTTTGCCAACCATATCTTCCATTCTTTGGTACGGACCTTCTGCGCGATGCTTCTGAGAAAGGGCTCCGTTACAGTAGCGCATAGAACGTGTTGAGGATCAATAATGGCCTTCTCTGCCTGTTCCTCCAAAGGTTGAGTGTGTGTTTGACGGGTTAACGCGTCGGCTTTCTTGTTGTCTCTTCCGGGTAGATAGGTAACCATAAAGTTGTATTCAGCGAAGAACATTGTCCATCTTAGTTGCCTAGGGGAGAGATGACGTGCTGCCGTCATGAACTGGAGGTTCCGATGGTCCGTGTAAACCGTGATGATGTGTTTAGCTCCTTTGAGGAAATGCCGCCACTCTTGGAATGCGTCTTTAATAGCCAGGAGCTCTTTTTCGGCTATTGTGTAGTTGCGCTCAGCAGCGTTGAGCTTTCGTGACCGATAAGCCACCGGATGTAACTGTCCCGTATCGGAATGGCGTTGTGATAACACTGCTCCCACCGCGTGGTCAGACGCATCCGCGATATAAGGATGATCAGGATCAGCGTGCACCAGGACTGGAGCGGAAACAAACGCCTCCTTCAAAGCCTCAAACCCCTTTTGAGTCTCCTTAGTCCATACAAAGGGAACCTTCTTCTGTAGCAGACGTGTTAAGGGAGAAGCCAGGGATGAAAAGTGGCTGATGAAGCGGCGGTAGAAATTGGCAAAGCCTAGAAAACACTGAATGTCTCTGACGTTTGCTGGAGTGGGCCATTCTTTTACTGCTGTTATTTTCCTTTCGGCCATTTCTTGTCCCCTAGGGGTTAGCATCACACCTAGAAATTCCACTGTGGTAACTCCAAACTCGCATTTACTGATTTTACAGTATAGCTGATGTTCCTGCAGGGTACTTAGAATAGTATGTACATGATCGGTGTGGCTCTCAATGGTGGGTGAATAGATAAGAATGTCATCGATATACACCACGACGAAGTGATCCAGATATTCGCGCAGGACGTCGTTCAGGAAGAACTGGAAGGCAGAGGGCGCGTTACACAACCCAAAGGGCATGACGAGATATTCATATAAGCCGTAACGCGTCTTGAAAGCCGTCTTCCACTCATCTCCCTTGCGCATCCGCACCAGATGGTATGCCCCCTTTAAATCCAACCGTGTGTATATAACAGCTTTTTTCACCTGCTCCAATAAGACCGGTATCAGAGGTAAGGGATACCGGTTCTTTACTGTGATGGCATTCAATGCCCTAAAGTCTATGCAGGCACGCAAGTCGCCGTTGGCTTTGGGAATAAAAAACAGTGGGGAAGCCGCGGGGGACATGGAATTACGGATGAACCCCAGCGCTAAATATTTATCTAGATAAGCCCGTAAGTGTATGTTCTCTGGTTCAGTTAAAGTGTATACCCTTCCTGTGGGAATAACCGCCCCTGGTACCAGCTCAATCTGGCAGTCGTACTGCCTATGAGGCGGGAGTACCTCGGCTTTGGCGTCGTTGAATACATCGGCAAACTCCTGATATTCTCGGGTAGCGTGACCGGATGTTCTGCTGCAGTGGCGATGTGGTGACGTTCTGCCAACACCTGATCCGGGTTGAGTTCTGGAGGAACGCAATGGGTAGAACAGTAGACAGAGGTGAAACGTACTGTTTTTTCCACCCAATCCACTTGGGGGTTGTGCAGCTTCAACCAGGGTAACCCCAAGATGATCCTGTATTGGGGCGCGTGTATTACGTTGAAGACGAGCCTTTCCTCGTGCTTCCTGCCTTGATGTACTTCCATGGCCTCGGTTTGGAGCCGAATAGGACCAGCTTCTAGGCATCTCCCATCTACCGCAAACACGATTTCCGGCGTGTCTTTTTCTTGCAGAACCAACCCTAAGGATATGGCCTGTTCCTTGTCCATAAAGCACCCAGTGGCGCCAGAGTCCAACATGGCTAAGACTGGACACCATTCTCCTTTTACCAACAGGGAAAGTTCTATAAAGAAGTGTTTGGTACATGGGGTGCCTCCCGTCAAAGAAGGGATGTAGGTTTTGCTTGAAGGATTCCCTTCCCTTATCCTCAAGCCCAGTCGTTTCCCGCCGCACCCTCAGAAGTGGCTGCCAATTGTTTGCGGGGTTCCGTGCGTGGGTACCTCGTTCTCAGGGAGCACTCCTTGATGAAGTGGCCTTTCTTACCACAGTAAATACAAAGGCCCTTCTTCCGCCTGTATTCCCTTTCTTCATGGGTAAGAGAGGAACGAACTGCTCCTATTTCCATCGGCTCGGGTTTGTGTGCGGGCGGGTTGTCATAGGTTTTGGGTTGGTCCATTCGCCAGGTAGTTCGATCCCTTCGTTTGTTTTCCCCCCGTCTCTCACCGAGGCGATGATCCAAACGAAGAACCAATCTGATCAGATCTTCGCAAGTCACAGGTTGTGGTTCTATTTGGGCCAAAACATCTTTCATTTCTTCTCGAAGGCCCCTATGAAAGATGGCGGCCTGTTTAGCCTCAGGCCATTCGGTCTCGGCAACCAACCGACGGAAGTCGTTGAGGTACGCTATGAGATCCCTGTTCCCCTGTCGTAGCTCCAACAGGTCTTTGTCTGCCGAGAGTGTAGCTATCCTACGGTTGAACGTTCTCTCAAAATCCTGGAGGAAGGAATCCCAATCATGAAGCATTGGATCGTTCCTCTTTACGAGAGGTACCGCCCATTGGGCTGCGTCCCCTGCTAAATAAGAAATCAGGAAGGCTACCCTTGCATGGTTAGTGGTAAAGGCTTTAGGTTTACACGAGAAATGCAAGAGTCTTTGTGTGAGGAAGACCTGTACTTTACTGCTCTCCCCATGGAACCTCTCGGGGGTGGCTAAAGGAACAGGGGTGGGTATCTCCACCACCAGAGGGGGGGAAGGAGACGCTAGAGGCATACCTGCGCTAAAAGGATTTCTCTGCAGTTTGTCAACCGCGGCCTGTAGGGTAGCGGTTTCTGCCCTGGAGGTTGCTAGTTCAACTTGTACTGCTTGTAATGCAGCGATCACATCGTCTAGGGTGGCCATCCTGAACGTACGACCGGGAGGAATACAATCCTTGGGCCGATTACTCTGTCGTGGCCGAAACTCCTCAGGATCGTACGTTGCAAAAATTGGTCCACCTCTCGACACCACCACGGTATGACTATATGTACACAGACTCCATGGAGTGGTCAAGCGGGGGAAGGGAAGGAAGGGGACAGCGGGGAGGGAGACCTGTGAAGAAAACAAGATAGGTATCACTAACGATATAACCTATAGCTTCTTCCCCTTGTACTCTAACCCTTTGGGATGGTAGTGTAGAACACTGAATAGTAATACCTGTAAAGAAAGAAAAAAGCCTTCTCTTCAAATCTGCGATTCACTAAGGTCAGGTAATGGGTTTCATCTAGATCTAGAGGTGAAACGTAATAATCCACATTATTACTAGCAGGCGCAAAACATCAATCACTGAGGGTTCACAGAACATATGACAACATACCCCTTAGCTACTCCTTTTTTTGCAGAGACAGGGGTGTGGAAGAGCCGTCCTCCTGCTCACTCTCTGTACCCCTGCTTCTGGACACATAAAGAAAACATGTGTAACTAATTAGACATAGTAGGAAGCACACCATAGAGTTCAGGGCTCAAAGTCTTGTCCTCTGTTCAATACGTCTTGAGCAGAGGTGAAGGTCACCAGTGAAATCACCAAGTACTAGAAGTGCACAGCACCGTCACACACTCACATTCGCTAGCAAGCGCCCTCTTCTAAGAAAGAGTTAACACCACTCTTGAAACTACCTGAACAATTAGATGAAAAGCCCACAGCTCCGGGCAGGAAACCAAAGTAAAAGTAATATGATTTATTTCTCAATCGCCTGTTCAGGGCTTGGAACTAGGATCGTATTCCCCGCATGAACCGAATGGTTCGCCAACGCGAGAAAACCTCCTGTGTCTGTTTCCCCCAACGGGAATATCTCCAGAATGCACAACACCTGACAAAGGGAGGGCTTGGCTGCAGAGTTGCTCCGCAAGGAACTTGAATCTGGTTCCACCAACGGAGCAACTGACCGAAGCAGCGTGATTGCCCCCACAGTCGCCACCACAAGGAAAGGAGCCCACTGCTATGACAAGAAGAATTTCAAAGGTTTTTTGGTGCGCGAAGCACCCTTACCCGCCTCCTTCTTCACAGCGGCTCAAAGGTAAAGTAATCGGCGTCTCTCCGATGCTCAGCGCGTCCTTAGAAGGAAACGCCTCAGACACGTGCTGACGTCTCGGACGTCAAAACGCGGAGGCTCATGGGTCTTGTAGTTTTCGTTCCTAATGTCGCCTTTTTGTATGTATCTGCAGTGTTCTTTTGCTCCCCTTTGCGTGAGACGCAACAGAGTGATTGAGCCCTCCCACAGTCCTTGGGCCAGCCCAGTGGTCTTGGTCCCAAAGGCTGCTGCGCCCGGTGCCACTCCAGAACTCCGGTTTTGTGTGGACTACCGTGGGCTCAATGCCGTCACCAGGACTGACGCGCACCCCATCCCCAGAGCTGATGAGCTCATTGATCGGTTGGGAGCTGCCCGGTTCCTCAGCACGTTTGATTTGACGTCTGGGTACTGGCAGATTGCCTTAACCGATGGGGCCAAGGAGAGATCAGCATTCTCAACCCCAGAAGGTCATTACCAATTCCGGGTGATGCCCTTTGGGTTGAAGAATGCCCCTGCCACCTTTCAGAGGTTGGTCAATCAGGTGTTGGCTGGGCTGGAGGATTTCAGTGCCGCCTACCTGGATGACATTGCTGTGTTCAGTTCCAGCTGGGAAGAACATTTACAGCACCTTGAGAAAGTGTTGAGGGCTCTGCAAGGTGCAGGCCTCACGATCAAGGCCAGTAAGTGCCAGATCGGGCAGGGTTCTGTGGTGTACTTGGGACACCAGGTAGGAAGCGGCCAGGTGGCGCCCCTACAACCCAAGATTGACACCATTCTGGCTTGGGAGCCCCCAAGACCCAGACCGAGGTGAGAGCCTTCTTAGGTCTCACCGGCTACTATAGGAGATTTGTTAAGGGCTATGGCACCATCGTTGCCCCCTTAACAGAGCTGACTTCTAAGAAGCAGCCCAGGAAAGTGATCTGGACTGAGTCCTGCCAGGAAGCTTTTGATGCCCTGAAGGCAGCCATGTGCACGGCGCCCGCGCTCAAGGCACCTGACTTCTCCAAGGAATTCGTCGTGCAGACTGACGCTTCAGAGCATGGTGTGGGAGCGGTGCTCTCACAACTGAACGAAGAGGGCCTGGATCAGCCTGTAGTCTTCCTTAGCAGGAGACTACTCCCCAGGGAACAGAGGTGGAGTGCCATAGAAAGGGAAGCTTTTGCTGTGGTCTGGGCGCTGAAGAAGTTGAGACCATACCTGTTTGGGACTCACTTCCGTGTTCAGACAGACCACAGGCCCCTCAGATGGTTGATGCAAATGAGGGGTGAGAATCCAAAACTGCTGAGGTGATCCATCTCCCTACAGGGAATGGACTTTACGGTGGAACACCGTCCTGGTACAGAACACGCCAACGCAGATGGTCTGTCCAGGTTCTTCCGCCTTAGTGAAGAGAACTCCAATGGGGTTGGGTAGTTCTCCCTACTTTCAGCTGGAGGGGACATGTGTTAGACTTGGCATCTTTTGGCGTGTTTCCCCTGACTTTTTGCTTTCTGACCTCCCGGTTTTGACTCTGTTTTTGCTGGTGTAATGATTCTGCGCACTTTCCTCACTGCTGTCCAGTGGGAAAGTGCAAGTGCTCCTGTATAAAATGTGTTACGGATTGGCGTTTCCATGATTGGCCTATTTGGTTTATGTGTCAGTCCCTTGTAAAGTGCACTGCGAGTGCCAGGGCCTATAGACCAAATGCTGTTGGTGGGCTGCAGCACTGGATTGTGCCACCCACGCAAACAGCCCGTAAAGAGTAACTCGGGCCTGCCATTGCAGAGCCTGTGCGCAGCCTGGGGCTGCCATGTCGACTTGGCAAGTGCGCACACTTGCAAGTCCCTAAACCTTCCCTTTTCTACATGTTAGTCACCCCTAAGGTAGGCCCAAGGTACCCCTGTGGGCAGGGTGCGTTGTATGCGAAAGGTAGGACATGCCCTGGTGTGTGTGGCATGTCCTGATAGTGAATTACAGCCTAGTTCGTTTTTCACTATTGCAAGGCTACCTGTTCCCCATAGGCCAGGACGGGCAGTTTTGATTATTACAGCTTATAATCCTAACTGACCCCGGGAACATGGTAGAAATTCGAGTTTAGTATGCCCGGACTCAGAATGATAAAATGCATCTTTTAGTGAAGTTGGTTTTAACATTCTGTGTTTGAAAATACCACTTTTAGAAAGTGGGTATTTTCTTGTCTAACCATCCAAGCCTGCCTCTGCGAGGTTGTGTATTCCTTGTCTGGAGTGTGAGTGACAGGGGCTGGGGGATGCCAGGAGACAGGGTGAGTCAGCACAGGGCTGAATAGCAAGATCTACATGTAGATGGGTGGGAGGAGTTGCACCTGGGCCCTGAATAGGACAGTGCCTTCCCTCCACAATGCTGGCTACACCTCCTGTGGTGCGTCTGATGTCCCTGGCCTACTCTCTGAAAGAAGGGACGGAGACTTGTCAACAAAGTGCTCCAGAACTGGTTTGGACTAGGCAAAGGCCTCTCTGCCTTCAGAGAACAAAGGAATTTGGGATATAAATATTGGGGCCCTGATCCCATGAATTTAGATCTCGCTGGAATCAAGGAACCTGCCAAGACGAAGAGCTGGAAGAGCTGCCAGGAGGAGTACTGCCCCTTTGCTGTGTTGTTGCTTTGTTGGGTTGGCCGGCAGCTGCTGCTTCTGCCTTGGGCAGTGAAAGGACTAGACTGAACTTTCTACAAACTTGTGCTGAGTATCTCCAAGGGCCTGGAACCGAGCTGGCCTCCTGTTAAGAAGTCTCAGGGACTACAAAGACTTCACAAGCCTCTGGGTACCGCTTCTGGAACGCTGTTTCAGTTGCCACAGAGGAAGGGAACTGCAACCGACTCCGTCAACCGAATCCATCCCTGACCGGTGACCTGTTTGCACCGCAGACCGCATCGCCCCGCTTCGCATCGCAACCCTGGTCTCACCGTAGGCGACGTCCGACGCCGTCAACATCGAGCGCTGCTTGCACCGTGACCTGTGGGCACCGCAGTTCGCATCGCATCGCTTCACTGAACCAGCCGGACCCGACCGACGCGGACGCTGCAACTGGCTCAAGAGTCGTGACCGCATCGCATTTGGGGCACCGCTCGCACGTCTGCGACGCACCGCTCCGACTCGCACCGCTGTCCGACGCCAGCTCCCGCACTCCGGCTTGGTCGCCTGCATCGCAACCTGTCAGCACTGCATCGTCTCACCCTGCATCGCACGCCTTGGACTCACCGACTCCGTCTGCACGACGCTCATCGAGCCGCTGCCTGCACAGCATCGAGGGACACCGCACCTTGCATCGCTCCGTATTGCACCGCAACCGTGATGAACGCCGACCGGCTCGTACACTCCGTACCAGCCACAACGAGAAAGGTACTGTGACCGAGTCTGTTCACAACTCTGCTGGCCCGTAGCGACGCGGTCGGCTGGAACTGTTGGACTCTGTGTAATTCAATCGCGGTAGACCCGGATGGGGCTACCGACTCGCATCTGAACTTTGCTTTTGTGTTATTCCTGCAAAGAAGAAATTACCTTATCAAGCATTCATTTTTAAAGTATAGTATTGTGGATTTTTGTCGTAATTGGTCTTGTCTTAAGTATATAAAAATTGGTTATTTTTCTAAACTGGTGTGGTGTCCGTTTGTAGTGCTTACACTGTATTACTGTTGGTTATGTGCAAATGCTTTACACACTGCCTCTGAATTAAGCCTGACTGCTCATGCCAAGCTACCACGAGGGTGAGCAGGGGTTACTTCACGAGTGTAACACCCTTACCCTGACTAGGAAGAAGGGTCCCTACTTGGACAGTGGTGCAAGCCCTTGCCAACTAGAGATCCCATTTCTAACAGGTGACATCAGAGTTATCAGAAAATTGTTTGTTTTATGTAAATGAATTTCCAAAATTATGGTTAGTCATAAAAAACATCAACTGAGATGTTCCATCTTGTAGACTTGGCGCGTGGCCCCGGTCCAGGAGTTTACACTCAGTCCCTTGAAAAAACATAAAAGAAAAGTCAAGTATTAGTTTAGGGGATCACAATATTATACCAAACACACTTTTGTCCCACCATGTACCTGAACATCTCACAAAGGTTAGGGATATTGCGGCAAATTAATCCTTTGATGCCTCCTTCTTTCTCGAAAATTTCCCATGGTTGACAATGCAAATAATAGTGCCAAAATATGAACCAAAAATTAGCAAGCCTCTCCTTACATCATAAGAGATGGTGTGTGAGCTTAATTTACAACTGAAACATGCAGTTCCCTAGTGCTTGCTTCAGGACAGCTGTGTTTGAGCACCCAGCTCTTCCTGACCATTGAGAACTTTCAGCAAATCGTTAGGTAGTCTCTGTTTGCGATGTCCGCTACTGTGATACAACCAGCTTTGTTACTTACTCCTTTCAACGTCCTTCAAGTGTTCGTCCAAGTTTACCTCTTTTTGCCTTGAATACCTAAATCACTCATTCTACCTCCTTTCTCCTTCTTCATCCGGTCTCACCTTCCAATCAAATAACATGTTACTATCTACGTCCGTTCTGTCAAGTGTAATGTCCCTTTCAAGGCCTAACTTCCTGTCTTGCATACTTTCAGGATTTAGAGTCAGAAATAATTATGTACCTTGAAAAATAAATGGACATATGGTGTCATAAATACCGTGTTACAACCCTTTACTGAGGTCTCCGTGGATTTGTTAGGTTACACCTTCTCTACTTCTAGGAGGACCCTATAGATTTATGTATGGTACTCTTTAGCTTGCTTACTAGGTAGCACCATTACCCATTTTAGGAAGGGAAAGCACATGTTATGTTGTTATCTTAAGTTGTAATATTTTAAAAGCTCTCTGCTACCCATGTGAGGGTGTCCTGGCACTAAGATACCATATTTACACATTCCATAAAACAGAAACTGAATTTAGGCTGTTGGAAAACCCAAGTCTTAAATTTTTTTTCTTAAAGAGTGGGAAGCTGATTTCCTGTCTGACAGAAATGGGTAGTACATTCCACTTTTTTTAGTTCCAAAAAGAAGAAAGTGAGGCCACCAGCAAGACAGTGAAAGATCCGAGGGATAATTTCACTGAACGTAAGATATGCTTTGGACAACAAGGGAGGTTTGGCCTGGCGGGATACCAACCATGTGACTAACCTTTGTTTAAGTGTGTAGGATAAATGCTACATGAAGCACACCCTATTCCCCTAACTTATCTCTATAAACACGTTAGAGGCATACCAGCAGCATCAATTTCACTGTGTCATGAAGGGACCACACAGCAAACAACAAAGTGATGGAAAGAATGCTTGAATTAATCTTAGTGACTCACAATTGCTCGGAGCGCATTCCAGTCCATTGATTTACGCACCTCATGTCACTCTAAACAGATACCATTGATATGCAAATCAGCCTAATCCTGTTGCAATGTGAGCATTCCACCCACACTGCCAGGCCTGGTCCACTTCAGATCAGAACACAATCAACCCGATACCAGTTTAGGCCTATTTAGGCCTCATTAATAAGGTACAACTTGAGTCCTCTGCATCCATGCCAACAAAACCGATTCAGGTAGGGTGCTCAATTTTTTTTTTGCCTAAAAGGCTTTATTTTAGCTGACTCCCACCTAAAATCTCCTCCACTTCAATGTAAGTCAATGTGAAAAATAAATTCCCCTGATTATTGTTTTCAAAATATCTCTAGTTTCAGTTTCAAAATGTTGGCATGTATGCCTCTGGTGCAGTGAAAATCCACGCCTGGTCATGCCCGTTTTATTTAAGACATCAACTGAAACCAATAACAATGTGGTGGAAAGAATGCTTGAATTAATCTCAGTCGCCAACAATCATTGGGATTTTTTTCAGCTCAACCAACTCTGCCCACATTAAGTACTTCTACCTCATACCAGGGGTGATATTTCATTCCAGTATTGGTAATCTTGCATTTATGATAGAAACCAGGGCTGGTGCAAGGCATGGACAGTGTGGGCAGCTGCCCAGGGCCCTTGCACTGAGGCCACCAACTTGGGGCCCGCACCAGGATGCCACAGCCAGGCCACGGCAGCACACTGGTCCTCTTGTGCCCCCTGCCTTTCCAATTAAAAGAAATGTGTCTTGTTGCAATTGGACCCACAGGAGGGGCCCCCTTTCCTGGGCCTTGCTGCTATGGTGTAGCAAGGCGAGTTCCAGGGAAGGTGGCCCCCTACTATGGTCCCACTTGCAAGGAGACACATTCTGAAGACTTGTCCCACAATTAGGCCTCCTGCCCAGCTGCCCACACAGAGGCACTGCAAGATGCCTATCATCCTGCAGTTTACCTCCCCCCCTCAGTATTAACACATAAGCAACTCTCACACCTTCAGACCTTTATGAGCTGCAAAAGAGATGATTGTAGGTGACTGAGAGGGAAGGGCTGCAGTCTAAGAGGGGTCTGCACCAAGCAGCTTCAGGAGCATCTACTGAGATGCAGACAGCCCTGAATGTGTCACGTTCTATGCAAATTAGAGGAGCCATGCACATTCCTTTTCTGCCTGGGCTCCAAAAATCCTAGAACCGTCGCTGATAGAAAACTGTTAGACCTGGCATCCTTGGCGTGGGTCTCCCTTCCATTTTGTTATGATGCCTCCTATGTTATTGATCTGTTTTTGCTGGTGTTAGATGCTTTGGGCACTGTGCCACTGCTATTCAGTGCCACAGTGCAAGTGCTCCCTATGATAAATTGTGTGATGGATTAGTGACTCCATGATTGGATGATTGGTTTACTTGTCAGTCCCTAGTACAGTGCACTGAGTGTGCCCAGGGCTTGTAAATCCAATGCCGCTGGTGGGCTTGCAGCACGGGTTGTGCCACCCACAGAAGCGGCTTGTAAAATGTGTCTCAGGCCTGCCATTGCAGAGCCTGTATGCAGCCTAGGGCTGCCATGTCGACTTGGTGAGTACACCCACTTACCAGTCCCTAAACCTTCCCTTTACTGCATGTTGGTCACCCCTAAAGTAGGCCCTAGGGCAGGGTGCATTGTAAGTATAAGGTAGGACATGCCCTGGTGTGTGTGGCATGTCCTAATAGTGAATTACAGCCATTTTCGTTTTTCACTATTGCAAGGCTACCTGCTCCCCATAGGCCAGAATGGGCAGACTGACTATTACACCTTATAGTCAGAACTGACCCAGGGAACATGGTAGAAAAACGAATTTAGTATGCCTGAACTCAGAATGATAAAATGCATCTTTTAGTGAAGTTGGTTTTAACATTCTGTGTTTGAAAATACCACTTTTAGAAAGTGGGTATTTTCTTGCCTAAACTTCCAAGCCTGCCTCTGCTAGGTTGTGTATTCCTTGTCTGGAGATTGAGTGACAGGGGCTGGGGGTGGCTACAGGAGACAGGGTGAGTCAGCACAGGGCTGAATAGAAAGATCTGCATCCAGAGTGGAGGGAGGAGTTGCACCTGGGTCTGAATAGGGCTGTGCCTGCCTTCCACAATGCTGGCTCCACCTCCTGCCGGGCGGCTGAGCACTCTGCCCCACATTCTGAAAGGAAAGAAGGAGTCAGAAAAACAAAGTGCTCCAGGACTGACCAGAACTGGTTTTGGACTAGGCAGAGGCCTCTCTGCCTTCAGAGAACAAAGAAAAAGGTGTATAAAAAGGGGACCCAGACCCCTAGGAAATTAGATCACTTTGGGAAAACAAGAAGAAACCTTTGCTGAGGAGCGGAACCAAGAAGAAACTGAGGAGAAGACTATCCCTAAGCTAGAGGGATCTGCCTGCAGTGGTTGCCTGACTGCCAAAGGAAGGAGAAAGGACTTTGTGTGCACTTTTATTTCACCTTGTAAAGGATCTCCAAGGGCTTGAGAAAAGAGCTTGCCTCCTGCTGAAGTCTCAGGGACAACAGACTTCAACCACCAGCTCCCCAAGAATCCTATGGAAGTGCCTGCTGCTGTTTTGGGCCTTCTGAAGGGACTGCGTGTCGCAAGGAGCCGGAAGCGCGACTCAAGAGGGAGAAGCATGTCGCCGTCGCAGCCGCTGCCGTCGCATCACGGAGATGACGCCGCTGTAGCTGTCGCATTGCACCGCATCTCAAGAAACGTCCCGCAACACCGAAGAAGCGTGTCGCCGTCGCAGCCGCTGCCGTCGCATCGTAGATGTCGCCGCTGTAGCTGTCGCATTGCACCGCATCAAGAGAAGAGTCTCGCATCGAGGAAGAAGCGTGTCACCGTCACAGCCGCTGCCGTCGCATCGTAGATGTCGCCGCTGTAGCTGTCGCATTGCACCGCATCGAGAGAAGCGCCTCGCATCCACGGAGAAGCGTGCCGCCGTCGGAGCTGCTGCCGTCGCATCACGAAACAAGGGTGTCGCCGCTGCAGTTGTCGCATCGAGCGGAAGCGTCTCGCAACGTCGGAGAAGAGGGTCGCCGCCAAAGCCGCTGTCGTCGCATCACGGAACAAGGGTGTCGCCGCTGCAGCTGACGCATCGAGTCGAGACTTCTCGCAACATCGGAGAAGCGTGCCGCATCAGGAAGAACTTGACGTCTTTATTTCTTTGCACCAGAACTTTGTCGCATCTCCATCTCTGCAACAGTTTTGTTGTAGAAACGTGACGCATCGTAAGGTACATTGACTCAAAGTGTCGCATTTTAAGAACTGAAGAGAACTAAGCTAAACCTACCATTTTAAGTACCGTATTGTGGATTTTTGTCGTTTATGGCCTTGTGTTAAATCTATATAAAAGATACTTATTTTTATAATACAACTTGTGTGGTGTCCATCTGTAGTGTTGTCACTAGATTACTGTATGTGTTCACAAATGCTTTACACACTGCCTCTGAGATAAGCCTGTCTGCTCGTGCCAAGCTACCAAGGGGGTGAGCAGGGGTTATTTTAGGAGTGTAACCCCCTTACCCTGACTAGAGGCGAGGGTCCCTATTTGTCACAAGTACCTACCTGTGCCAACTAGAGACCCCCAATTCTAACATTGGTGGTCAGCAGTGGGATTCTGGACTTGCATTTGTGACTCATGTACAGTGATTGGTGAACACTACTAGTGAGTGCAGACCAAAACACGACCACATACTTTTGGTAGATTTTTTTTCTAGGACTTTCCATTTTGCCAAAGTTCAGCCATCATGAAACCAGCATCCATAGCATCTGTTGATTTTGATTGGGAAGAGGAGAAACTAGAATGCTACAATGCGAAGCAGCTGAAGCACTTCTGCAAAAGATTTAATGTTGCAATTACCGGGCTCACCAAGAGGGATGAGTTCTATAAGGCGCTGAGGGCCTGGGTAGAAGCAAGGAAAACCCCTGAGAATGAGGAAGGGGATAATGATGCAGATGTGCAGCTGGAAGGGCCATTGGGTCCAGGGGAAAGGAAGGCACCTTCCCCAGCGGGTAGCAGTGTTTCTGCCAAAGGATTGTCCACAGAAGAGCTGGAGGACAGGGAGAGAAATAGGATGCATGAGTTGGAGCTGGCCAAAATGAATGGGCAATTGGAAATTAGGAAACTGGCCCTGGAAGAAAAGAGGATACAGCTTGAGCATGATAGAAGTTTGAGGGAGTTGGATTTGAAAGCTAGGAGCTTAGAAATTACTCCCTCTGGTGGCAGCACACCGTCAATGCCTGTGGAATCTAGAGTGTATATTCCTAAGGATGTGGTCAGAGAGTTTTTTTAAAATGATGACATTGGGCAGTGGTTCAAGGCCTATGAGGTAGCCATGTCTTCCCACCGGGTCCCTGAGAAGGATTGGGGAGCGGGGTTGTGGGGACGGTTCCTTAGTGAGGGGCGGGACACACTGCTAGATTTGCCTTCTGATGTCCATAATTCATATCACCACATGAAGGATGCTTTAATGTCTAGGTATGGTTTAACTCCTGAATTGTATAGGCAGAGGTTCAGGGGTTGCAAGAAGATAGAGAACAGTACCTGAGTTGAATATGTCACTTTTTTCTGCAGAGCATTGGATGGTTGGGTGAAGGGTAGCAAAGTTGATGATTTTCAGGGGCCACTTGATTTGATTGCATGGGAGAACTTGTCAAGTAACTGTTTTCCAGAGCTACGCCAGCACCTGATAGATAGCAGGCTGACTATCCCTAGGAAGCTTGCTGAGGAGGCGGACCGCTGTGTCAGTACCAGGGTCCACAAGGGTCACGTGGGAGACTCAGCCAAGGGTGGGCAGGGTCCCCAGCAGAAGAGTGGGGGGGACAAGGGTAAACAGAGGGAGTTACCAAGAAGGCCCCAAAGTAGTCCCCAAGGGAACCAAGGGAAAGGTTCCCAGCCTCCCCCCCAGAAACCCTCAGGGGCCCCGACAGGTCCATCTGTTCAAAGGGGACCCCTGAGATGCTCCAAATGTAGGGACCTGGGTCATATAGCGAGTGATCCCAGGTGCCGCCAGTTTGGAAAGACCGCACCCCCTGGTGCAGCCCCCCGGCAGATGGCTAGTGTAGCCCTGGGGGAGGAGATGGATGCCCAAGAGGGGTGGGGTCCCGCACAGATGTCCCTTGTCTCATTAGGAGACTGTGAGGTGGTCCCCAGGACCCCGCTGCCTGACAACACTAAGAAATACAGGCAGTGGGTGACCATCAATGGCCATAGGGTGGAGGCTCTTAGAGATACAGGAGCCAGTGTGCCAGCTGTCAAGTGTCACCTGGTGTCTCAAGAGCAGGTTGTCCCCCATGCATTCTATCCAGTTGTTGCCGCTGACAACACAGAGAGTCACTGCAAGGTGGCTCAGGTTCCCTTTGAGTGGGGGGGGGTCTCTGGTACTCTTCTGGTAGCTGTGAGGCCCGCCATGCCTGTTGACTGTTTGTTAGGGAACGACTTGGAGAGCTCACCTTGGGCGAAGGTGGAGCAAAGTGCTCATTTAGAGATGTTGGGTTTGCCTGACTGGGCGTGTGTGACCACCCGGTCCATGGCAGCAAGTAAAGGTGCTCAAGAGGACCTGGACCTGAGAGGGAGGCCCAGGTACCTGCCGTCACGAGAAGAGGCAGGGGGCACGGGAAACCGGCCCCCGAAGTTCCCACGGTCCAGGAGGAGGCAGACCTTGAGGGGGATGCCCTGGAGCCTACAGGGGAACAGGTAGCTGAACTGGGGGACCTGCCTGAGCTGACCCATTGGCAGCAAGAAGGAGGACCCTCCAGGGAAGAATTCTGCAAGGAGCAGAAAGAATGCCCTTCTCTGGTGGGTCTGCGGCAACAGGCTGCAGACCAGGCAACAGGTGATCAGTCTGGGTCACATTGGGTCTATTGGGAGAATGATCTCCTGTATACTGAGCCTAAGGTTGCTGAGCCTGGGTCAGCCCGTGTGCTGGTGGTACCCCAGTGCCTCAGAGCCTTCCTACTGGGGCAGGCTCATGATGTTCCATTGGCAGGACATTTGGGGCAGGACAAGACCTTTGAGAGGCTTGTCACCCACTTTAATTGGCCCCAAATGCGCAGGAGTTCAGACACTCACTGCAGGACATGTCAGACTTGCCAGGCAAGTGGAAAGAGTGGGAGGAAGCGCAAGGCTCCTCTCCAGCCATTCCCTGTAGTCAGCACCCCCTTTGAACGGGTGGGTATTGACATTGTGGGGCCACTGGACCCCAAGACAGCCATGGGCAACAGGTTCATCCTGGTCTTGGTGGACCATGCCACCCGGTACCCGGAAGCCATACCTCTGAGGACAGTGACGGCCCCCGTGGTGGGACGAGCACTGATGGGAATTTTCTCCCGAGTGGGATTCCCTAGAGAGGTAGTGTCTGACCGGGGTACCAACTTCATTTCCAAGTATATGAAGTCCCTGTGGCAGGAGTGTGGGGTAACCTACAAGTTTACCACTCCTTACCACCCCCAAGGAAATGGGTTGGTTGAAAGGTTCAACCGAACCCTCAAAGGCATGATTATGGGTCTTGAGGAACCTATGAGGCGTAAGTGGGACGTCCTCTTACCATGCCTGCTCTTTGCTTACCGTGAGGTGCCACAGAAATCTCTAGGGTTCAGCCCCTTTGAGATTCTCTACGGACACCCCGTGAGAGGACCTCTAAGTTTGGTCAAAGAAGGCTGGGAGCAATCTCCCAGGAAACCTCCCCAGGATGTATACAGTTACATGCTGGCCTTTAGGAACCAAACTAGGCGTTTCAGGCAACTCGCTGAGGCGAATCTGGAAGCCAGCCAGGAGGAGATGAAGCGGTGGTACGGCCAGAATGCCACTCTGGTAGAGCTTCAGCCTGGTCAGAAAGTGTGGGTCATGGCCCCAGTGGAGCCCTGCGCGCTCCAGGATAAGTGGACCGGACGCTTTGAGGTTGTAGAGCGCAAAAGTCCGGTTACCTACTTGGTGGACTTGCGCTCTCCCAGGAACCCCTTGAGGGTCCTGCATGTCAACCGCCTGAAGCCCCACTTGGAGAGGTCCCAAGTGGGCATGCTCTTAGCGACAGATGCTGGGATGGAGGAGGAGACCGAGCCTCTCCCTGACCTCCTGTCAGCAACAGAGCAAGATGGGTCAGTGGATGGTGTCAACCTCTCTTCCACCCTGACCCCTGAGCAACAGAATGACTGCCGCCAGTTGCTGGGACAGTTTTCTGATCTGTTCTCCCTGGTTCCCGGTGTCACAGATTGGTGCATCCATGATGTGGACACTGGGGACAGTACACCTGTGAAGCACAAATCTTACAGGGTGACTGACAGGGTGAGAGCTTGCATCAAGGAGGAGGTCTCCAAAATGCTTGCGTTAGGGGTGATTGAGTCCTCTAACAGTCCTTGGGCCAGCCCAGTGGTCTTGGTCCCAAAGGCTGCCGCACCGGGTACCACACCAGAACTCCGGTTCTGTGTGGACTACCGAGGACTCAATTCAGTCACCAGGACTGACGCACACCCCATCCCCAGAGCTGATGAGCTCATAGATCGGCTAGGGGCTGCCCGGTACCTCAGCACGTTTGACTTGACGTCTGGGTACTGGCAGATCGCCTTGACTGATGGGGCAAGAGAGAGGTCAGCATTCTCCACACCAGATGGGCACTACCACTTCCGGGTGATGCCCTTTGGGATGAAGAATGCCCCTGCCACCTTCCAGAGGTTGGTCAACCAGGTGTTGGCTGGACTGGACTCGTTCAGTGCCGCCTACCTTGATGACATCGCAGTGTTCAGCGCCAGTTGGGAAGAACATCTGCGCCACCTCTGGGAAGTGTTGATGGCACTGCGGAGAGCAGGCCTCACGATCAAGGCGAGTAAGTGCCAGATCGGGCAGGGTTCCGTGGTGTACTTGGGACACCAGGTGGGGAGCGGCCAGGTGGCGCCCCTACAACCCAAAATTGAAACCATCCTGAATTGGGAACCCCCCAAAACACAGACAAAGGTGAGAGCCTTCTTAGGACTCACGGGTTACTACAGGAGGTTTGTCAAGGGGTATGGCAGCATCGTTGCACCCCTGACAGAGCTGACTTCCAAGAAGCAGCCCAGGAAAGTGATTTGGACTGACACCTGTCAGCAAGCTTTTGAGGCCCTGAAAACTGCCATGTGCACGGCGCCCGTGCTCCTGGCACCCAACTTCTCCAAAGAGTTCGTAGTACAAACAGACGCTTCAGAGCATGGTGTGGGGGCTGTTCTGTCACAGATGAATGAGGAGGGCCTAGATCAACCCGTAGCCTTCATCAGTAGGAGGTTACTACCACGGGAACAGAGGTGGAGTGCTTTTGAGCGTGAGGCATTTGCTGTGGTCTGGGCACTGAAGAAGCTGAGACCATACCTGTTTGGGACTCACTTCCGGGTTCAGACAGACCACAGGCCCCTCAGATGGTTGATGCAGATGAGGGGTGAGAATCCAAAGCTGTTGAGGTGGTCCATTTCCCTACAGGGGATGGATTTCATGGTGGAACACCGCCCTGGTACAGAACACGCCAATGCTGATGGTCTGTCCAGATTTTTCCGCCTTAGTGAAGAGAACTCCCCTGAGGTAGGGTAGTTCTCCCCACATTTCAGCTGGAGGGGACACGTGTTAGACCTGGCATACTTGGCGTGGGTCTCCCTTCCATTTTGTTATGATGCCTCCTATGTTATTGATCTGTTTTTGCTGGTGTTAGATGCTTTGGGCACTGTGCCACTGCTATTCAGTGCCACAGTGCAAGTGCTCCCTATGATAAATTGTGTGATGGATTAGTGACTCCATGATTGGATGATTGGTTTACTTGTCAGTCCCTAGTACAGTGCACTGAGTGTGCCCAGGGCTTGTAAATCCAATGCCGCTGGTGGGCTTGCAGCACGGGTTGTGCCACCCACAGAAGCGGCTTGTAAAATGTGTCTCAGGCCTGCCATTGCAGAGCCTGTATGCAGCCTAGGGCTGCCATGTCGACTTGGTGAGTACACCCACTTACCAGTCCCTAAACCTTCCCTTTACTGCATGTTGGTCACCCCTAAAGTAGGCCCTAGGGCAGGGTGCATTGTAAGTATAAGGTAGGACATGCCCTGGTGTGTGTGGCATGTCCTAATAGTGAATTACAGCCATTTTCGTTTTTCACTATTGCAAGGCTACCTGCTCCCCATAGGCCAGAATGGGCAGACTGACTATTACACCTTATAGTCAGAACTGACCCAGGGAACATGGTAGAAAAACTAATTTAGTATGCCTGAACTCAGAATGATAAAATACATCTTTTAGTGAAGTTGGTTTTAACATTCTGTGTTTGAAAATACCACTTTTAGAAAGTGGGTATTTTCTTGCCTAAACTTCCAAGCCTGCCTCTGCTAGGTTGTGTATTCCTTGTCTGGAGATTGAGTGACAGGGGCTGGGGGTGGCTACAGGAGACAGGGTGAGTCAGCACAGGGCTGAATAGAAAGATCTGCATCCAGAGTGGAGGGAGGAGTTGCACCTGGGTCTGAATAGGGCTGTGCCTGCCTTCCACAATGCTGGCTCCACCTCCTGCCGGGCGGCTGAGCACTCTGCCCCACATTCTGAAAGGAAAGAAGGAGTCAGAAAAACAAAGTGCTCCAGGACTGACCAGAACTGGTTTTGGACTAGGCAGAGGCCTCTCTGCCTTCAGAGAACAAAGAAAAAGGTGTATAAAAAGGGGACCCAGACCCCTAGGAAATTAGATCACTTTGGGAAAACAAGAAGAAACCTTTGCTGAGGAGCGGAACCAAGAAGAAACTGAGGAGAAGACTATCCCTAAGCTAGAGGGATCTGCCTGCAGTGGTTGCCTGACTGCCAAAGGAAGGAGAAAGGACTTTGTGTGCACTTTTATTTCACCTTGTAAAGGATCTCCAAGGGCTTGAGAAAAGAGCTTGCCTCCTGCTGAAGTCTCAGGGACAACAGACTTCAACCACCAGCTCCCCAAGAATCCTATGGAAGTGCCTGCTGCTGTTTTGGGCCTTCTGAAGGGACTGCGTGTCGCAAGGAGCCGGAAGCGCGACTCAAGAGGGAGAAGCGTGTCGCCGTCGCAGCCGCTGCCGTCGCATCACGGAGATGACGCCGCTGTAGCTGTCGCATTGCACCGCATCTCAAGAAACGTCCCGCAACACCGAAGAAGCGTGTCGCTGTCGCAGCCGCTGCCGTCGCATCGTAGATGTCGCCGCTGTAGCTGTCGCATTGCACCGCATCAAGAGAAGAGTCTCGCATCGAGGAAGAAGCGTGTCGCCGTCACAGCCGCTGCCGTCGCATCGTAGATGTCGCCGCTTTAGCTGTCGCATTGCACCGCATCGAGAGAAGCGCCTCGCATCCACGGAGAAGCGTGCCGCCGTCGGAGCTGCTGCCGTCGCATCACGAAACAAGGGTGTCGCCGCTGCAGTTGTCGCATCGAGCGGAAGCGTCTCGCAACGTCGGAGAAGAGGGTCGCCGCCAAAGCCGCTGTCGTCGCATCACGGAACAAGGGTGTTGCCGCTGCAGCTGACGCATCGAGTCGAGACTTCTCGCAACATCGGAGAAGCGTGCCGCATCAGGAAGAACTTGACGTCTTTATTTCTTTGCACCAGAACTTTGTCGCATCTCCATCTCTGCAACAGTTTCGTTGTAGAAACGTGACGCATCGTAAGGTACATTGACTCAAAGTGTCGCATTTTAAGAACTGAAGAGAACTAAGCTAAACCTACCATTTTAAGTACAGTATTGTGGATTTTTGTCGTTTATGGCCTTGTGTTAAATCTATATAAAAGATACTTATTTTTATAATACAACTTGTGTGGTGTCCATCTGTAGTGTTGTCACTAGATTACTGTATGTGTTCACAAATGCTTTACACACTGCCTCTGAGATAAGCCTGTCTGCTCGTGCCAAGCTACCAAGGGGGTGAGCAGGGGTTATTTTAGGAGTGTACCCCCTTACCCTGACTAGAGGCGAGGGTCCCTATTTGTCACAAGTACCTACCTGTGCCAACTAGAGACCCCAATTCTAACATTGGTGGTCAGCGGTGGGATTCTGGACTTGCATTTGTGACTCATGTACAGTGATTGGTGAACACTACTAGTGAGTGCAGACCAAAACACGACCACATACTTTTGGTAGATTTTTTTCTAGGACTTTCCATTTTGCCAAAGTTCAGCCATCATGAAACCAGCATCCATAGCATCTGTTGATTTTGATTGGGAAGAGGAGAAACTAGAATGCTACAATGCGAAGCAGCTGAAGCACTTCTGCAAAAGATTTAATGTTGCAATTACCGGGCTCACCAAGAGGGATGAGTTCTATAAGGCGCTGAGGGCCTGGGTAGAAGCAAGGAAAACCCCTGAGAATGAGGAAGGGGATAATGATGCAGATGTGCAGCTGGAAGGGCCATTGGGTCCAGGGGAAAGGAAGGCACCTTCCCCAGCGGGTAGCAGTGTTTCTGCCAAAGGTCTGTCCACAGAAGAGCTGGAGGACAGGGAGAGAAATAGGATGCATGAGTTGGAGCTGGCCAAAATGAATGGGCAATTGGAAATTAGGAAACTGGCCCTGGAAGAAAAGAGGATACAGCTTGAGCATGATAGAAGTTTGAGGGAGTTGGATTTGAAAGCTAGGAGCTTAGAAATTACTCCCTCTGGTGGCAGCACACCGTCAATGCCTGTGGAATCTAGAGTGTATATTCCTAAGGATGTGGTCAGAGAGTTTTTTAAAAATGATGACATTGGGCAGTGGTTCAAGGCCTATGAGGTAGCCATGTCTTCCCACCGGGTCCCTGAGAAGGATTGGGGAGCGGGGTTGTGGGGACGGTTCCTTAGTGAGGGGCGGGACACACTGCTAGATTTGCCTTCTGATGTCCATAATTCTGTCAGGGTTTGACCGGTTACGCGCTGACTGTGTCAACACGCGAAACCAGGAAGCGAGCAGACCCAAGCCTAAAAGACTACAGTTCCCGTTATGCCCCGCGAGACACGTTGTACGTGCTCTGATGTCACACCAGGAAATCGAGTACAAGAGCCGCCGGGAACAATCCTCGCGGCCGATTATTCCAGTTTCTTTGGTCTCTGACGGCTTCTTCAGTTCAGGCGGTAAGAGGGCTGTGCGCCCAACTAACTTCATACGCATCCCTCGGATTACCATCAAAGGGGCTTAATAGCCCTGACTTGTACCGAAGCATTCCTTGAGTTTTTCCCGTTGGATGAGACCAGCTGATTGGTCTCGTGCGGGGGAAAGATTACTGTGTTTTCCCCGTTGGATGAGACCGGCTGTACATGGTCTCGTGCGGGGAAAAGATCGCAGAAACTCAGTGATATTCTAACTGAGTTCCACATTTCCTGCGTTTTCCCCGTTGGATGAGACCTGCTGGATGGTCTCGTGCGGGAAAAGATTACAGAAACTCAGTGTCTTATATAACTGAGTCCCAAGTTCCTTGTTCTTTCCCTGTTGGCAGAGACCGGCAGTGATCGGTTTCGTGCGGGGAAGAACTAGAATACTTATCATATTTTATCACCTTATTGTTCTTTGTCTTGTTTCTTCCCAGAAGAGAGATACTAGATAGGGGGTCCAGACTGTTAAGTCCCTGCAGCTACCGCAATTCTATATGTATCTAGAGGTATGTGTAAAGGGGACTATCACTAGTAGTTCATGGTGTTCCTTTAAGAAAGAGATTTATTACATGTCTGTTCTCTCTTTCTGATCCTTCCTAGAGTATATGGAAACCCTGCATCCCCCTTACTCTCTTCTGGCAGACAGCGTTTAACTTTTCCTTTACAGGTAGGGTGTATGAAGTTCAGCAGTGTAGGGAATACGCTAGATTCTTGAACCTAGTAAAGGTGATATCACTATCCACTGATCTTGTGTTTCTTTATTCCTTCTTAGATCTCCCTCCCTGCTGTTCCTACCCTTTCCTTCCCTCGCTTGACTATCCCAACAGTCTGTGTGTGTACATTCCAGACTTGGGGACGTCGAGAGGTGGACCCCTTTATAGCATCAGCACAATCCCGAGGAATCCGGACGAGGAAGTCTGACAGAATAATCGGCCCAGGAATTCATTCCTCCCGGTTGTGCTGAGATTAGGGATGGCCACTTTGGATGATGTTATGGCAGCTCTGGCGTTGGTACAGACGGAGCTAGCAGCCTCGCGGCAGGAAACAGCACACCTGCAAGCCCGGGTAGACAGAATACAGAGAAACCCGTTTGATGTAGTAAGAACTCCACAACCTACCTCAGTAATAGTAGAAATGCCCTCACAAATTCCCTTAGCTCCCCCTGAAAGGTTTTATGGGGAGATGAAGAAGGTGCAGGTCTTTATGACTCAAGTATTGCTCCACTTCACGTGTAAACCCAAAATGTTCGCCACTAACCAAGCCCGGGTGGCGTTTTTAATTTCTTATTTGGGTGGTGAGGCAGCACAGTGGGCAGTCCCGATAGTAAGACGGGACGATCCCCTTCTCTATGACTGGGACGAATTCAAAATAGAATTCGAAAAAACATTCGATCGACGTGCCGACACCTTCTCCGCAGATAGGGATCTACTAGAGCTCCGGCAGGGTTCCTCAGATCTGGTTACATACCTCAATAATTTTCGAAGGTTAGTTGCAGAAACTGACTGGCCCGAGGTCAAGCAGTCTGCCATCTTTTATCAAGGGCTCACAGAGGAATTAAAAGATGTCCTTGCTCAAATAGACCCCCAACCCCGCACATGTGCTGCGCTCATTGAGCTCACGCTGCGCCTTGACCATAGACTCAAAGAACGGAAAGGGGATCATAGGAGGAAGGAGAGGTATACCCCACTGCATGAAAAATCACCCTCCATGGAAAAACCTTTCGCAAAACCTGAACCAATGGAGATAGGGGCGGTGAGAGCCTCACTAACGCTTAGTGAGAGAGACCATCGACGCAAACAGGGACTGTGTCTGTATTGCGGGAGGAAGGGACATTTCCTCCGTGACTGTCCAGTGAAACCAAAGTATGGTCGGCCCAGAACAGGACAACTGGCCACTATTATGGCAGAAAAGGGGGTGGAAAACTCCAACGCTTGAGGGCAGCAGAAGGGAAACCCCCAAGCAACTGCGCTATCCCTTCAATAACTCCCTGTGCACAGACCGATTCCAATCATTTTTTCATTACGTTGGAAGTGGCGATAGATCAAGAACAGAAATCTGTACGAGCCATGGTGGATTCAGGAGCCACTGGATGCTTTATGGACCGGGACGAAGCAGCAAGATTGGGTATCCAGCTTCTGTGCAAACCCCGTCCTGAAGCGGTGTATGCTGTCGATGGAAAAGAACTGGAGTCAGGACCCATAAGTCACCACACTCCCGAATACGAACTCATTTTTGCTGGCTATCATCATGAATGGTTGTCCTTCAACATCATTCGAGCCCCGCAGTATGGGGTTATATTAGGTCTCCCGTGGTTACAACAACACGAACCCCTCATAAACTGGGCGACAAAAACCCTACAACTAACATCTCCTTACTGTCAGGAACACTGTCTTCAGCCACGTATCAGGCCTTCTCAAACATTGGCCTCCCAGCACTACATAGCGACGGCAGCGGAAAAGGAGGTAACACTACCCCTATGTTATGGAGCATACGCAGACGTCTTCAGTGATTCACAGGCGGAGGTGCTCCCTCCGCACCGGGAATACGACTGTCGGATTGACCTGACTCCGGGAGCGGTTATTCCGTGTGGCAGAATATACGCCCTTACTGTCCCAGAAACCGAATATCTCCGTTCTTATCTGGATAAACACCTAGCGATGGGATTCATCCGGCCCTCCCGGTCTCCTGCAGCATCCCCCCTTTTTTTATACCAAAAGCTAATGGGGACCTGCGGTGTTGCATCGACTTTAGGGCATTAAACGCCATCACTATAAAAAACCAGTATCCGCTACCGTTAATCCCTGTTCTTTTGGAACAGGTAAGAGTGGCTGGTATTTATACTAAACTTGATCTGCGAGGAGCATATCATTTGGTACGAATGCGCCGAGGCGATGAGTGGAAAACGGCCTTCAAGACGCGGTATGGGCTCTTCGAATATCTGGTTATGCCTTTTGGGTTATGCAACGCCCCTGCCGCGTTTCAATTCTTTCTCAATGAGGTGCTCAGAGAATACCTTGACCACTTCGTTGTGGTTTATATCGACGACATACTGATATATTCGGACAACGAAGAAAACCATGTCGTCCATGTAGGTAAAGTCCTCCAAGCCTTACGCAAACACCAACTCTACTGCAAGATCTCAAAATGCGAATTCCATGTGACCACGGTTGAGTTCTTGGGAGTCATGCTTACCCCTTCAGGCCAGGTGATGGCAGAAAGGAAGGTTAAGGCGGTGGTAGAGTGGCCACGTCCACAAAACGTTAAAGACATCCAAAGTCTGTTAGGGTTTGCGAATTTCTATCGGAGATTCATTCAACATTTCTCTGACTTAGTAGCACCCCTGACTCGCCTGACCAGAAAGAAAACGCCCTTTGTATGGACCAAGGAAACCCAAGAAGCATTCGATCTTCTCAAAAAAGGGTTTACAACTGCACCTGTTTTGGCTCATGCAAACCCTCATCTGCCCTTCATACTGGAGGCCGACGCATCGGACGTGGCACTGGGAGCAGTTCTGTCTCAACGGAATGAAACCACCGGTTATCTCCACCCCATTGCGTTTATGTCTCGGAAACTGAACACAGCGGAACTAAACTACACAATAGCCGAAAAAGAGCTTTTGGCTATCAGGGATGCGCTGATGGAGTGGAGACACTGGTTAATGGGAGCGGTCCACCAGGTGACGGTGTACTCAGACCATCGTAATCTGCAATTCATGCGAGCCGCACGGCATCTCACACCACGGCAACTTCGTTGGATGCAATTCTTTGAAGAATACCATTTCATTGTAACCTTTAGGCCTGGAGTTAACAACAAAAAAGCCGATGCTCTCACACGACAAGAAAACCCAACACATCAAACCGTTGCTCCTGAACAAGCAATCATAGAACCGAGCAGAGTAATATGTGCCACTGAAACGAAGGATTTTCTGCAGAGCATCAGAACAGGGGTGCGATCCTTTACCTGGAAAACATGGCTTACATATCATAGAGACTGGCAGATGCGTCAAGGTCTCCCCATGAAGGGTTCTCAGGTACTTGTTCCTACTAGATCTCTGCGCAAATTGGCCTTTTCTTGGTGTCATGAGATTCCTTGTGCTGGTCACATGGGGGGCGAGAAAACTCTGGAGAAGGTACTACGCCAATTCTGGTGGCCCACGGTTCGTGTAGATGTGCTACAATGGGTTAGAGAATGTTCCACATGTGCCCAGATGAAGACGGATCACAGACAGGCTCAAGGACTTCTACAACCGATGCCCACACCCGAGATCCCATGGGAGAGGTTTTCTGTGGATTTTATCGTGGGGTTACCCAGGGATCAGGGAAAGACGGCGATAGTAGTAGTTATTGACTATCTAACCAAAATGGGTCATTTTATCGCCTGCTCTCAAGCCCCTACAGCGAGTCAACTGGCACACATCCTTTTGACGAATGTAGTGCGTCTTCATGGTCTTCCCAAGACAATAATATCAGACAGAGGGGCCCAGTTCACTGCTCGCTTCTGGAAAACATGGTGTGCAGAACTACGTATCACCTCGTCTCTTTCCACAAGTTTCCACCCGCAGACCGATGGCCAGACAGAAAGACTGAATCAGACCCTTAAGCAATTCCTTAGGTGTCACGTTAATAATAACACCGAAGCATGGGTGGATTGGTTATGGGTGGCTGAGATAGCATACAATAGTGCCAAACACTCCTCCACTCAATACACGCCTTTCTACAGTTCCTATGGGTTTCACCCCCGATTCACTCCTTTGCTCCTACCCAGTACCAACGCCAGACTACCTGACCTCAAAGAGCGATTGTTGCGTATACGCCAAACCTTGCTTGCTACGCGTAACAATCTGCTCCAGGCCAAAAGAAAATACAAAGCCCAAGCAGACAAACACCGTTGCCCTGGTCCTTTGTACAAGAAAGGGGATTTGGTATGGCTGTCCACGAAACACATACACTTTAAGAAACCCAGTGTGTTCAACCCTAAATTTATAGGACCGTATCGAGTAGTCAGGCTTATTAATCCGGTTGCCGTTAAATTGCGTCTCCCAGCCCATCTCAGAATCCACCCCGTCTTCCACGTTTCACTCTTAAAACCCTCTCGCTGTCCAGTGACACGACAACCTATGCCAGTGTGGGTACAACAGGAGCGAGAGTATGAGGTCCAGGGAATCAAAGATGCCAAGATAGTGCGAGGAAAACTGTGGTATTTGGTTTCCTGGAAGGGCTATGGTGTTGAAGAGGACTCATGGGAACCGGCTGGGGATGTGCACGCACCTCGTCTTACGGCCCGGTTCCATCGTTTGCATCCCGAGAAACCATCTGTCAGTCAGCGTCCACGGGGGAGGGGATGTACTGTCAGGGTTTGACCGGTTACGCGCTGACTGTGTCAACACGCGAAACCAGGAAGCGAGCAGACCCAAGCCTAAAAGACTACAGTTCCCGTTATGCCCCGCGAGACACGTTGTACGTGCTCTGATGTCACACCAGGAAATCGAGTACAAGAGCCGCCGGGAACAATCCTCGCGGCCGATTATTCCAGTTTCTTTGGTCTCTGACGGCTTCTTCAGTTCAGGCGGTAAGAGGGCTGTGCGCCCAACTAACTTCATACGCATCCCTCGGATTACCATCAAAGGGGCTTAATAGCCCTGACTTGTACCGAAGCATTCCTTGAGTTTTCCCCGTTGGATGAGACCAGCTGATTGGTCTCGTGCGGGGGAAAGATTACTGTGTTTTCCCCGTTGGATGAGACCGGCTGTACATGGTCTCGTGCGGGGAAAAGATCGCAGAAACTCAGTGATATTCTAACTGAGTTCCACATTTCCTGTGTTTTCCCCGTTGGATGAGACCCGCTGGATGGTCTCGTGCGGGAAAAGATTACAGAAACTCAGTGTCTTATATAACTGAGTCCCAAGTTCCTTGTTCTTTCCCTGTTGGCAGAGACCGGCAGTGATCGGTTTCGTGCGGGGAAGAACTAGAATACTTATCATATTTTATCACCTTATTGTTCTTTGTCTTGTTTCTTCCCAGAAGAGAGATACTAGATAGGGGGTCCAGACTGTTAAGTCCCTGCAGCTACCGCAATTCTATATGTATCTAGAGGTATGTGTAAAGGGGACTATCACTAGTAGTTCATGGTGTTCCTTTAAGAAAGAGATTTATTACATGTCTGTTCTCTCTTTCTGATTCTTCCTAGAGTATATGGAAACCCTGCATCCCCCTTACTCTCTTCTGGCAGACAGCGTTTAACTTTTCCTTTACAGGTAGGGTGTATGAAGTTCAGCAGTGTAGGGAATACGCTAGATTCTTGAACCTAGTAAAGGTGATATCACTATCCACTGATCTTGTGTTTCTTTATTCCTTCTTAGATCTCCCTCCCTGCTGTTCCTACCCTTTCCTTCCCTCGCTTGACTATCCCAACAGTCTGTGTGTGTACATTCCAGACTTGGGGCCGTCGAGAGGTGGACCCCTTTATAGCATCAGCACAATCCCGAGGAATCAGGACGAGGAAGTCTGACAAATTCATATCACCACATGAAGGATGCTTTAATGTCTAGGTATGGTTTAACTCCTGAATTGTATAGGCAGAGGTTCAGGGGTTGCAAGAAGATAGAGAACAGTACCTGAGTTGAATATGTCACTTTTTTCTGCAGAGCATTGGATGGTTGGGTGAAGGGTAGCAAAGTTGATGATTTTCAGGGGCCACTTGATTTGATTGCATGGGAGCACTTGTCAAGTAACTGTTTTCCAGAGCTACGCCAGCACCTGATAGATAGCAGGCTGACTATCCCTAGGAAGCTTGCTGAGGAGGCGGACCGCTGTGTCAGTACCAGGGTCCACAAGGGTCACGTGGGAGACTCAGCCAAGGGTGGGCAGGGTCCCCAGCAGAAGAGTGGGGGGGACAAGGGTAAACAGAGGGAGTTACCAAGAAGGCCCCAAAGTAGTCCCCAAGGGAACCAAGGGAAAGGTTCCCAGCCTCCCCCCCAGAAACCCTCAGGGGCCCCGACAGGTCCACCTGTTCAAAGGGGACCCCTGAGATGCTACAAATGTGGGGACCTGGGTCATATAGCGAGTGATCCCAGGTGCCGCCAGTTTGGAAAGACCGCACCCCCTGGTGCAGCCCCCGGCAGATGGCTAGTGTAGCCCTGGGGGAGGAGATGGATGCCCAAGAGGGGTGGGGTCCCGCACAGATGTCCCTTGTCTCATTAGGAGACTGTGAGGTGGTCCCCAGGACCCCGCTGCCTGACAACACTAAGAAATACAGGCAGTGGGTGACCATCAATGGCCATAGGGTGGAGGCTCTTAGAGATACAGGAGCCAGTGTGCCAGCTGTCAAGTGTCACCTGGTGTCTCAAGAGCAGGTTGTCCCCCATGCATTCTATCCAGTTGTTGCCACTGACAACACAGAGAGTCACTGCAAGGTGGCTCAGGTTCCCTTTGAGTGGGGGGGTCTCTGGTACTCTTCAGGTAGCTGTGAGGCCGCCATGCCTGTTGACTGTTTGTTAGGGAACGACTTGGAGAGCTCACCTTGGGCGAAGGTGGAGCGAAGTGCTCATTTAGAGATGTTGGGTTTGCCTGACTGGGCGTGTGTGACCACCCGGTCCATGGCAGCAAGTAAAGGTGCTCAAGAGGACCTGGAGCCTGAGAGGGAGGCCCAGGTACCTGCCGTCACGAGAAGAGGCAGGGGGCGCGGGAAACCGGCCCCCGAAGGTCCCACGGTCCAGGAGGAGGCAGACCTTGAGGGGGATGCCCTGGAGCCTACAGGGGAACAGGTAGCTGAACTGGGGGACCTGCCTGAGCTGACCCATTGGCAGCAAGAAGGAGGACCCTCCAGGGAAGAATTCTGCAAGGAGCAGAAAGAATGCCCTTCTCTGGTGGGTCTGCGGCAACAGGCTGCAGACCAGGCAACAGGTGATCAGTCTGGGTCACATTGGGTCTATTGGGAGAATGATCTCCTGTATACTGAGCCTAAGGTTGCTGAGCCTGGGTCAGCCCGTGTGCTGGTGGTACCCCAGTGCCTCAGAGCCTTCCTACTGGGGCAGGCTCATGATGTTCCATTGGCAGGACATTTGGGGCAGGACAAGACCTTTGAGAGGCTTGTCACCCACTTTTATTGGCCCCAAATGCGCAGGAGTTCAGACACTCACTGCAGGACATGTCAGACTTGCCAGGCAAGTGGAAAGAGTGGGAGGAAGCGCAAGGCTCCTCTCCAGCCATTCCCTGTAGTCAGCACCCCCTTTGACCGGGTGGGTATTGACATTGTGGGGCCACTGGACCCCAAGACAGCCATGGGCAACAGGTTCATCCTGGTCTTGGTGGACCATGCCACCCGGAAGCCATACCTCTGAGGACAGTGACGGCCCCCGTGGTGGGACGAGCACTGATGGGAATTTTCTCCCGAGTGGGATTCCCTAGAGAGGTAGTGTCTGAGCGGGGGACCAACTTCATTTCCAAGTATATGAAGTCCCTGTGGCAGGAGTGTGGGGTAACCTACAAGTTTACCACTCCTTACCACCCCCAAGGAAATGTGTTGGTTGAAAGGTTCAACCGAACCCTCAAAGGCATGATTATGGGTCTTGAGGAACCTATGAGGTGTAAGTGGGACGTCCTCTTACCATGCCTGCTCTTTGCTTACCGTGAGGTGCCACAGAAATCTCTAGGGTTCAGCCCCTTTGAGCTTCTCTACGGACACCCCGTGAGAGGACCTCTAAGTTTGGTCAAAGAAGGCTGGGAGCAATCTCCCAGGAAACCTCCCCAGGATGTATACAGTTACATGCTGGCCTTTAGGAACCAAACTAGGCGTTTCAGGCAACTCGCTGAGGCGAATTTGGAAGCCAGCCAGGAGGAGATGAAGCGGTGGTACGGCCAGAATGCCACTCTGGTAGAGCTTCAGCCTGGTCAGAAAGTGTGGGTCATGGCCCCAGTGGAGCCCTGCGCGCTCTAGGATAAGTGGACCGGACGCTTTGAGGTTGTAGAGCGCAAAAGTCCGGTTACCTACTTGGTGGACTTGCGGTCTCCCAGGAACCCCTTGAGGGTCCTGCATGTCAACCGCCTGAAGCCCCACTTGGAGAGGTCCCAAGTGGGCATGCTCTTAGCGACAGATGCTGGGATGGAGGAGGAGACCGAGCCTCTCCCTGACCTCCTGTCAGCAACAGAGCAAGATGGGTCAGTGGATGGTGTCAACCTCTCTTCCACCCTGACCCCTGAGCAACAGAATGACTGCCGCCAGTTGCTGGGACAGTTTTCTGATCTGTTCTCCCTGGTTCCCGGTGTCACAGATTGGTGCATCCATGATGTGGACACTGGGGACAGTACACCTGTGAAGCACAAATCTTACAGGGTGACTGACAGGGTGAGAGCTTGCATCAAGGAGGAGGTCTCCAAAATGCTTGCGTTAGGAGTGATTGAGTCCTCTAACAGTCCTTGGGCCAGCCCAGTGGTCTTGGTCCCAAAGGCTGCCGCACCGGGTACCACACCAGAACTCCGGTTCTGTGTGGACTACCGAGGACTCAATTCAGTCACCAGGACTGACGCACACCCCATCCCCAGAGCTGATGAGCTCATAGATCGGCTAGGGGCTGCCCGGTACCTCAGCACGTTTGACTTGACGTCTGGGTACTGGCAGATCGCCTTGACTGATGGGGCAAGAGAGAGGTCAGCATTCTCCACACCAGATGGGCACTACCACTTCCGGGTGATGCCCTTTGGGATGAAGAATGCCCCTGCCACCTTCCAGAGGTTGGTCAACCAGGTGTTGGCTGGACTGGACTCGTTCAGTGCCGCCTACCTGGATGACATCGCAGTGTTCAGCGCCAGTTGGGAAGAACATCTGCGCCACCTCTGGGAAGTGTTGATGGCACTGCGGAGAGCAGGCCTCACGATCAAGGCGAGTAAGTGCCAGATCGGGCAGGGTTCCGTGGTGTACTTGGGACACCAGGTGGGGAGCGGCCAGGTGGCGCCCCTACAACCCAAAATTGAAACCATCCTGAATTGGGAACCCCCAAAACACAGACAAAGGTGAGAGCCTTCTTAGGACTCACGGGTTACTACAGGAGGTTTGTCAAGGGGTATGGCAGCATCGTTGCACCCCTGACAGAGCTGACTTCCAAGAAGCAGCCCAGGAAAGTGATTTGGACTGACACCTGTCAGAAAGCTTTTGAGGCCCTGAAAACTGCCATGTGCACGGCGCCCGTGCTCCTGGCACCCAACTTCTCCAAAGAGTTCGTAGTACAAACAGACGCTTCAGAGCATGGTGTGGGGGCTGTTCTGTCACAGATGAATGAGGAGGGCCTAGATCAACCCGTAGCCTTCATCAGTAGGAGGTTACTACCACGGGAACAGAGGTGGAGTGCTTTTGAGCGTGAGGCATTTGCTGTGGTCTGGGCACTGAAGAAGCTGAGACCATACCTGTTTGGGACTAACCCTGGGCAAAGCACTACACTACGCTCGCGTAGTTTGCGAAGTTTGCGCTACTTCGCACAACGCGAATTGCACGTAGCACAGTGCAAACACGCGTAGCGTAGCGTAGTGCAGCGGTCATTTTTTGCTTGCTCGCGGTCCTCAACGTCAAGTTGGCGACCGCGAGCAAGCAAAATGACATCCCGGCGAAACTTTTTCCTCGTTCGCGATCAGCAACATCAAGTTGCCGATCGCGAGCGTGGAAAATAAACCTCCCGGCGAGATTCTCAACGCGGGGAGGTCAGGTTTCTCATTGCGAGTGGTCGCGTATGCTCGCGACCGCTCGCGATGAGAAACTACCAGTCCGCGTTGAGAAAGCTGCCGCTCGAGTAAAAATCTACTCGAGCGGCAGTAAAATACAGCTCGCACTGTGCAAGATGCCGTTTTCAATGATTTCACAGTGTGGACAAGCATCCGGCACTGTGCAATCATTGCGAACAGTGCACTACGCAGTTCGCGTAGTGCTACGCGTAGCTCGCGTAGTGCGAACTGCACTTTGCGTAGCTTCGCGTAGCGCTACTTCGCGAACTACGCCCAGGCTTATTTGGGACTCACTTCCGGGTTCAGACAGACCACAGGCCCCTCAGATGGTTGATGCAGATGAGGGGTGAGAATCCAAAGCTGTTGAGGTGGTCCATTTCCCTATAGGGGATGGATTTCACGGTGGAACACCGCCCTGGTACAGAACACGCCAATGCTGATGGTCTGTCCAGATTTTTCCGCCTTAGTGAAGAGAACTCCCCTGAGGTAGGGTAGTTCTCCCCACATTTCAGCTGGAGGGGACACGTGTTAGACCTGGCATTCTTGGCGTGGGTCTCCCTTCCATTTTGTTATGATGCCTCCTATGTTATTGATCTGTTTTTGCTGGTGTTAGATGCTTTGGGCACTGTGCCACTGCTATTCAGTGCCACAGTGCAAGTGCTCCCTATGATAAATTGTGTGATGGATTAGTGACTCCATGATTGGATGATTGGTTTACTTGTCAGTCCCTAGTACAGTGCACTGAGTGTGCCCAGGGCTTGTAAATCCAATGCCGCTGGTGGGCTTGCAGCACGGGTTGTGCCACCCACAGAAGCGGCTTGTAAAATGTGTCTCAGGCCTGCCATTGCAGAGCCTGTATGCAGCCTAGGGCTGCCATGTCGACTTGGTGAGTACACCCACTTACCAGTCCCTAAACCTTCCCTTTACTGCATGTTGGTCACCCCTAAAGTAGGCCCTAGGGCAGGGTGCATTGTAAGTATAAGGTAGGACATGCCCTGGTGTGTGTGGCATGTCCTAATAGTGAATTACAGCCATTTTCGTTTTTCACTATTGCAAGGCTACCTGCTCCCCATAGGCCAGAATGGGCAGACTGACTATTACACCTTATAGTCAGAACTGACCCAGGGAACATGGTAGAAAAACGAATTTAGTATGCCTGAACTCAGAATGATAAAATACATCTTTTAGTGAAGTTGGTTTTAACATTCTGTGTTTGAAAATACCACTTTTAGAAAGTGGGTATTTTCTTGCCTAAACTTCCAAGCCTGCCTCTGCTAGGTTGTGTATTCCTTGTCTGGAGATTGAGTGACAGGGGCTGGGGGTGGCTACAGGAGACAGGGTGAGTCAGCACAGGGCTGAATAGAAAGATCTGCATCCAGAGTGGAGGGAGGAGTTGCACCTGGGTCTGAATAGGGCTGTGCCTGCCTTCCACAATGCTGGCTCCACCTCCTGCCGGGCGGCTGAGCACTCTGCCCCACATTCTGAAAGGAAAAAAGGAGTCAGAAAAACAAAGTGCTCCAGGACTGACCAGAACTGGTTTTGGACTAGGCAGAGACCTCTCTGCCTTCAGAGAACAAAGAAAAAAGGTGTATAAAAAGGGGACCCAGACCCCTAGGAAATTAGATCACTTTGGGAAAACAAGAAGAAACCTTTGCTGAGGAGCGGAACCAAGAAGAAACTGAGGAGAAGACTATCCCTAAGCTAGAGGGATCTGCCTGCAGTGGTTGCCTGACTGCCAAAGGAAGGAGAAAGGACTTTGTGTGCACTTTTATTTCACCTTGTAAAGGATCTCCAAGGGCTTGAGAAAAGAGCTTGCCTCCTGCTGAAGTCTCAGGGACAACAGACTTCAACCACCAGCTCCCCAAGAATCCTTTGGAAGTGCCTGCTGCTGTTTTGGGCCTTCTGAAGGGACTGCGTGTCGCAAGGAGCCGGAAGCGCGACTCAAGAGGGAGAAGCGTGTCGCCGTCGCAGCCGTCGCATCATGGAGATGACGCCGCTGTAGCTGTCGCATTGCACCGCATCTCAAGAAACGTCCCGCAACACCGAAGAAGCGTGTCGCCATCGCAGCCGCTGCCGTCGCATCGTAGATGTCGCCGCTGTAGCTGTCGCATTGCACCGCATCAAGAGAAGAGTCTCGCATCGAGGAAGAAGCGTGTCGCCGTCGCAGCCGCTGCCGTCGCATCGTAGATGTCGCCGCTGTAGCTGTCGCATTGCACCGCATCGAGAGAAGCGCCTCGCATCCACGGAGAAGCGTGCCGCCGTCGCATCACGAAACAAGGGTGTCGCCGCTGCAGTTGTCGCATCGAGCGGAAGCGTCTCGCAACGTCGGAGAAGAGGGTCGCCGCCAAAGCCGCTGTCGTCACATCACGGAACAAGTGTTTCGCCGCTGCAGCTGACGCATCGAGTCGAGACTTCTCGCAACATCGGAGAAGCGTGCCGCATCAGGAAGAACTTGACGTCTTTATTTCTTTGCACCAGAACTTTGTCGCATCTCCATCTCTGCAACACTTTCGTTGTAGAAACGTGACGCATCGTAAGGTACATTGACTGAAAGTGTCGCATTTTAAGAACTGAAGAGAACTAAGCTAAACCTACCATTTTAAGTACAGTATTGTGGATTTTTGTCGTTTATGGCCTTGTGTTAAATCTATATAAAAGATACTTATTTTTATAATACAACTTGTGTGGTGTCCATCTGTAGTGTTGTCACTAGATTACTGTATGTGTTCACAAATGCTTTACACACTGCCTCTGAGATAAGCCTGTCTGCTCGTGCCAAGCTACCAAGGGGGTGAGCAGGGGTTATTTTAGGAGTGTACCCCCTTACCCTGACTAGAGGCGAGGGTCCCTATTTGTCACAAGTACCTACCTGTGCCAACTAGAGACCCCCAATTCTAACATTGGTGGTCAGCAGTGGGATTCTGGACTTGCATTTGTGACTCATGTACAGTGATTGGTGAACACTACTAGTGAGTGCAGACCAAAACACGACCACATACTTTTGGTAGATTTTTTTTCTAGGACTTTCCATTTTGCCAAAGTTCAGCCATCATGAAACCAGCATCCATAGCATCTGTTGATTTTGATTGGGAAGAGGAGAAACTAGAATGCTACAATGCGAAGCAGCTGAAGCACTTCTGCAAAAGATTTAATGTTGCAATTACCGGGCTCACCAAGAGGGATGAGTTCTATAAGGCGCTGAGGGCCTGGGTAGAAGCAAGGAAAACCCCTGAGAATGAGGAAGGGGATAATGATGCAGATGTGCAGCTGGAAGGGCCATTGGGTCCAGGGGAAAGGAAGGCACCTTCCCCAGCGGGTAGCAGTGTTTCTGCCAAAGGTCTGTCCAGAGAAGAGCTGGAGGACAGGGAGAGAAATAGGATGCATGAGTTGGAGCTGGCCAAAATGAATGGGCAATTGGAAATTAGGAAACTGGCCCTGGAAGAAAAGAGGATACAGCTTGAGCATGATAGAAGTTTGAGGGAGTTGGATTTGAAAGCTAGGAGCTCAGAAATTACTCCCTCTGGTGGCAGCACACCGTCAATGCCTGTGGAATCTAGAGTGTATATTCCTAAGGATGTGGTCAGAGAGTTTTTTAAAAATGATGACATTGGGCAGTGGTTCAAGGCCTATGAGGTAGCCATGTCTTCCCACCGGGTCCCTGAGAAGGATTGGGGAGCGGGGTTGTGGGGACGGTTCCTTAGTGAGGGGCGGGACACACTGCTAGATTTGCCTTCTGATGTCCATAATTCATATCACCACATGAAAGATGCTTTAATGTCTAGGTATGGTTTAACTCCTGAATTGTATAGGCAGAGGTTCAGGGGTTGCAAGAAGATAGAGAACAGTACCTGAGTTGAATATGTCACTTTTTTCTGCAGAGCATTGGATGGTTGGGTGAAGGGTAGCAAAGTTGATGATTTTCAGGGGCCACTTGATTTGATTGCAAGGGAGCACTTGTCAAGTAACTGTTTTCCAGAGCTACGACAGCACCTGATAGATAGCAGGCTGACTATCCCTAGGAAGCTTGCTGAGGAGGCGGACCGCTGTGTCAGTACCAGGGTCCACAAGGGTCACGTGGGAGACTCAGCCAAGGGTGGGCAGGGTCCCCAGCAGAAGAGTGGGGGACAAGGGTAAACAGAGGGAGTTACCAAGAAGGCCCCAAAGTAGTCCCCAAGGGAACCAAGGGAAAGGTTCCCAGCCTCCCCCAGAAACCCTCAGGGGCCCCGACAGGTCCACCTGTTCAAAGGGGACCCCTGAGATGCTACAAATGTGGGGACCTGGGTCATATAGCGAGTGATCCCAGGTGCCGCCAGTTTGGAAAGACCGCACCCCCTGGTGCAGCCCCTGGCAGATGGCTAGTGTAGCCCTGGGGGAGGAGATGGATGCCCAAGAGGGGTGGGGTCCCGCACAGATGTCCCTTGTCTCATTAGGAGACTGTGAGGTGGTCCCCAGGACCCCGCTGCCTGACAACACTAAGAAATACAGGCAGTGGGTGACCATCAATGGCCATAGGGTGGAGGCTCTTAGAGATACAGGAGCCAGTGTGACAGCTGTCAAGTGTCACCTGGTGTCTCAAGAGCAGGTTGTCCCCCATGCATTCTATCCAGTTGTTGCCGCTGACAACACAGAGAGTCACTGCAAGGTGGCTCAGGTTCCCTTTGAGTGGGGGGGTCTCTGGTACTCTTCAGGTAGCTGTGAGGCCCGCCATGCCTGTTGACTGTTTGTTAGGGAACGACTTGGAGAGCTCACCTTGGGCGAAGGTGGAGCGAAGTGCTCATTTAGAGATGTTGGGTTTGCCTGACTGGGCGTGTGTGACCACCCGGTCCATGGCAGCAAGTAAAGGTGCTCAAGAGGACCTGGAGCCTGAGAGGGAGGCCCAGGTACCTGCCGTCACGAGAAGAGGCAGGGGGCGCGGGAAACCGGCCCCCGAAGTTCCCACGGTCCAGGAGGAGGCAGACCTTGAGGGGGATGCCCTGGAGCCTACAGGGGAACAGGTAGCTGAAATGGGGGTCCTGCCTGAGCTGACCCATTGGCAGCAAGAAGGAGGACCCTCTAGGGAAGAATTCTGCAAGGAGCAGAAAGAATGCCCTTCTCTGGTGGGTCTGCGGCAACAGGCTGCAGACCAGGCAACAGGTGATCAGTCTGGGTCACATTGGGTCTATTGGGAGAATGATCTCCTGTATACTGAGCCTAAGGTTGCTGAGCCTGGGTCAGCCCGTGTGCTGGTGGTACCCCAGTGCCTCAGAGCCTTCCTACTGGGGCAGGCTCATGATGTTCCATTGGCAGGACATTTGGGGCAGGACAAGACCTTTGAGAGGCTTGTCACCCACTTTTATTGGCCCCAAATGCGCAGAAGTTCAGACACTCACTGCAGGACATGTCAGACTTGCCAGGCAAGTGGAAAGAGTGGGAGGAAGCGCAAGGCTCCTCTCCAGCCATTCCCTGTAGTCAGCACCCCCTTTGAACGGGTGGGTATTGACATTGTGGGGCCACTGGACCCCAAGACAGCCATGGGCAACAGGTTCATCCTGGTCTTGGTGGACCATGCCACCCGGTACCCGGAAGCCATACCTCTGAGGACAGTGACGGCCCCCGTGGTGGGACGAGCACTGATGGGAATTTTCTCCCGAGTGGGATTCCCTAGAGAGGTAGTGTCTGACCGGGGGACCAACTTCATTTCCAAGTATATGAAGTCCCTGTGGCAGGAGTGTGGGGTAACCTACAAGTTTACCACTCCTTACCACCCCCAAGGAAATGGGTTGGTTGAAAGGTTCAACCGAACCCTCAAAGGCATGATTATGGGTCTTGAGGAACCTATGAGGCGTAAGTGGGACGTCCTCTTACCATGCCTGCTCTTTGCTTACCGTGAGGTGCCACAGAAATCTCTAGGGTTCAGCCCCTTTGAGCTTCTCTACGGACACCCCGTGAGAGGACCTCTAAGTTTGGTCAAAGAAGGCTGGGAGCAATCTCCCAGGAAACCTCCCCAGGATGTATACAGTTACATGCTGGCCTTTAGGAACCAAACTAGGCGTTTCAGGCAACTCGCTGAGGCGAATCTGGAAGCCAGCCAGGAGGAGATGAAGCGGTGGTACGGCCAGAATGCCACTCTGGTAGAGCTTCAGCCTGGTCAGAAAGTGTGGGTCATGGCCCCAGTGGAGCCCTGCGCGCTCCAGGATAAGTGGACTGGACGCTTTGAGGTTGTAGAGCGCAAAAGTCCGGTTACCTACTTGGTGGACTTGCGGTCTCCCAGGAACCCCTTGAGGGTCCTGCATGTCAACCGCCTGAAGCCCCACTTGGAGAGGTCCCAAGTGGGCATGCTCTTAGCGACAGATGCTGGGATGGAGGAGGAGACCGAGCCTCTCCCTGACCTCCTGTCAGCAACAGAGCAAGATGGGTCAGTGGATGGTGTCAACCTCTCTTCCACCCTGACCCCTGAGCAACAGAATGACTGCCGCCAGTTGCTGGGACAGTTTTCTGATCTGTTCTCCCTGGTTCCCGGTGTGACAGATTGGTGCATCCATGATGTGGACACTGGGGACAGTACACCTGTGAAGCACAAATCTTACAGGGTGACTGACAGGGTGAGAGCTTGCATCAAGGAGGAGGTCTCCAAAATGCTTGCGTTAGGGGTGATTGAGTCCTCTAACAGTCCTTGGGCCAGCCCAGTGGTCTTGGTCCCAAAGGCTGCCGCACCGGGTACCACACCAGAACTCCGGTTCTGTGTGGACTACCGAGGACTCAATTCAGTCACCAGGACTGACGCACACCCCATCCCCAGAGCTGATGAGCTCATAGATCGGCTAGGGGCTGCCCGGTACCTCAGCACGTTTGACTTGACGTCTGGGTACTGGCAGATCGCCTTGACTGATGGGGCAAGAGAGAGGTCAGCATTCTCCACACCAGATGGGCACTACCACTTCCGGGTGATGCCCTTTGGGATGAAGAATGCCCCTGCCACCTTCCAGAGGTTGGTCAACCAGGTGTTGGCTGGACTGGACTCGTTCAGTGCCGCCTACCTTGATGACATCGCAGTGTTCAGCGCCAGTTGGGAAGAACATCTGCGCCACCTCTGGGAAGTGTTGATGGCACTGCGGAGAGCAGGCCTCACGATCAAGGCGAGTAAGTGCCAGATCGGGCAGGGTTCCGTGGTGTACTTGGGACACCAGGTGGGGAGCGGCCAGGTGGCGCCCCTACAACCCAAAATTGAAACCATCCTGAATTGGGAACCCCCAAAACACAGACAAAGGTGAGAGCCTTCTTAGGACTCACGGGTTACTACAGGAGGTTTGTCAAGGGGTATGGCAGCATCGTTGCACCCCTGACAGAGCTGACTTCCAAGAAGCAGCCCAGGAAAGTGATTTGGACTGACACCTGTCAGAAAGCTTTTGAGGCCCTGAAAACTGCCATGTGCACGGCGCCCGTGCTCCTGGCACCCAACTTCTCCAAAGAGTTCGTAGTACAAACAGACGCTTCAGAGCATGGTGTGGGGCCTGTTCTGTCACAGATGAATGAGGAGGGCCTAGATCAACCCGTAGCCTTCATCAGTAGGAGGTTACTACCACGGGAACAGAGGTGGAGTGCTTTTGAGCGTGAGGCATTTGCTGTGGTCTGGGCACTGAAGAAGCTGAGACCATACCTGTTTGGGACTCACTTCCGGGTTCAGACAGACCACAGGCCCCTCAGATGGTTGATGCAGATGAGGGGTGAGAATCCAAAGCTGTTGAGGTGGTCCATTTCCCTACAGGGGATGGATTTCACGGTGGAACACCGCCCTGGTACAGAACACGCCAATGCTGATGGTCTGTCCAGATTTTTCCGCCTTAGTGAAGAGAACTCCCCTGAGGTAGGGTAGTTCTCCCCACATTTCAGCTGGAGGGGACACGTGTTAGACCTGGCATACTTGGCGTGGGTCTCCCTTCCATTTTGTTATGATGCCTCCTATGTTATTGATCTGTTTTTGCTGGTGTTAGATGCTTTGGGCACTGTGCCACTGCTATTCAGTGCCACAGTGCAAGTGCTCCCTATGATAAATTGTGTGATGGATTAGTGACTCCATGATTGGATGATTGGTTTACTTGTCAGTCCCTAGTACAGTGCACTGAGTGTGCCCAGGGCTTGTAAATCCAATGCCGCTGGTGGGCTTGCAGCACGGGTTGTGCCACCCACAGAAGCGGCTTGTAAAATGTGTCTCAGGCCTGCCATTGCAGAGCCTGTATGCAGCCTAGGGCTGCCATGTCGACTTGGTGAGTACACCCACTTACCAGTCCCTAAACCTTCCCTTTACTGCATGTTGGTCACCCCTAAAGTAGGCCCTAGGCAGGGTGCATTGTAAGTATAAGTTAGGACATGCCCTGGTGTGTGTGGCATGTCCTAATAGTGAATTACAGCCATTTTCGTTTTTCACTATTGCAAGGCTACCTGCTCCCCATAGGCCAGAATGGGCAGACTGACTATTACACCTTATAGTCAGAACTGACCCAGGGAACATGGTAGAAAAACGAATTTAGTATGCCTGAACTCAGAATGATAAAATACATCTTTTAGTGAAGTTGGTTTTAACATTCTGTGTTTGAAAATACCACTTTTAGAAAGTGGGTATTTTCTTGCCTAAACTTCCAAGCCTGCCTCTGCTAGGTTGTGTATTCCTTGTCTGGAGATTGAGTGACAGGGGCTGGGGGTGGCTACAGGAGACAGGGTGAGTCAGCACAGGGCTGAATAGAAAGATCTGCATCCAGAGTGGAGGGAGGAGTTGCACCTGGGTCTGAATAGGGCTGTGCCTGCCTTCCACAATGCTGGCTCCACCTCCTGCCGGGCGGCTGAGCACTCTGCCCCACATTCTGAAAGGAAAGAAGGAGTCAGAAAAACAAAGTGCTCCAGGACTGACCAGAACTGGTTTTGGACTAGGCAGAGGCCTCTCTGCCTTCAGAGAACAAAGAAAAAAGGTGTATAAAAAGGGGACCCAGACCCCTAGGAAATTAGATCACTTTGGGAAAACAAGAAGAAACCTTTGCTGAGGAGCGGAACCAAGAAGAAACTGAGGAGAAGACTATCCCTAAGCTAGAGGGATCTGCCTGCAGTGGTTGCCTGACTGCCAAAGGAAGGAGAAAGGACTTTGTGTGCACTTTTATTTCACCTTGTAAAGGATCTCCAAGGGCTTGAGAAAAGAGCTTGCCTCCTGCTGAAGTCTCAGGGACAACAGACTTCAACCACCAGCTCCCCAAGAATCCTATGGAAGTGCCTGCTGCTGTTTTGGGCCTTCTGAAGGGACTGCGTGTCGCAAGGAGCCGGAAGCGCGACTCAAGAGGGAGAAGCGTGTCGCCGTCGCAGCCGCTGCCGTCGCATCACGGAGATGACGCCGCTGTAGCTGTCGCATTGCACCGCATCTCAAGAAACGTCCCGCAACCGAAGAAGCGTGTCGCCATCGCAGCCGCTGCCGTCGCATCGTAGATGTCGCCGCTGTAGCTGTCGCATTGCACCGCATCAAGAGAAGAGTCTCGCATCGAGGAAGAAGCGTGTCGCCGCCGCAGCCGCTGCCGTCGCATCGTAGATGTCGCCGCTGTAGCTGTCGCATTGCACCGCATCGAGAGAAGCGCCTCGCATCCACGGAGAAGCGTGCCGCCGTCGGAGCTGCTGCCGTCGCATCACAAAACAAGGGTGTCGCCGCTGCAGTTGTCGCATCGAGCGGAAGCGTCTCGCAACGTCGGAGAAGAGGGTCGCCGCCAAAGCCGCTGTCGTCACATCACGGAACAAGGGTTTCGCCGCTGCAGCTGACGCATCGAGTCGAGACTTCTCGCAACATCGGAGAAGCGTGCCGCATCAGGAAGAACTTGACGTCTTTATTTCTTTGCACCAGAACTTTGTCGCATCTCCATCTCTGCAACACTTTCGTTGTAGAAACGTGACGCATCGTAAGGTACATTGACTCAAAGTGTCGCATTTTAAGAACTGAAGAGAACTAAGCTAAACCTACCATTTTAAGTACAGTATTGTGGATTTTTGTCGTTTCTGGCCTTGTGTTAAATCTATATAAAAGATACTTATTTTTATAATACAACTTGTGTGGTGTCCATCTGTAGTGTTGTCACTAGATTACTGTATGTGTTCACAAATGCTTTACACACTGCCTCTGAGATAAGCCTGTCTGCTCGTGCCAAGCTACCAAGGGGGTGAGCAGGGGTTATTTTAGGAGTGTACCCCCTTACCCTGACTAGAGGCGAGGGTCCCTATTTGTCACAAGTACCTACCTGTGCCAACTAGAGACCCCCAATTCTAACAAAAACCAAAACAAAAAGTACCAAATCGCAATGTAATAAATCGCTATGTTAAGGCAGGCCTTAATGTGCAAGCATGCCACTAATCACTTGGTAGAGAAAGACTTACATCTGGTTATGCAATGCAAATACAATGGATGGGGAAACAAAGGCTCGCCGCTTGTTATTACTTCACACGTAGTTAAGGGATGGCATGCTTTTGACTTTGTTCAGTCCCTGTATATAAGGCATATGCATGCACTGTAAGAATGTCAAATAACAATTTATATACCACTATTTTGTTTTATTTCTTTTATAGCGCCACTCATCCCATTCCTGGGTATCGGAGCGCTTTACATCATACGTACGCATTATACATTGACAGTAAATCATATGTGTGTAAATCAGTGTACAGGATGTATTAAATAAGACAGTGAGGGTGACAAGGTGTAAGAGTCACATGTCCTTCATAGCTTACTGTGCTATATTCGCAGGATTAAAATTTATGAATGCAAGTAACAAAAGGATCTCTGTGTTAAAAGCAGTAACCCACTTAACAATCTACATAAAATAAAAATGTATCATCTGGGTAGCACATGATATGCTTTACAGGAGACATATTAATCATCTAGGCTACTTTGATTCTAAACTGAGACTAGACAAAATCAAGATCTCTCCAGTAAATGCATTAACCTCCAGGGTTATTTTACCATTATTATTATTCCCTGAGATCTACTGGGCACACAAACATCTAGGCAGCAGGTGCCTTAACCCCATAAGATATTTTGCAGACTTTGCAACCAATTAAGCAGAACAGATTTACTGCCACGTTTCTCCTTGTTGCCAATTTCTTTGTGGCATGGTTTTAAAAAATAAATGTAGAAGTTAAGGCCCAGATTTTGTGTCACTATTTTTGGCACAACTCCAACAGCAAAATCTCATTTGTTAAATATTTTAATGCGCTCAAATGTTCTCATAATAGACCTGCTAAACATACGTGTGAGGTCTTAAGCTATGATGTTATTTCTTGTGATGTCACTTCCTGTGAGGTCATGGGTTGTGATGCCACTTCCTGAGATGCAACGTGTCACGCGATGTGATGTCACGGGCCATGATGTCATGGGCTATGATGTCACTTGCATACTGCCTAACTTGGTTAGTCTCACCCCTTCTTTTTTGAGGACTTGTACCCTGCTGGATGTGATTCAGTTAAAGCATGCACTATACAAGAATAAAATGCTTCCTGAAAAAATAATGTAACACAACATTCTCGAATTAGGTACCACTCTTAGGGAATGCCTTATTAAATAAAGCATGTGAAATATAAACAGAAACGACATGTATTACCTTAACCTTTTTTACAATTACTATTCAGAAATCGATCAGTGGTTTTGCCACTGTAAAGCTGAGAACATGAATACAGGGCTCGAAAGCCACCTGTTTCTAAATACAATCGGGTCTGAGACCCGGCCCACTTGCACTGACATGTATACTGTTGTCTCCGATTCTGAGCTCCTCCTAGGAACTTCTGTTCCCGGAACTAAATGTGCTCGGCTCGCGTAGAAGGAGGAGCAGCGGACCAAGCGCTCGTGCACTTCCTGTCCCCCATGCCGAGGTCTGCGCAGAGGTGAACGGGCAGGAGAAGATCGTAGATCGTAGATCGTAGATCGAAGCGGCCTGGCCTCTGTGCAGGATGAATGCGGCCAAGGCAGTGGTAAGGATGAGGGCCAGGCGAGGGGAATGTGGGAGGAGAGAGAGTTTGGGAGAGATGCGGCATGTGAGCGCTGTACTCCCGCTCCTATCCTTCGAAAGCATGCAGCACAGGCATCTGCCAAATGATTTTGTGTCAGGTAGGAACTTCAGCCAGTCCGAACCCCTGAGTAAAACGCGCGTTGCATTCTGGGATTTGCAGTTTCATGTTTAACACTGTAATTACTCAAAATCTAAGCATGGGCAAGGTGTTGGGTAAAAAGAAATGGAACTGGCTGAGGAGTCCACTCATCATATGGGAAAAGACGTGGCACGTAACCCTATGAAACAGGTTAAATTCTGTATAAACCGAGACAGATTTCCTTCGAAAGAAATTTGAATATACACTAAAGATGCTACTTTTCTAAAAGTGAGGCAGCTCAAGTGTCAACTACTCCTGGCACCTTTACCCACCATCAGCATATAGACTATCTCTGGTATGTCTAGACTTGGAGGTATTTATTTCACATCTTGGACTTGAAATTGCACCAGCGTGCTCTCGGCGTTTGATTGCTTCTTGCACTGTAGATTTCTACTGGCTTCTTAATGTTTGGTCCCGATGATGAGCCCCAGCTAGCCATTCCTTTGAGAACTGTTGTGACTATATTTTGGACATTTGTACACAGAACCTTACCGTAATCTTACCGAACCTTTGTTAATGTGGTGTACCTGCCAGCCCTCGTCCTACAGGAGTGTTTTTACTTGAGCACTGCCCCGCATCACTTTTAGAGATATTGCACCTTTTGTGACTATAGATTGGCATATTTACAGATTCAAGTGTTTTGTCCTACCTTTCTCTGTACATCTAATAACCTATTATATTTCAGTCTCCCGGGCCAGTATACATGTCTTACCAGAATTAATGCTATATATGCAGCAGTAGATTAAAAGAGTAAACTCTGTATTCTATCTCTATTTAATTTCCGTATCATTTGGAATTTACTTTCTTGAAATGCCTCGCGAAGGAACTCCTGTCTTGGTTTATATGCCCATGATATGGCACCACTGCACAGATTCTGCTTTACGGTACAGCCTCGACTACTCCCTAACCCCACTCGACGAAATTTACTAACAAGCATTTGCAATGCAATAGGTCTCGCATTTACGAGAGTTTGAGTTATTGGCATTGTAAATGACAATGCTAATAGCTTAAACTTAAGCGCTGGTGAGGCGTTACCACACAGTACCGGTGTGTACAGGTAAATAGTTTGCACTCTACTGTCCATTTTCATCCTGATATTATCAGGTCAAATGTAGATATGGACACTGGGAAACTTAAGGGAGCAGGGATACCAGAAGACTGGGACGAGGCAAACACAGACTAAGGGAGATATATACTAAGGGACACATGGGGGACACTGAGCACGCAGTGATACACGGACTCGGGAAGACACTGACAAAACGTGGATTACGGAGGAGACTGAGAGATGGGGGTGCCATGGACACTAGGAGAGACTGCAAGGCTGGGTAGATGCGGCCACTGGGAGACATACACTAGAAGACACGCACACTGGGATACAGGGAAAGGCACTGGAAGAGCTCACACAAACAATACGCCACAGCCCAGAAACACAACATAATCTGATATAAAATAATTGTAACTGTATTTATATAGCGCTTACTACCCCGACGAGGCGTTGAAATGTAGGAGCACACCGTGACAGCATAGCATAACATAGCACTGCACAAAAACTGAGTATTGAATGGCCCAGAGCCTTACGCGACTCTCAAAACATCTAAATACCTGTAGCAAGCCATAGCATATAACATAACACAGCATGTTATAAATGCATAACGTACTATGACAACTCACGGCAAACATACAGACGTGATGCAAAAATATCATAACACAGCACAGCATAAAATCGACATAAGTGACATGCTGCTTCCCTTTCAGCTCCTTTTAAAAAGGTTGCCAGCGCCTCATAGCCTCGTAAGGCTGGGAGAGGCGCTGTAAAATGATCCCCATGCTAGATATAACAAAGTCATTGAAAAGTGTGCACACTATCCTTCCAGCCCTCCCCGGGAAAAATATCACCCCACCGCGCTCGGGACGGTAGAGGGAGGGAGTAAAGTGACGGGTGGGGATATTAGAAAGGGAATGGGGGTGCAAACGGGAGGAGGGGGAAGAGCCCGCGCAAGTTTCTGTTTTTGGAAACCAAGAAAACTCTGTGTGCTCGGGACGGTAGAGGGAGGGAGTAAAGTGATGGGTGGGGCGCGTTGTGCCTGCCTGAAAAGATGGAGAGGGGAAGAGAATGTGAAAGAGATCCTGAGATGTGAGAACGAATCTAACCGGGAAACGAAAATATGAAGATAAACAGGTCGATAGGAAGGGTGGTGAAACAAGGAAACAGATTAAACAAATCAAGAGGAAGAAACAAACAAACTCAAACAACTTAGAAAAGAGGATAAACAGTACTGCGACGTAAGCAAATAACAGAAGCGAAAGAAATGAATAAACACGACAAATAAAGCAAACGGGTGAAATAAATAAAAATTACAAATTACATTTACGAAACGCAAGCCAAGAGCGAAGAGAAATGCATGATGATCAGGAGACAGGAAGTGAAATCGAGAGGGAGAAAAACATAACATAAAGAATCAAACGATGGCACGTGAATAGACAAATATAGTGAAATAACGGGGAAAATAAGTCAGAAATTAAAAATAACTGAAGGAAAGGAAACGGTGCATGCGCACGCAGTCTGCTCAGTTTCAAGCACTGCACTCGTGCTTGTGGCGCGCCCCTGCTCGCTCCCGCAAGGTGGATGCCGCCACAAGCACGAGTGTGTGCTTGAAAATGAGCAGAGCGACGGCTAAAGGCCCTCCTATGCAGCGTATGCGAGACCTAAAAAGGAGGTGGAGGGAGGGGGTAAAAAAAAATGCACGGATTAGTTTACACTGGTGAAACACCCCTGAAAACAAGTGAGGCCACTTTTGCTCAGGCCCCCTGCCCCCGCTCAATATGCAGCCCCCGCTCAATATGCATATATATATATATATATATATATATATATATATATATATATCTTCACAAAGAATGCCCTGCATTCAGAGACGCACTCCTCCAGCTGATAAGTTTCACAACCATTTATTAAACAGGAACAGGATTACAGCTCCGACTTTTCAAATCCATTGCCTGACGCGTTTCAGAGCATTCGTGCTCTTTCCTCAGAGGCCATTTAAAATCACCACAGTTCTTTTGGAATCCCACAGTTCCCTGCATGCTCGATCGATTTAAGGGCTTCCGGTGTGCCCATCTTGATAGAGTTAATTAAGATGCATGCCGGAACTTGTAGTTTACATTCCATGAAATCTTTACCTCCAGTGGTCGAGTGCATTTTAAATCATTTCATGGATCAATTACTGCCCTCCAGTGGGCCTCAGGACTGTAAGCCTGTTCGAAATCAAAGCATCAGCTGCGCCGTCCTCACAGCCCGAATAGTTCACGGCAGACGATCCCTCTCAGAGTTAATGGGTGGTGCGAACTCTACGGCTGGACCTGCCGTGTACAAATCTTCACAAAGAATGCCCTGCATTCAGAGACGCACTCCTCCAGCTGATAAGTTTCACAACCATTTATTAAACAGGAACAGGATTACAGCTCCGACTTTTCAAATCCATTGCCTGACGCGTTTCAGAGCATTCGTGCTCTTTCCTCAGAGGCCATTTAAAATCACCACAGTTCTTTTGGAATCCCACAGTTCCCTGCATGCTCGATCGATTTAAGGGCTTCCGGTGTGCCCATCTTGATAGAGTTAATTAAGATGCATGCCGGAACTTGTAGTTTACATTCCATGAAATCTTTACCTCCAGTGGTCGAGTGCATTTTAAATCATTTCATGGATCAATACTGCCCTCCAGTGGGCCTCAGGACTGTAAGCCTGTTCCGAAATCAAAGCATCAGCTGCGCCGTCCTCACAGCCCGAATAGTTCACGGCAGACGATCCCTCTCAGAGTTAATGGGTGGTGCGAACTCTCACGGCTGGACCTGCCGTGTACAAATCTTCACAAAGAATGCCCTGCATTCAGAGACGCACTCCTCCAGCTGATAAGTTTCACAACCATATATTAAACAGGAACAGGATTGCAGCTCCGACTTTTCAAATCCATTGCCTGTTCCTGTTTAATAAATGGTTGTGAAACTTATCAGCTGGAGGAGTGCGTCTCTGAATGCAGGGCATTCTTTGTGAAGATTTGTACACGGCAGGTCCAGCCGTGAGAGTTCGCACCACCCATTAACTCTGAGAGGGATCGTCTGCCGTGAACTATTCGGGCTGTGAGGACGGCGCAGCTGATGCTTTGATTTCGGAACAGGCTTACAGTCCTGAGGCCCACTGGAGGGCAGTAATTGATCCATGAAATGATTTAAAATGCACTCGACCACTGGAGGTAAAGATTTCATGGAATGTAAACTACAAGTTCCGGCATGCATCTTAATTAACTCTATCAAGATGGGCACACCGGAAGCCCTTAAATCGATCGAGCATGCAGGGAACTGTGGGATTCCAAAAGAACTGTGGTGATTTTAAATGGCCTCTGAGGAAAGAGCACGAATGCTCTGAAACGCGTCAGGCAATGGATTTGAAAAGTCGGAGCTGTAATCCTGTTCCTGTTTAATAAATGGTTGTGAAACTTATCAGCTGGAGGAGTGCGTCTCTGAATGCAGGGCATTCTTTGTGAAGATTTGTACACGGCAGGTCCAGCCGTGAGAGTTCGCACCACCCATTAACTCTGAGAGGGATCGTCTGCCGTGAACTATTCGGGCTGTGAGGACGGCGCAGCTGATGCTTTGATTTCGGAACAGGCTTACAGTCCTGAGGCCCACTGGAGGGCAGTAATTGATCCATGAAATGATTTAAAATGCACTCGACCACTGGAGGTAAAGATTTCATGGAATGTAACTACAAGTTCCGGCATGCATCTTAATTAACTCTATCAAGATGGGCACACCGGAAGCCCTTAAATCGATCGAGCATGCAGGGAACTGTGGGATTCCAAAAGAACTGTGGTGATTTTAAATGGCCTCTGAGGAAAGAGCACGAATGCTCTGAAACGCGTCAGGCAATGGATTTGAAAAGTCGGAGCTGTAATCCTGTTCCTGTTTAATAAATGGTTGTGAAACTTATCAGCTGGAGGAGGCGTCTCTGAATGCAGGGCATTCTTTGTGAAGATTTGTACACGGCAGGTCCAGCCGTGAGAGTTCGCACCACCCATTAACTCTGAGAGGGATCGTCTGCCGTGAACTATTCGGGCTGTGAGGACGGCGCAGCTGATGCTTTGATTTCGGAACAGGCTTACAGTCCTGAGGCCCACTGGAGGGCAGTAATTGATCCATGAAATGATTTAAAATGCACTCGACCACTGGAGGTAAAGATTTCATGGAATGTAAACTACAAGTTCCGGCATGCATCTTAATTAACTCTATCAAGATGGGCACACCGGAAGCCCTTAAATCGATCGAGCATGCAGGGAACTGTGGGATTCCAAAAGAACTGTGGTGATTTTAAATGGCCTCTGAGGAAAGAGCACGAATGCTCTGAAACGCGTCAGGCAATGGATTTGAAAAGTCGGAGCTGTAATCCTGTTCCTGTTTAATAAATGGTTGTGAAACTTATCAGCTGGAGGAGTGCGTCTCTGAATGCAGGGCATTCTTTGTGAAGATTTGTACACGGCAGGTCCAGCCGTGAGAGTTCGCACCACCCATTAACTCTGAGAGGGATCGTCTGCCGTGAACTATTCGGGCTGTGAGGACGGCGCAGCTGATGCTTTGATTTCGGAACAGGCTTACAGTCCTGAGGCCCACTGGAGGGCAGTAATTGATCCATGAAATGATTTAAAATGCACTCGACCACTGGAGGTAAAGATTTCATGGAATGTAAACTACAAGTTCCGGCATGCATCTTAATTAACTCTATCAAGATGGGCACACCGGAAGCCCTTAAATCGATCGAGCATGCAGGGAACTGTGGGATTCCAAAAGAACTGTGGTGATTTTAAATGGCCTCTGAGGAAAGAGCACGAATGCTCTGAAACGCGTCAGGCAATGGATTTGAAAAGTCGGAGCTGTAATCCTGTTCCTGTTTAATAAATGGTTGTGAAACTTATCAGCTGGAGGAGTGCGTCTCTGAATGCAGGGCATTCTTTGTGAAGATATATATATATATATATATATATATATATATATATATATATATATATATATATATATATAAATAGGCCGCCCAGCGAGAGAAAGGGAGTGCCACCTCTGCCGTTGATAAAAGGGAGGTAATGGACGCCCATCTACCTCCAGAAAGGCCACTCAGGCACCATTTGGGCCGCTGGCGGCATCGAACAATGCAGAAGCCGCCCACATCGGCCCCCAAGCTGCTCAAAAAATCAGCCCACAGCTGGAACAAGGATACCGGCCCCTCGGGCATTGCCCGAGTGCCAGCGTTACCAATCCGACGCTGCTTCATATTATGCTTTCAACTGCAAACAATGCATAGACCATAATTTACTTAAGAAAGGATAAAAACATGAGTAGGCTGTCCCTTAAAATGGATTGATTCCTCCTCACAGATCAAAGTCTTAAGATGCGTAACAAGTTTCTCTTCAACTGCCTCAGAACGTCACTTGCTGCGTATCTCGGGGCTTCTCGTTGCCTTTTGTGTTTTACTCTAGCTTGCTGGAACTGTCACAAGTGCTAGGGAAACAAAGAATTCACTTTCAAATGTAAACATATGACATTGAGGTTCTCTGCCACCTGGAAGTAGTCACTCAAACACTATTAAATTCCTCAACCAGATTTACCTTTGAATGAAGGAGAAAGTCCCTTCCTTATATATAGTAAAGCTGATATTTTAGTGCTGGATGAGATTACACCTAAATCATGCCTCATTAATCGACTGAAGTCTGAGATCACCTACTGGCCATGTCTCAGAAAAAGAAAATGTGGGGTTAACTGTCCATAGTGAACCTCCTTTGTTTCTTGACTCATGGTCATGGGTTTCTCTCTTTTCATGCTTTGGAAAGTCTTTCTCCAAATCCATCTAAAAGTAGAGCTAAGCAGAGCCTTGGTAAGGTATTGATTGCTTTAGCATTGTATGCATTCACCTGTGCAAGAGTCATATTGGAAGATTACAGAATCTGGAATCTAGATTGTGTTAACTCCAGAAAACAACATTTAGTGAAACCTGTTTTTTAAATCATCCCATTGGTTGCTGAAGGAATCAGTAATGTATGCATGTGTGTGATACATGTATAGAGCAAATCCGGCTGTAAACTGTTAGGATTTCGGCAGCGAATGACCTTGTGTGAGAAATGTCGGTACCTTGATGCATGTGTACTTCCCTCGTTAGTTCACGGAGTGAGTTCTTTTGAGACGACCCCTAACTGCTATAAGAGGCCGTCTCACCCAGTTGCCAATGCTTGACTTACTATCCCTAACTAGTGACCACGCCCCCTCCGAGCTCCGATCTGAGAACTTGCTCTCTGGATTGATTCCTGGTATCCGGCTTGAACTCTTCTATCCTGAGTTACCTTATCTACTTCTGCTACCCCCTAGAAATTCTGTTCCTTCCCCGACGAGCGTGTGCCCCGCTGATCCGCTCTTCTCCCTACGGAGCCGGCCAGCGCGCCACGCCTTCCATTGCTGACCTGCCTTCGTGAAAGCGTGTGCGCCGCTGATCCGCTCCTCTCCCCCCGGAGCCGGCCAGCGCGCCACACCATCTATTGCTGACCCGCCTTCGGGAAAGCGTGTGCGCCGCTGATCCGCTCCTCTCCCTACGGAGCCGGTCAGCGCGCCACGCCATCTTTTCCTGACCCGCTTTCGTGAAAGCTTGTGCGCCTCTGATCCTCTCCCCACGGAGCCGGCCAGCGCGCCACGCCATCTTTTGTTTATCCGCCCTCAAGAGAACGTTTGCTCTGCTGATCCGCTCCTCTCCCCTACGGAGCCGGTCAGTATCTCTTTGAATTCCCGCTCCCCTTAACAAACTAGTGGACTCTCCCTCTTTTGAATAAACCCAACGTGACCTTGAATGATTGTGGAAGTGAGTGGTTGTGTTTGACGTCCCTTAGTAGTTCCTTTTCTCAGTATTTACCTCACCTGCACTTCCTGGTCTTTCATCAGTTGAGCCTGGTTTATGCGCTCATACGACGCTGGGAAATTTCAGAAATTCCTGGGACTCCCTCACTGGTAAGTGAACTGCATATGTTGGGAAGTGACATGCATTAATGTTCTTGACTGCTGTTTAAGTTCATGAGGAGTAAAGCCAGTCTTATTTGTTATCTCTTTATTGTTTAGCTTCTCTGTGGAACCAGCTCCCCACTACCACGTTACCTGGTGTCACCTTTGGGGAAAGAGTGGTGGTCACTCTATGCGTTATTCCCCTTACTTTTGGTTAGCAGCGTCTTGTGAGTGAGTCACTATACCTCCTCCAGGAGTTGTTGTCTAAAGGTGGGGGGGGAACTAATTTCTTTGCTCCTGTGGAATCTCACGTGGATTGGACTTCAGACCCGACATAAAGCAGCAGAGTTCTGTACATAATCAAAGGCAAAGATACAGTCAGAATGTGGCTGAAGGGTAGCTGGTTTCTGAGAGTGGAAGTGCCTTTTACTTCATTGTGATAATCAAGTTGTAGATTCTGTGCACCAAATATAAGGTTTACTGGTTTCCAGGCTGCGTACAAAAAACTGACACCAAACTTCACCCCTGCCAGAGTCCCTTGAGCAGCCATCTCTAATCTGATTTATTAATGAGGTTTCGTACAGATAAAACATGGTGGCTGGTCCCTGGGCTTACAGAGGGTCGGGCTTTTAAATCATTTGAACTTTACTCTGAGCGCAATACTTAAACATCCGAGATTCTGAAAACTCCTTGTTCAAACTAGCATTTGACTGAGGCCAGTACCTTGTGGAGAGTACTTATTGAATACTTAGTCCCTACTCACTCCTGGGATATCCTAACTGTCCTTTATGCATCCCTAATGCTCCTTGGTGAGTTTTAAGGTTGTTGAACTCTGTGCCTACATAATAGTTTCAGCACTGTCCGGCTTCTGTCTACCTTCTGCCCAGATACTTGCCCTGCAGTGCAACATCACCTGTTGGTTTGCTGCATAGGCACCTTGGGCCCCTATGTCTGCCAGCATTTCCATCACACTGTAATGTTTGGCATGTGACTTTCAATACACATCCCCTTGACCATTTGCTGCTCCTTCCTTCAGTGTTGGGAGCCGAGCAAAAAGCCTATAAATATGTCCCCTGCTCTGGTTTGCTTGGGAAACCCAAAGGTATCCTCCCTTCTGATATGGCGCTGGCTTCCCGCCAGTGTCATCCCTTTTAGACAAGTGCTCCATTTCTTGAGCCATTGCCTTGTATTCACCTTGACTTCCTCCCTAACTTCTGTAGCATAATTTTAGAGGCAAACAACATACCAGGACCTGGACAAACCATGTTGCTTTTCCTTTCAAAGCCGAGAAGTCTTGGACCACATGCAAGCAACCCTCTAGTGTGCCCTTTGTGGAATGAAGACCACAGCCAACCTGGGCCTTGACTGAAACTGAGACGTAAGATCAACATTAGATGAGGAGTGATGATGTGCTTGAAAACTCAAAGGACTTCACCTCATGATGACCCTGCAGTGCCCCCGCAATTTCCGCACTTGCACACTCACTTTACAGTCCGGTAGAAAGCACCTGGGATTGTCATCCAATGGTGGACAGGACATGGGGTCTGAAGAAGATTGTAGAACTCTGTTTGTAGGTGTCACCTACAGACCTTAAGCTTTCTGTTTTAGAAAGACTTATTATGGACTATGCCAATGCTTACAGTGTCATTTGTGCCAGCCCATTGGTTACCATTGTTTGTCTTTCTTGTCAACCTCATTTGTTTGCTTCTTATCCAGTGGCTTTCTTTCCTCTTCTTCCGATTGTCCCTCTCCTGGAGCATATCTTTTACCATCATTTTGATTGCATGACTGTATCCTTCCACTGTTCATATTCAGGTACCTCCCTTTACCTTTTAACACTTCATGGGAGTGTGTGTTTTCTTACTCTCCCCCTCATGTACCTGCGCCGCGCGCTCTCCAACCCCCAGCTTGTTGTTGCTTCCCTCACTCCTCCTTGTCCTGCTTTGGTTTTTGTTATACTCCTTGATCTATTGCTTGCCGCTGTCACTCATCAGTAGCATTTACTTCCTTCCCTCAACCCCACCCCACCCCACTCCTATGTTGCTCCCCTGCACATTCCTTTTTTTTTAATAGTATAGTTTTTTTTAACTGTTAAGAGGGCCCAGCAACTGCAATTTGTTACTGGTCTGCTCCTATTTGGAACCACACTATTGCACACTTATTTTTAATTTACAGCTTTACGGGAATCCGCCATCTTAGAATGGTAAAGTAACAAAACAAACAAAATTGACTGCCACATCATGATGTATGTGCGCATAAGCCTTCAGGATGGGGTGCTGCTGTAGTGTAATGATGCATTCATATGTGAGGAAATATGCATGCAAATATATACACATCATCACACACTTTTTTCTTTTTCCAGTGTTGTTCAGCAACGACAATACCCTTTTTTATGCTCAATAGAATCTGCAAAAAAACATAGTGACGGTTTTCAGAAAATTCTGTGTTTGTACCCATTCTGCTTTTAGTTTGACAACATAGCATAGACATTTTGAAGGATGCATCAGCCATGTCCATTGGTCACCCCTCATCTTACAACCTTGTGTACATTTTCACTAAGGTGTTTGCATCACCTCTGTTTCTCCTGGTCGTCCATTCATAGTCCCACTAACATCAGTTCGATGATTTCAGCTGCACTATTGGCATCCGTGGCAATTGGTCTGTTTTATTAGCCTTTTAAATAACTGTTTTTTTCGGTTACGGAAAAATTACTCCGTCTGTCTCTTTATGTGCATGAATTGTACATTTGTTGCCCAGATATATTCCAATATTAGTGTTAAAAGTTTGTCAATCCATTTTTGCAGGGTTAATTTAAGTCCAAATGACACAGTGTGAACAAAGCAGCCTTGTTTTAACTGATAAGTGTGCTGTTCCTTCTGCCTCAGCCAACTGAATGCCTAAAACAGCATTTTCTGTACCTTGAGAGGGTCCTGACTATCTTGGTTGTTGGGCCTGCTTTTCAGGGATGATGAATCCGTGCATCTTCCCTTTAGATAGCTCAATTTCCCATAGATGCAAGTGACCTACCTCGGTTTCTATATCATATTTCAACTTTTCATGGAGACAATTTTAAAGCTGTCACAGTAGGAGAAAAATCGTTGGTTGTTTTTCGTAATTGAGCCAAAGTGTCTTATGTTCGCTGGGATGGTGCTTTAACACCGAATATGCAAGATACATTTACATAAACACAATAAGAGGGAATAAATCACACGGTTACAGTGCACTCTTCATCCCATTGAATCATCTAGTTACATTTTGTCACAGTATGATGGGTGACCAAGTCAATTATCTGGGGGAATATTGTTCAATTCTGCAAAGCTATTTTAATAGACATATGCTCTGACAAAGTTTCTTTTGTTTTAGGCACTGCGCTTAACAAGTGAAATAATTTTTGGACCGGCTGCTGCACTTTCTAGGTAAGTTAACATACACGATGGAGCTTCACGCAAACATCAGCCAAAATTTTGAAAAATTGATGTTAGTTTGTACACTTTGAACACATCGTTGATCATGGCCTGTTGCCAGGGGAGTAGCTTCAGGAGGGTGTTTAGGGTGTAACACCTCCCCAGATAAATGCATTCTTGGCTTGAGAGTTGGTTCTGTGGGGCCTGAGTTGGCTCTTCTATGCCTTTGTTGGTTTTTCTTGTTATCCTCGTTTTGACTAAAACATTTTAACTTGTAATTATTCTTCTTTTAAAAAGGAACTTAGACAGAGGCCTATACCTAATACAAATAAGTATTGAACCTGTTCCTCATGGAAACAGTGTATCCCAAACCTTGGTCATCCCTCCACCCCTCGGCATACAGTTTTTTAGTTGGTAAATTTGCGATTCACACGCTCTGAATCTCACTGACTAAGCTACGCCCATGCCTGTTGCCTGCCTTCTGGGATAATCTTTGGCTAAATCTGTCCCTTTTTATCTGTTCTTGCCTTCCCTTCTAAACTGCCGACAGGTTAGAGAGGGCACTTTCAAAAGCAGCTGGGCCTAATTTCTGAAATTCAAAAGTACAACTGGTGCTAGAAAGTAGGAGGATCCCGGTTCCGGCAGCTATTTCTGAGCCCCTAGGGAAATCTGCCAAGTTTGTCCTGGTGTCATTTCCTGACACGGGACACATTCAGCAGTGTCCCCACACGTTGTCTGCATTCTGTTCGGTGCAGCAACCTGCAGGCAGTAAAGGGTTTTCTTATTTTCACTTCCAGCAGGGCCCAAAACTAAGGAATGGTTTAAGGGCCATCAGCCCTTCTTTTGTTCAAGTATTACCCCGGCCGGTAGCCACCTGGAGCCAAACATATAGGTGCCAATGTAGTAGAAGGAAACAAAGGCTCATAGCTTATCACTGCACAAGTACTTTAGAGAAACTATGACTTGGAGGCAGGATTTTGACTTTGTTCAACCCCCTTATTTAAGACCTGTGCACGCACTGTAAGAATGCAAGATGTATCTGTGTATGAGTAATTACACTAATCTTAATTTAAATGGCACCAACTAATGTATTTTTTATTTAGTTCTATTATAGTGCTACTCCTCCCATTGTAGGGTGTTGGAGTGCTTTACATCACACACAGAGACACAATAAATCATACAAGTGTGTAAATCAATATACAGGAAATGTTACTTAAGACAATGAGTTGCAATGTTTAGGCATCACATATTGTCCATACTTGTAGATATTCCATGCTAAGAGTGCCTGGTTGAGAGAAACACAATGTTAGGATTTTAAATGTAATGCAGTGATTGGGGTTGTTTATACTAATAAGACTATTCATTCCCAGAGGAGCCCTTCTTTGAAGTCTTAGAATAACAACAGTTTGAGAAAAAAGGGATATAAACGCATGATTTACAGTTTACATGCAGCTCATTGATGCTGATAAATTGTTCACTGTGCTATATTAGGATTGCATTTTATGAACTGGAAGTAACAAAATGGTTTCAATGTCAAAAGCAGTAGCTTACTTACCTATCTACACAATATACAACTCTGTGAGCTGAGTGTTACATGATCTGCTTTGCAGCAGGCACATTAACCCTCTATGCTACTTTATGGATCAAAACTGTGATTGGACAAAACACAGAACTCTCCCAGAACTGCATTAACCACCAGAATTATCCAACCACCATTATAATCCCCTCAAAACTGCCGGGCAGGCAGAGATCTCTGTATCAGGTGTCTTAATCCTGTAAGATATTTTAAAATGCAGCCTCTTTGTGACCAATTCATTAAGAACAGATTTGCTGTCACACTTGTACTTGTTCCCAATTTCTTTGAAGCAGATTTTTTTTTATATAAATATATGTATATGTTGACTGTCAGACTCTGCTATTCAAGCTCCGCCTCTCGCGACTCCACTTCTTTTCCTCTGCCACTCCTTGACCCCCAATTTATGGGTTCCCGGAGTAAATGTTTTCCATTTACAGCACTATATGAGTCTTCCCGGGGTTTGCTTGGGGCAAAAATGTGCCTCTCATCTCCCCCTTCCACCCTGACAGGTGAATTTTCTAGGGCCCCAAAGGGGTAAGACTAGTGCCTGATGTCTCACTGCTCACATCTTAGCGCCTCATTAGAACTCTTGCTCCATTCTTGGTGCTGATACGGCATTTCATAAATATCCATATCGCATTGTGCTGGAATTGTCGGGTGCGCTATTAACACATCATTCTGATTTTTACAATGAGGTATCGCTCTGTAATAATTTGGGTTTTCCTTGCTCTGTGGGGTATAAACTCAGAATGTAATTTTTTAGCTATGCACGAATTCGAGCCTGTTGATCTTGGCGAAAATAACGTCCGTAAACGTCTACGGGTGCGGTAATCACAGCAAAATTCAGCATCCCTGTTTGTTTGAAACACCCAGGATGTGTCCGAGTAGGGCTTTGGTTCGCACCCACCTTGTAATGTACTTTGTGACCCTCTGAAAAACGGGCTTTGTGGCTGAGGTTGAACCCCACAGGGGCCACCATTGGCCATGCCCTATTCCCCCCCCCCCCCCCAAGTCCCACTCCCCGCCTGAGACTCTCGGCACAGAGTGCGCTGCTAGACCCATCTTGGCTAGCCTGCCCCTGCCCAACCACCCCGTGCCAGGAATGGCTGTCAGTGCCGCCCTCCTTCACCAGCCCTGGCCGGCTGCCCGCCTATCCGGCTGATAGACTGCGCCTCAGAAGGCGGGCCCGCACCTCCACGAGCTCTCAGAGCTACACTGGACCGGTTTCTGTGGAGACCGGCCCGCGCGCTGCAGAGACAACCCCGGTATTGATTACGCTTCTTCCTGCGCTGCCCGGAAGTGGTCCCTGGAGACCTTAAAATGGTTCATTCCTTTGTGCTCACAAACAGTGGCCGGCAGGGAGACTGATTTACTGAGCTTTGGCCTGCAGTGTTTGGCATGTGCGTCTCATAGTACCAGGTGGAAGATATTTATGGCTTTTTTACTGTCTTTCCTCCTAGATTATCCGCACAGAAGCAGCTTCCTGTCAGCTCAGCAGGTATAGTAAGCTTCAGTGATTGGTTTAAAAGAACCCTTTGTTAGAAACGTGAACTATAATGCGGAAATTGGGATTTTAAAGCACAAAATATAAATCCACTGTCATTGCCCTAAAGTAGTCCTGGGTTGCTGCGCTACCACTTACACCCTTAGTAGCACTGTATTGTAGCATCTCTATGGCGCTCAAGTACCCCTTTGCGGGGCTTCAGAGCTTTTTGTGTTGATTTAGTAATTTGTTATTTTTTTGTCTTTGTGTGAAGGTTGGAGGAAGATGTGGGTGGAGGTGTCAGCTGCGAGTGATTGCTGGAGGTGTCAGCTATGAGTGAGGTGTTTTGATGAGGTACACGAGACCTGGAGACCAGGCCTGATGCAGCAGCATGTTACACGTGGAGCAGTATGCCACAGGAGCGCACGCTGCCTGTACACACCAAGGAACTTGTAGCCCGTGAGGTTGTTGAATCAAGATTTAGGGAACAGACAGGCTTTATTTGTCCTTATGAATTATAGCTGCTTGTGGATGGTACTAATTATCTTCAGGGGGGTTGTGCAGCTGCAGAGCTTGCAAGTGGAGTTTATTTTATTGTTAACACTTTTACAGTACAAGGCTATGTATAGAAAGTGTCTCAGAATGAGGGCAGTTGTTTTTAGAAAACACATGACCTAAGTTAAATACCAGTCTATCATAAATAATGTAGCAATACTGATCGCGCAGCAGCCCACACTGTTGGCCTTTGCCCTCATATGGGCCTGAGCCAGAGATCATTGTGCCCAAGGAGTGTCTTTGCCAATAATCAGCATTATTGACTGGCACCGCGGTCAGTAATGCTATTGACAGATGAACGTGCTAGCTCATTCACCACCCCTTCTGCAGTGGGCCTAAAATGTCAGCTTCTGTTGTGAGAGCTGACCCTGCGGGCCCTACTGGAATTCATAGACTGTGTTCTGGGGAGTTGCATTGACTGTGCCCCCGCTCCCTGAACATGCAAATTAATGCACTAAAAATGCATTTCTTTAGGGTTCCAGGCATGTCTTCCTAATGTCCAATAAGTATGTTTCCTAGTGAGAACTCTTGCTTTAGACAATACCCTTTTCCTGGGGTTTTCCAACATGTATAATTATCCACCTCACAAGCATCTTTAATATGTAGGATGCAATTGAAACCCACTTGTAAGATGACCTGACGGTGCAGATTCCCAGGGGTTACCATTGCCACCTAGTTCAATGCCTAATTTGTTCAAATGAGGCAGAAAGGAAGATAGTTTTATTGTATTGCAACTGAAGACCTTATTTCCACACTGAGCTCAACAGTGAATCGTCTCTGCCATGGATCTGTTGTATCTTGTGCCTACTTTTACTGACCAAGTAGGATTAGCAGTGTGTGCTCCTGTTCTGCTTTTTTCCTGCCATGGTGTATTTCATGCAAGACATACCTACTACCCATGGCTTCAGTTTATTGGTTGGCATAGCTTTACCTTCTGCTTTTTGGGTTGTTGTCATGTTAGGCTCATCAACAGGCTTACCTATACGTTATGTGTTTTTGTGGTATTTACATGTTAGGATGTCTGACATACAGTCTGAGTTACGCAAGTGGCTGGATTTTCCATGCATTTTTTAGGTGTTGCTAGCTAAGGCCACCCAGAGAAGATCTAGGTTGAGGACGTGGACCTGTCATTGGTTGTATTTTCTTTGGGGTGTTGTTACATTTAGCCCTCTAACATGTAGTCTTGGCTCAAACAACAACGCTGTCATGCTGTATGTTTTCTTTGGTTGTTATGTTAAGCTCTCCAACCGGTGGTCTGGGTGCAAGAGTTGAATCAGTGCTTTGCGCTTTCTTGGGGTGTTCGTGTGTTAAGCTCCTCCACAACCTACATGGTGTCAGGCGCTGGCCTCTCTATGCTTTGTGCTTTCCTTGAGTGTTGGGGCCGTGTTAGTGTATGCCTACCATCTGTGGAGATAGCTCTGATAGATAGTTGGTGCCAATTATTGATGGTGCCCTTTGAGGTGCAGTGAGGATCAAGTCTAACATACGCTTTAGAATACACACTGCGGTGGTTGGAGTAGGCCTGGGAGGTCGGCAATCCATTGGAAATACACACGTCACCAACCTTGGTATATTACCTGTGGCATGTAGCAGCCCATAGAAATGGCCAGTAAGTGACCCGCCATCTTATGTGGTATGATGAGTCCTTCAGTGAGTGAAACAAAGGAGCAATTATTGTGGGGCTAGGTGAGTCTTCCAAGGATTTTAAATGAAAAGTCTTGGGATGTATTCTCAGGATTACTTCAGGATTGGCAGATAAGCAGTTCCAAGAGATGATTAGGAGGACTGGCGCTTGCCGAGGTTGCAGGGTTAGAAGTGGCGAAGTTGAACTTGGTCTTCCCAGCAATACAGCAGATTGCCATTCAAGATGGGGGCATTGGTCTCACAAAAACACGAGTTGTCCAATTATCTGTCAGTTCAGGCAATCTTTAAACATATTATAGTATTTGTTGTAAGCCAATTATTTTTTACGACTGCTGCTGCTCATGCAAACATTGGTAGATCAGAAATACATTTAATTTAAGTGTGTCTTGAAGGGACTGCCAAATGTGTCTGAGATGGGCCCCAGTTGAAGGCATTGCATGACCCACCTTGTAATGAGTGGTTAGTCCAGGATTGACAACTGAGCATTTCAAGGATAGTTGGGTGGATTAGTGCAACTGCAGGAAGAAAAAGGGTGCACTTCAAGGCAGTAGCACTGTTTACACAAAGCTCTGGCAGTCTAAGAGTACATTTTCTTTCAGGCGAGTCTTTAATCCATGAGCCTAGACGGGTAGTTGATTGGTGGTACTAGGGGCAGGAAGGAGAATAAATACTGGAGGTAAACATTTTAGTTGCACAGAATTCTTGAGAAAGGTCATCTTTAAGACAGCAAAGCATTCCGAAAGAGAGTTTCCTTTAAATGCTGTGCAATTTCTGTGTCTGATTGAACTGGGATAACAAAATATTCTTTCACTGAATTCAATTTGGTCGTCGATGTTGGCTTACTAATATGGCACTTGCTGCACTTTTACTGAAGGAGAAACTCTCTTTGCTTTCATCTCTAAGGTGGCGATTGGCTGAGTGGTCGCAGGCATTACAGGTCCAGGCCTACTCATGGCATTGGGAGGTACAAGCACCTGCTGATCGAGGAAGCGGTAAGAACTGTACTTGCAGATGTGGAACAGATCTGCTGTTTTAGGTTGCCAGTGATTAAAACTGGATAGTCTCCTCTCTCATCATTTCCTATTGTTATACTGAAAACCACCCAGAACTGGTAACCAATTTAAAGCCACATTTCTGTATTCCTGTGTTTGGCCAAGCATCCTATTAATTGTATGTGTAGCATGGACCACAAGACGGGTGACCTGATAAGCTGTGCAATGATGGTTATCTACTGTTTATTTGATGGTATTCAAAGAAGAGACAGAGATATCTGAAGTGGCTGGGTATTCAGAGAAGAGACAAAGGTGTTTGAAGCGGTTGGGTATGCAAAGAAGAGAGGTTTCTGAAGTGGCTGGGTATTCAGAGAAGAGATAAAGGTACATGCAGGGGATGGGTATTTAAAGAAGAGATAGAGGTGTCTGAAGTGGCTGGTTATCCAAAGAAAGGACAGAGGTGTCTGAAGTGGCTGGTTATTCAGAGAAGAAATAGAAATATCTGAAGTGGCTGGGCATTCAGAGAAGAAATAAATGTATATGCAGGCGATGGGTATTCAAAGAAGAGAGATATTTGAAGTGGCTGGGCATTTGTACGGATGATCAGGCTCCCCTTGCAAATAGCACCCGGTACCGTTTGGCGATTCTTCACTCTTGAACAAAAGAACCAACATAGTAGGATGGAGGTTATTTGTTTACTTGTTCAAATCTTGTCGAAGGTAGAGGAAGACCCTCAACTGGTGAGACTAATGATATAAAACTACGCGAGAGCCTCTAAGTGGAACGTAGCCATCTCCTGGTGTTGATGTGGGTTCTTTCCTGCTTTGTTTCCCCCCTACACCATGAACACACTTTACCAACAGCAGTGCTCCCCGCAGGTGTGATTTTGCGCCCAGCCCATGCCCTATAAAGTCATAACACTTGCCCAGGGGCTCAGTTCCTCTGTCAAACCTTGGCGTTTGAGGACTCATCATCTCTCGTCTGATTATAACTGGATCTTGACCGTAATTATAAGGGTTGCTTGGCCTGATCTATGAGTCCCTTCGCATCTCTATCTGACTCTGCTCTTCCTCCTCTGCTGTTTGTCTCCTCTGCTCCTCACTCTCCTCTGCCCAACCCCATACCATCTCATTCTTCTTTATCTTCAGCTCCCACTTCATCCACACTTGCCAGTGGGTGGACTCTTTTGTACTTTGCTGGACAATCTCATTTAAATCTAGTTGGGTCACTTCCAGATCTCTCCCTGACGGACTTGTGAATGTATCTGCTGTAGAGGTAAGAGAACCCTGGCATTCAGTGTGGCGGGCACCTGGCCACAGTGTGATCAGAGTTCAGGTTTAACTTTTTTCCTCTACTAGGCTACATGGCTAATAGAGTAATAATTACACTGGCCTGTTTCTAATATTGCACAAGTCTGTCACCGAAATGCCTAAAAACACCATACCGCACTCAGGGAAACTATTCACAACTGTGGGAACCAGTTCTTCTCCCTCTGATCCGCAGAGTGCCTCCTCTCCGCATTGCACTAATCTGCCAGCCGGGTGGCCCAAAGATCCTCCCCAAGCAGAGTGGCTGGCAGCTCACCCAACCAGACTCTTTAGAACTATTGGTATTGATCCTTCTACCTTGGGCTCAAACAGACTCCCTTATTCCCACAGTCTAGAACTGGGAGGCCATAACACCCTGTGGGGCAAAGGATAAGATGAGTTTAATGAGAATGCTTCCTAGCTTAAACTTTACATACAAGACAAGCATTGGCAAAGCCAGTAGGTCTCACATTTGTGACCTATTGGCTTTACCAATGGTTTGTACAATGCTGCACAGCATCCACAATCCAATGCAGCATAGCTAAAGTTAAAAGTAAAAAAAAAAAAAAAACCTTTGACGCCGCTTTTTACATCATTTTGTAAATAATGCTATCGCTTTTTTTTAAGAACAAACTTTATTGATGATTTTCTTGCCAACATTAAATTCAAAAAGCACTATCGTACATATATAAAGTGAGATACAGTATTGGCATGTATGAGCAATGTTGTACATTTAATGTTGAACCATTGAAATAGAACAGGAAGAAAAAGAAGAAGAAAAAAGTAACAAATTAATGTATAACAAAAAACGGCTGCGATGAAGGCAGTAGGAGTATTGTCCTTATGAAATGTCCAGATCTCCACCCGCTGTTCAGAAAGTACCATCCCAACGTTAGTTTGATGGCAGTATATATAGAACCAATTTAGTTGTGGGGCAGAACCTCTATATCTAATGGTGTGGGCTGTGATGACTGTGTCAAGATAATTCCTCTGTAATCTGCCCAGCGTTGCCATATGCATGTGTGTTTTTGGGGGCAGCCTCGAGCTTTAAAGACTGGCTCCTTCAACCCCATGCAGAAATCTAATCCACGCCTCCACACCCCCAAAAGGGGGAGGGGATGGTGCCTTCCAGGAGCGGGCTATGTCGCGTTTAGCCACAGTCAGGCCCAGGAACAATAGGTGTCGTTTATATCTGTTACCCCCAATGTCTTCTGTGATGTGCAGTAACGCTAACCATGGTGTGCCTGGTATGTCCCATCCCAGCACTTCAGCCAGACATCTATGCACACCCTTCCAAAATCTATCAAGACCCGGGCATAAAGCTAGCGCTTTTATTTCTTTTTATTTACTGACCGAGTTGAATCAGTAACTAAAAATAAAATAAAACGTGCAACAGAGGGCAACATGGGGTGCAGGGGAAGAAATGTATACGAAAACACACACACTCTAGTTGAGTGCTTTACACAAAAGAGAAAAGTAGTGCTTGAAAAGTAAGCAGTGGAAGCAAGGATACCAGTCACTCAAAGAGATTGTAAAGAGGCAATGCCCCATGGGACGGACACATATAAGTTTGACTAACTGGGACACCAATAACAAGCAGGCAAATGATAGTGACCAGGAAAGCTAACCAACAGTGAGCTGGGCGGTCTCCAAGCCCCTCTGTGTTCTTGGTAAGCCGCAATATGCTTTGCAACAGACCGTGCATGCTCTGTCTAGTAGGCTCGACGTAAAAATATGTGACGCTCTCATTGTTTTTCTCTTGTGATCTATTACATTTCTGTTCAGCCTAAACAGTTATTTAGGCTTTAAAACCCTCACACCAACATTGTGTGGCTGGCTTCATCACTGAGTTCACCCATCTTACATTTGGGAAAAATCCTGACTTCTTGTAAGTTGTCTATAGTTTCGGTTTGTGATTCTCTCAATCCCGCCTAGTGAGAGCACTTTTCCTTCTCTTTTCAGACCTTTGGTATCTACAAACGTGTTTCCTAACATAGGGTGTGCTTTAGGTAAGCTTGAATGCCATGCTGTCACCAGAGACCTAACCTAAAATCGTGTTGGCCAAGGAGAAGCAAGAGTGAACTTTGCATTTGCTTCCCCATCACAAAAGTAAAACCAGTGGGGCTCAAGTGTTAGATCCTTCATGATTTTGTCTCTATATGTTTCTTGGCTCTTTCTGTGCCTTTATTAGATCAAGTGCATTGAACTGGGTATTTGGCCCCTGTTGATCTTGGAGTGTAGCAGTCTTTCACTTCTCCCACACATAATGCAAAAAGATCTTGCAAAAGGAAACTGAGGAATGCCCAGTCTGTTGCAGTGTGCTTCAGTTGATGCTTTGCGTGTGTCCATGAAAATTCAGTGAGGCCACAGAGATAGGCCTCATGGATGTATCTTTGCTTAAGATCTATCAGGATTATTAGTATACCACGGCCTCTGTCTAGTCCCATTATCTCTGGCAGGCATGTGATTGGCAGTCGAATGCAACAAGCTGTTGTAGCTGCTTCAGAGTCACAGAAAGTAAGGGGATGGCTCTTTATTTAGGCCACAGGGGGTAGTCTTGACTTGTGACTAAATTTATGCAAGAGAAACATCCATTAATTACTGCACACATGTATTTTATTTACTAGAGGTTGAACAGTTGCCAGACTGTGGATTTTTATTTTAACTATTAATAAGGGATTGGCTGTGATGCAGGTGTATGAGATGAGGCCAGTGTCCCTTAATGTTTTTATTTTGGAGAATGTACATAAAATGTGCATGCTCTTATCATGAGGTTAACGCACCAGGCAAAGCTTTCTATTATATTTCTGGTGGACACAATCTAATTTACTTACTTTTCATGTTAATGCTACTTAATGTCTGGCAAAAGATGGTAATCGGGTGTCCAGCTGCACCGGGTTGTGAGGTCGATGAAAGGCAAAGGACACCTAGCTGACAAGCGGGTGGGCATTGCTATACTAATGAAAGTTAAAACTGCTTTGCAGTAGGTGAAGCTTTAAAAGGGATGAATGTTTTTTGTATTGTCAAGCACTCTGTCTCGCGGGCACAAAGTGTGAGACCAAGTTAGGTGCTGGTGGGCCACCTTGGGGTGATAAGGGAAGGAAAATGATCAAAGGTTGGGTGAAAAACATTCTTTTTTTATGATGTTTGAGGGGAGTGAGAAAGTAGAGCAAGAAGGAATGCTGGTTGGTTGATGGAGTTTTATTTTACTCTTTTGTAACCATTTATTTAGTGAAGCTTCACATTGAAAATGCAACAGTCTACAATCCTCAGAAGAGCGGCCTGGAGAAGAGTCTGAAGAAGACAAATCTCTGTAGGATTGTAGTGGGGGAATGTGACTGCAATGAATGGATGACCTCGGTGGCAGGAAGCCGGCAAGCAGACAATGCAGAGGGATGTGAATTGGATATATTTAGATGCTTGCGGACATTGCAGAGCACAAAAGGCTGATATGATTTCAACAGACCTCTTTATTCCTGTTAAGAGGTGGGATTCTCTATTCTGGAATCTTGGGAGTCTGAGCATGAGACATAGAAGTAGGCCTAGGTAGATAGTGTGTCAGCTGTGAGCTCCTGGGAGTCCTAGGAAGCATGCAGCATCCAGCAACAAGGAAGTTAAAATTCTGGAAACTGGTATGGAAGGCCTTTTCCCCTAGTGTGAAGTGATGTATTTGGAATGGGGTGATCAAACGTTCTGTGTGGTATGTTTGGTGAACTTCAGATTAAGTAAGTGGTGAGGGGCTCGGGTAAAATAAAGATATTATCTCAGTGCTTTGAGACTTTGTGTGTGAAAGGTGAAGGAACTAAAGAACTGAGCTGGTGGGGACAGCAGGGATGGAGATCTTTAGTTAACGAAAAGTTGCAGTCCATGATTTTCGGTTCTAGCTGATGTTTGATTACTGGTACATAAAGAGGGAGAAGTCCGGGCCAATGACAAAGACATCAAACATACAAAGAGGGGCTTGAGGAAGAAGAAGTTGATGGTGACTGTGTGGGCAACAAGTAATGTGGGATAGCAGCTTACTACGATCTTATTTTTGAATTATTATTGGATGTTTCTATTTCATTTGTCAGTGGTTGGTAAATCCCATGGTGGTGCCCAGACTTGGTTCAATGATTCACAAGCCTTATCTTGGCGTTCTAAGACTTTTCTGTCGTTCTTGGCTTGCGCTGTTTGTATCTGTAGTTATTTTGCAACATGAGCTGTCTTTGTTAACGCATCACCAATAGGCTTTTGAAAAGCAAGTGTGCTTTATCTGTACTGTGCAGACTTTGCACCAGGAGTAAAATGCTGTTCAACGTGGCAGCTATAAAGTTGCATCAGGGGAATGAATCAGATCTTGCAATACTTTTGTTTTCCAATGATATAAGTACTATTGGCATCAAAAGGTCTTTAAAAAGAACCTTCACTTAAGTGCCATATTAGTGAATTTTAGTGAAGGCTATAAACTCTAAGGACACTGGCAATGTTAGCAGGTGTACTTTTTAGGACATACTTCATCTCACATGTGAATTACATACACATGTTCTTGATCTTTGTCATCTTTGTTTAACCCAAAATTGTTTTTCTGCCCCTCAATTTTTTTTTATTTGTGCATGATTATGAGCTCACACCATATAAATGATGAAAAAGCAGAGAAATAAATAAGTTTAATGTAGGTGGGTAAGTCCTATAAACTTATTAACACTTTGTCAATCAAGAAAGTATTCAAAGTGAAGTACAGCTAATGGTAGGTGATAGATTTTTGCTTTTACCAGGTTAAAGAATTTGACAGCCGGTATGCAGTATTTACAATGCTTTCTCAGACATGGTTGTTAAAAGACTTGTTTGGCTGCAGTATACCCTCTTAGCAACCGTAAAGGGTGTTTCATGGTGCTAAGGTCATCCTCTGACTAGGGCCTTTTCAGGTCTGTTAGATTTCGGGAAAATCAACATGTTGGAAGTAAACCGTTTTGACACACATATGGGGTAACAATGCTCCCTTGCCAGGAAATCTTTGATTTTGTCTCTTTTAAAGTCCGATGTAGGATATGAGCATTTTAGGTGCCAGGAGAGAATAGGTTCACACTGTGTAGCACTGCCTGCCTGACACAGCATGTGTTTGCACCCTAATCCCTTTAGCCTTAAGGGGCTGTGTATGCTGTAGTCTGCATCGCTGGATATATAATGGCCACAAACATAGCTGTTTATCAGTCACTTTCATATTGTAACTCTCTTTTGTTTTCAAAGTAATGGGCATTGGCAGTTGAAAGCTACGTGAAATTTAGGGAGCTGAATTTCATCTGCTTGTACCTTAACAAAAGCCTGAACTAGTTGTTGCTGGATAAATGATGAGTCCGTCAGTCCATCATAACTGTCACCCTTGATTTGGCCAAATCCCACATACTGCTTTGGACTTCATTTGTTCCTCATCCTTAACAACCAAAAATCCATCCTGCAGAATCAACTCTGCCCTCTTCGCCTAATTAAACCATCAGAACCCTATTTGGCCTTATGACTAGTGAGGTAAGTAATTTTATTGTTCAGTTAAATAAAACTCCCAATTTAAAAACATAACCGACACATTTAAAAACCACATAAAAACCATCCTTCTCTCAATTTATGCAGCAAATTATAAATTTTATCAGAGTATACAGTCTTTTATATTGAGCTTGCTCATAATACGGTATGAGTGGGAGACCGCGCCCAGTTCTCAGTTCTGATGTTGAGTTGGAGATTTGAACGACATATCAAATTTAAAGAGCCTGTGCTTTAGGATGTTCACATGGACTGCGCAGTCTAGCCAACAAATAGCATGGCCAGATTGAATGTGGCAAAAAGTGCCCCAACGTTTGGGTGTACATCATCGGTGCAGTTTTGCTATTCACTGTTCTCTTTGTGGCTTGCGTTTAAGTCTCTCTTCCACTGTATCAAAGAACTTTGTAAGTCAGCAGTTTAGCTGAGTTTCGGCTGGGATGAAGCATAACTTTACTGCCTGCAGGTCCTAGTGCCCCTCTGCTTGAATATTGGATGGAGTAAAATGCATCTTATGTCCTTTAGACTAGGGCAGATACAGATGACATGCACAAGGTCCTCGTTTCCTGTTCCACAAAGGCGGCAAGTCCGCTCTCCTGGTCTCCTTTTCCAATGACTAGTGAATTCGTGTCTTCCTAGTGAATTTGTGTCTTACTCATTCTCAAAAATCTCTACCATAAGAAATGCTCTGCACCATTATCTCTGCCCCATCCTCTCTCTTCTACTCCACCTCTTGTATTTTCCTCTCATTCTGTCCAATTTGACTTTTTTGCCTGACCTCACCTACTGAACTGATCCCAATACAACCATCAGCATAACTCCTCATGCGCTCCATATGATCTCTTTATCCCCAGTTAATAAAGTGATAAGCCCTAGCACGTCGAGGCCTCGGCTATCTTTTTGACTCATTAACCACTTTCTTTTCTCTGACTCTTGCACTTATTTATTTAAATCGGCGATTGTACTTGCTTTGGTAAAAGAAAAGTGATTGCTCTTTCCTCGTCCAAATCCTACTTCTGTCCAGGCTTGCATCTTCCATCCTTCATTAAGACTATAGCACTACAAATGTCCTGCTGGCATACTGACCAGCTTTCATATTACTTAACCCACTGCAATTTGGTTTTCTTCCACAGCATTCTATGGAAGCAGCTCTTGTGGATATTTTCAGCTTCCTCACCTCTCCTGACCACAATTATCTTTCCTCTATTCTTCTTAAACTTTCTGCATCATTAGACTGTCAGTCGACCACCCATGGTTGTAGGTCATAATATCGAGCACTAAAATATAATATTTCCAAGAAATCGTAGATTAACAAGACATTGTGAAGATGTTTGTATTGTAACAGTTATTTACTAGACATAAAGCCAACACATAACAGGCAACGGTTTACAGAAGAAGAATATTATTTGGTGCAACTTGCATGCTTTGTCTTTTCAGACTTGGAATTTTTTTGTTGCCATTTTTGATCTTCATTCTTGAGAAGTATCTGACAGGCAGGAAATTATTACAGCTGACACTACTATTGTCTGAGTAGCTAATTTTCGCTGCAGATCATCCACCGGTAAATACAAATGGTGGTAGGATGCCTTTGGCAGATATGCAATAGATGCATTAATGAAATTTATTGCCTTGACTTTTTATCAGCTGTAGAAAGTGCAAAATCTCAAACACTGCATTTCAATATCCAGATAGTGTGTGTGTTTGTGGGAAATTCTATAATGGAAAATTTCACAAGTCGTATTATTTCCTGCAAGCGAGGAAAAATTAAAAAGAATTGACTGTCCTAAAGGAATTCACACCCGAGTTACATAAAATTAACACTAAGAAAGCCAGAAAATGTCTGGAGAAAATCTATCGGAGAAAAACGAATTGTTGGAAGAATTAAGGTGCAGATCGAGGAGAGAAATAATAAAGGCTAAGAAATCTTTCTCATCACAAAGAGATGAAACTGAATATGGAGCAGAACTTCTCTTGAAAATGCTATTGAAAGTTAAGAATATTGAAAGCCATACACCGAGGCAGAGGCTTCTGTAGAAAACTGTGTAGCCACCTGTTAATGTTTTTGTAACCTATACCACTATTGTTGTAGACGGAATTGTTTTAGCTCCCAGTGAGTCTAAGTATGTAGAAAGGGGCACACCTCAGAAATATGTACCCTATCCCCTGTCCTCATAACAAGAAGACATTTTCCACCTGAAATCTTAGATGTAGAAATAAAGGCAATTGTTTTGAACAACAAACTGTTGGTTAAACATTTTAATTGTCAGACCATTTATTGATAAAAGAAGCCAATTGCCTTCAGTTGCATTCTAGTGGTGTCAGAAATTTAAGTTATTAAAATGGGAGGGGATGACCCGTTCCAATAAACACAATCTGGTTAGGCCATTATACAGTCCTATGAGAACTCTCTTCAACCCCTGGTAGCTATTGCACAAATCCCCAGAGGAATGCGTGTGAGTTCAAGCAGTACTAACAATTCTAAAGTACAGAACACAACACAATAGCCTCAAACCAAATTACACAAGTAGGGAAAAATATATTGAGCCTGAAGATAAGGGGAGATGGAGATATATTTTTTGTTAAGCTTAAATCAGGAAGCGCCTAGATAGTGCAAAGCATCATGGAAAAGCAACAGTTCACAACTGACCAGGACCTAGCGTGATTTCAGGCGAACGCAGTGGAGCACAGGCCATGTACACCACGCACATCCTCTTAGTTAAAGTTTTACCTTTGGACTTGGTCTCTAAATTGGAAGTCAAAATCTTCCAGTGGGGCAAGGTCCAAGGCTGGCGCTGTCAAGAGTCCCTCAGAGTTGGATACTTCGTTGTAGAGCTCCTGCTGAAACCATTGGTTTGGGCCCCAGAAACTGCAAGTGAGACACACTGATTTCATGATCACCGAGGGTGATTCGCCAGTTGGATAGACTTGCTGCCTCATACTTATCCAAAGCTTTCCCTATGGACTTAGTCCCTTTCTTACAAGTCAGAATCCTCCAGCGGCGCAAGGCTCAATGCTATAGCAGGACAGTGCTCCTTTCACCGTGAGGTCCAGTTGAACCTTTTTTTCAGCCTGGCAAAAAGTTCCTATTGGGACAAACATGGTCTTCTTATCTATCTACGGTACAAAATTCCTGGACAAGCTTCTGCACCATATCTCAGTCCCCTGGAGGTGGAACAAATGACTGTCCCACTTTTCGCCAACTGCTGCAAAAATTCCTGCTGATGAGTCCTGCATTCCCTAGCTCGTCAGTGTTGGCTTTCAGGTAGCAGATCTCTCTTCAGCCTGGTCTCTTGCCATAGTGGGCAGGAGTCCTTCTCCTTTTTGTGTCCCTAAACCAGATCAACAGGAGGCCACCCACTTGACCCTTAGAGAGCAGTTTCTGTGACTGGGTACCAGAAGGAGTCAGGTGTCCTTGGATCCTTAAGCCATTGGGTAAGCCTTCTTCTTCCTGCAGGCGTTAGAAGCTTTCTTTTAGCATGGCATTCTTCAGGTGTAGTCTTCCCAGGTCCAGGAATGTTCTGAGGAGGTAGTGAATGAGGTGTTCCAAGTATATCCTGTGCACTAGCTTGTGGTTGGAGAAATTGTGCCCCCCAATCCTAGTAGTCTCCCCACTGCCTTTTGCAGCACTTCCTCGTTGCCTTACTATAAAATTACCCAGGAGTCTCTTTCCAATAGGGCAGAAATCATCTGCCCCAGTGCGGACCTGTCTTGATAGCCACTCCCTTATTTTGATGAGCTCACCTCCCACCTGACAGGTTCCAAACTGGTTCACTCCCCCCTGGGAATGGAACTCACTGTCTTGGAGGGTCCTGGGAATAAATGGAGAATGATTAGTAGAAGGTCTCTGTCATCAACTAGTTATAAGAGGAAGTGCTAAGGCTGTCCTTTGTTTTGCTAGCTGATCCTAACAGTGCATGGATTATCTATCTGGGAAAGTGGTCAGCAGTTAACATTGCCCTGTCCTTTCTGGGCTCAGAGGTAGGCCATTATTTTCTGAGCCAGGTTCATTAACTGTCTGAGACAAGGAGTAATATTCCAGTTCTGGGGTTGTTATCAGTGGCAGAACTGGTTTTTAGCCAGTTCTACCTTCGGCAGCCGAAAGTACCTTTTTATACAGTTACTTTTCAACACAAGGTAGCAAAAGTCTGATTTCACTATTGAATTAGATTTTGAAAATTAAGTATGAAGTAACTTTGAATGACTGTGCAAGCATTTTCCCCAGATGCAGATATAGAATTAAATATTTTAATCACCCCTAGGCTTGTTCCATGGAAAATGTAGCTGAACGAGCACAGTGTAATAGCTTTTAAGCCTCCAGTGACTGTGAGGGCATACGTTTTAAATATATAGTGTGCCACATTTTTCGGTCGAGCCTAGCGCAGCGCGCATGCGCTGCTCTAGGAGAGGGCCTCTTGGAATCACTCCAGACTTTCTGAAAACTCGTGCGTGTGGCTTTAGATTTTCCACACATTGTATTGGCCTTTGCGTGTGGCTTTCAAAAATGAAAGCACGCAATTGGCCAAAGGCGGGTGCATGTCCCACCTTTTCTGTAAATGTTCACTTCCACGGCCTCCAGCTGTCGGGAGCGAGCAGCGTTGTGCAGTGTGCCAGCTGCATTCCTTTGTGGATCATTAAACACAGCACGGTCACGCGCAGCTGGAACCGGACAACTTGTTGTTCATTGCATTGCTCGATGCACGTCTGTGTCATGCCCCCACCTTCATCACCCCTACCGCCACCCACCCTCGGTGTCCCAGTGTGGCAGCCACATTCCTTGTTCTGTTTCTGAGTGTTTTATGATTGTAGGCGTCTTTGATGTTTCTTGTTCTTTCATGTTCCCTCCTCCTCCCTTTAGCTACAGGGCTTTTTTATCACTATCAATCAGCTGCTTTCTGCCAGCGGCTATTGATCCTCGCCTGTCTCTCGCTCTGTTTCCAGCTCCCTGCTCTATTGAATCCGCATCCCTCTGTCCGCCGCAGCCGTGCGGCTGTTTCTACAGACCCTGAGTGCAGCGGAGGCCCCGACTGCCTCCGTGAGTGCCCGAAGCCTCTTGTGTGAGTACCGCCGGGCAGAGAGCTGACTGCAGAGCAGGAAGTGCTCAGTAAGCCAAGGGGCGCCATGCCCACATTCACCAGTGCACGCTACCTGTAGTGAACCCGTATTCACCTGTGCACGCTGCCTGTAGTGTCCCGCTTTTTCACCAGTGCCGGCTTTCCTACTCTCAGTTTCACCGGTACACCTCTATGCAGTTTTCCTGTGTGCACTAGTACCTGCTGCAGGCAGATAGCATGATTTGAAGCAGATCACCCGCTTTCACTGGTGCACCTCTCTGTTCATGCAGATGCTACACTCACCCGCTGACGCTCTGGGCAGCGAGCTAGGCTACTTTCCTCTTCGCCGACTTCCCATTTAGGAATCCGGTGCAGGGGTGTGTCGCGTACACAGCATGCTTTCTCTCCTGCAGTAAATCTCGCTCAGACAGGTTCTTCTGAAGCCCAGCATCAGAGCAGGGCTTTCAGGTGAGGCGCTGCCTTATCAGCAAGTACTGTCAACGCTCTTCGACCGTTTAAGTGCAGAAAGATAATTTTATTTTTGTGCCACACAGATTCCAACATTGGAGACGTGCACTCGATAGCGCCAAAAGGACATGGCAATAAAGCACTGCGCAAGTCTTTTTTTAACATAAATTACTTTAGTGTGGTCGCATTAGGGCTACTGTATTCAGACAGCTTAAATCCTAGGAGGACAGGCTTGTTCCTATGGTCCGGTTACTTACCCCGAGTGGGTTGCTTTACTTCCAACACAAGGGATTTGGTGGACGCTTGTTTTCTTACACTTCAGAGAGGGTAATCAACTTGCGCTTACTTTTGGTAGGCGTGAGTGCTCACTTTCTCTTGTGTGTAGGTCATTAGACTCTTGCTTTCACCATTTCTTGGTTAACCCAAGGATCGGTAGTTTTGTCTGCTTGCTTTGCCATGGGATAGGTTGCTGAACTGTCTTATTTCCCCGTGCATAGGTTTATTGGACTATTTTGTTTATCTGGGGATAGATTTGCACCAATGTTACTTCGTTTCATCCTTTAAGTGCACGATAACACAACAGCTGCTAATTATAGAATGTAGAAACGGCAGGAGTGCGGTATGGAGTGCTGTAAAATCATTTGTATCATTAACAAAGCGGACCGTGCCTCTTTCGCTCACTTCTAGGCACTGATAATGCGCATGTATGCAGCGGGATTACAAATGGCCACGAAAGAGGTAAAATGCACTAACCAAGCGCTTTACCAGTTTTCCAATTCCCATCTCCCCGGCTAGAGATTAGTGTGTAGGGTAGTTTAATTCCAGTCGGGCTTTAAGGATTTATGTTTTACTAGATATTGTTCAGGGCGATCGTTTGTAATAAAAATAGTCGTTCCTCGGCTGGTTTGTTGTTGGCTTTTTTTTGTGTTCCACTGTGTCGGCTTAACATTCTGTGATTCTGGGCACTGAAAGAGTGCTGCTTTTTCCCGTCTCCCACCCTCTTTCTGTGGATGCCCTCTCTCAGCCTCCCGCTGCTGATCACTTCTCACTCCAGTTGCTGCCCCCTAGTGCCACCCACGCTCTTATTTTAAAATTATTATTTTTGGGATATGTGCTGCATGACTAAACTCTTATAAGGGCCCAAAGGCGAGACCTATTGGCTATGCCAATGCTTGTTATATATTGGGTGCTGATGCAGCGCGTACAATAAAAACTATTCTCCTCCCAGGTTACTTATAGGTCATCCAGGGGCAAACTATATTTCTCATATCCACATGACGATGGGGCCCATAAACATCGCCTAACACACACACACACTCCTGGATTTCCTTTACACCTTTATGAAATTCTGTACTCCTAGGAGAAGCATGAGAACTAAATGGAGAACACCATTTTATGTACCGCTGGAAGAGCCAGGATATCTTATTACCTTAATTTGTCACTTTCTTTTATTTATTTCTTAAGATATTCCTGCTCATTGTTTTGTCGATGAATCATTCATTTAAGAAATTAGTTCATAGTGATTAAGACCAGCTGAATCACAATAACCAATTACTGATGTCACAATCATTTAGGAAAATAACCACTGAGTCATTTTGGGTTTAAAGAATCTTAAAATTTATATAATTTTAAAAGCATGAAAAAGAATTTAATACTTTATTCAATTATTCATTCTTAAATTCAAATATTTATTAAGCATAATCATTTTATTGCAGAAAGGAAATTTTGTCATGAAGCCAAAACCCTAATTACCTGCCTAGCTTCCTAATTTAGCCTAATGATTTCTAACCTAAGTTAGGAATTAGAAATAGCCTGATTCTCATACTCAACTGGAAAATTAAGACAGCAAACCGCAACTTCAGCTCGTCAGCATCAGCTACCTGCAACCCGTCTCATCTAACAGTCTTTCAGCATCTCCCGCTCAGTAAGGGATCGATCAGGACCACCCAGCACTGGAAGCCACCAACACGATTCTTCAACTCCTCTCCTGACTGTGACTGCAACCGCGACTGACCCCCTCCCACTAAGAGTAGGCCCTCTTATACCCTAATTCTAACTTTGCTAACTAACTGTTGCAACATTAATATCACGCTTTTCTTTCATTGGTCCATGCATGTCAGCTTATTCATTCTTTTAATCAAGTTCTCTTGGATTCAAGGGTCCTTGGATCATTTCCTTTCCCATACGCTTAAACATTTTCATCCGTTTCGATCAGTTCATTTGTAACTTCTTTCGATACATTCGAGAACTCCGCAGTCATTGTCCTTTCTCTTAAACTTGTTTCCCACGGGCCTTCTGCTGATCACCATGGCACACTATCAGTTCAATTAGGTCACACCAGCCTTGACCATTTCTTGCATCCAAGCGTCTCAGTAACCTCACGAGGTTTTAGCTTTTTTTCTCCGTTTTCATCCCATATCACGTGTCCCCTTTGTGCCTGCGCACATCTTCCCACTGGCGGCCATTTTATATCGCCACTCGGTTATACTTTTAGAAGCACTAATTTGAGGCAAACAAAACATAATTAAAATGGAGAAAAATATCCCTTTCGTTTCCCTCCCGTCGTCTACGTACCCCAATTAGTTGTTACCTAGCAGAAAGCAACATTTAAGCTGTTCCTTACTTACCATCACTATTGTTTTTGCAACGACACGTTTTATTTCTATGAAGCACAAACATGCATTTATTTTTATTTAGTACGCATTTATTTTTACGTTATAATTAGACACACGGACATCCATTAATAGATTATTTAGCACATACATTGGCATATTACCATTCCCACACATACAGTGTTGATTAATACATTTAAACGAACATTTTATTTAATTATTTATAAATATTGTTAGGGGTTTAATTTTTTTATTTTCCCTGCTCCATCAACTCCCCCCTTTGGTGATTTTTAAATCACCACATAAAACCCAAGTCATACTTCTTTTCAGGCAGCATGTCTTTCATCCTTTGCTTTCTGTTATTTATACATCTGTTTCTTCTTCATCTTGCCTTTTAGTCTCTTTATACATGCTTTCTTTCATTTTCTCCAACTCAATTTCACCCATTTCTCTCTCTCTTTCTCTCATTATTCTGTTATTTCTTTTTATCTTATTTTGTCTTACTTTTCTCTTTATACATGTTATTACTATTTTCAATATCATGGCTAACAGTATTACTATAGTTGCTACTATTATAACTTTCCCTATCACTAGTCTACTCATCCTAGTTAACCAATTCGCTACTGAAGAAAACCCTCTACCAAGTTTTCCCAAAACACTTTCAACCTCCAGTGGAACTAGTTCTTTGTGCAAACTTGTAATATTTGTAATATACTTCTGTATATTTTCACTGTTATCAGGAATGTAAGTACAACAATGTTGGACTTTCAACATTCCACAGACTCCACCCTCTTTTGCCAAAAGAATATCAAGGGCAAGCCGATTTTGCATCACCATAGCTCTCATGGCAACCATTTCGGTATTTACCATTAAGAACCCTCCCGCAGTATCTGTAGACAAACGATCTACTACTGTGGATAACTTCCGAATTTTAAATGCATTCAAAGATATTCCCACTGCTGGTATCAATGCTCCAAAAATATCACCTACAATTTCTGAAAAACTTTCCCTCTTTCTACGTGTAAATCTATTAATCATCTTGTATGTTCCCTTTTCTTCTCTGTCCATGTGAAAATTTTTGGAAAGACCAGGCCTACATAGCAAGTTCCATACCAATGGTCCGGTAACCTGTAATAAGCTCTATTCCCACAAATATAATAGATACCTGGAAATATTGGATCTTTTCCACCTTTGAATCCCAAACCTCCCAGAATTTGATAATTGTCATGGCAGATACTGGAACCTACAAAGTAATTGTCATAGACTGTCTTATTTCTCCTAATACACAACTTTCCTGTTTGCGGCCAATCTAAAGTCATTGCGGCATTTATCTTTTTCCCTTCATGATTTCCTTCCTCAAACGTCCATAGATGTGTTCCTTCCTCTTTTATTGCTTCTTTTTGAAATTTCATTCTTCTTTCTTCAACCATTTCTAAAAATACTTTTTCTTCTTTCTTTAACTCACAGGTAAGGTTGTTACTAACTATTTCTTCTAACGTTAATTTTCTATGTTCTAAAAAGAATTCTCCTAAAAATGTTGCTGGTTTTACTTTGTTAAGTTCGGGTACTACTGGAATGTTTGCAAAAATCTTATCTATATCAGTATAATAAGATTCTAATCTACCTGTTTTATAAAATAAACTCGCTATTACACTACATGTTATTCCATAAGTCAGAGGTAGGTGATGATAAGTCACACCTTCTGATACTGATGCAGGCAACTGCATACAAACATAACAATCTCTCACGTCCATTGTCTCTACGTACTCATACAACAATTTTGTAAAAACATTCTTTGAAAAATCTGTTACTGATTTATCCTTCTGCAACTCTGCACTACTCCTTAAAATAACTGGTTCTTTAATATTAGTTTCTTTTTCTGGTTTCGTATCATTTTTTTCTTCTATCACAGCTACACTAATAGGAATTGTGATTGCTAAAACTATCCATATGGTCATTAATAACCCTGTACAAAAGCAGCACATTTTGCACCATCTCTTTATAAATTCACATTTATCTCTTCTATCCCTATTATTTTCCATTTTTCTTTTTCTATTTGTTAAGTTTCAGAAAATTGTGTCACTACACCTCAGAAATGACTTAGATGCCACTCTGCTTTCAAAAGTCTTTGCTTGGTACTTTCTTTAATTCTCTCCAGAATTCTTTCGTTGTCACATCCGGTGATTTGTCACATCCAGTAAATTGTCATGTCCGGCAGAAGCACTATAAGTCTTCACTTCAGGTTTGTTGCATCTCACCTTTTCCCATCCGACTTCTCAGTCTCTGGTTCCCGTGAGTGTTTTCTTCTTCTTCTTTGTAATCTGTTAGTGCAATATACAGCCACTCAGGTGACTTATACTTTGCATTCACTTTCTTTGTCCTTTTGGACTTTTGTAATCTTTTTCCACTGGGTTTTTCTTGTCCCTTTTGACTTGTTACCTCATTTACTTGTTCAGCACCTTCGTCTTCCGCTCTTATTATTCTATATCTCAATTTTCTTACATAGCTGTTGGGCCAATTATCTCCTCTTCTTGGCCTTTTGGCTTCACCTTCTCTTTCTTCTCTTTCTGATTTCCAATTTCTTTTTCTTGATTCAGTCTTTGCTTTTTCCTCTCCTCCACTTTCTTCTGTTTCTGTTTCAACTGTTTCACTATTGTCTCTTATTTTGAAACTTATAATCTCGTCATCTCCTACTGGTGGATCTGTCTTCTCCTTTTTGTTTTCCCTTATTACTGTCCCTCCTCGGTGTTCTTCCGATTTGGTGTTTTTCTCCTTTTCTGTTTCTAAATTTCCCTGTTCTTCTGTTTCTCTATCTGTCCCTATTGCTCCTCGGGGTTCTTCTCGATTTTCTAACTTTTTGTGTACTTCTTTCCCTACTTCATCTATTAATATTGTTTCTGAAGGAGTTCCACCATAGCTTGTACCTGGTTGTTCATCTAACTCAATTTCTTGCTCAGTTTCTTCTCTAATTGGTTTGTAACCTCAAGTTTTCCTTAGGAATTCTTCACGGTTTTCAACTGAATCATCAGAGTCTGAAGTTGTGTCAGATATCTCCAGATGTCGACTTACAGGTCGATCTTCAGGTTCTGGAATTTCTGAATTTCTTTCTTCTTCTTCTTCTTCCTCTCTAGAGGTACTCGCAGTTGGGGTTTCCAGATGTCGACTTTCAGGTCGATCTTCAAGTTCTGGCACCCTTTCCTTTATCTTTGTTGTCCCAGCCGTTAAACTTTTATCCCACACTTCCAGACGCCGACTCACATGTCGATCTGTAGGTTCTGGAACTCTGATTGTGTGGCTGGCATGAACCCAGTTCTTCACTCCTGCACACTTGACGGCAGTCGTTGTCACTAGGATTACCTGTCGTGGCTCGTCCCAACGAGGAACTAGACAGTTTCTTCTCCTGTGGACTTTTATGCGGACCCAGTCTCCTGGATTCAAGTCGTGGGCTGGTTTTCTTTCAAGAGTGGTCGCATCCGGTCCAACCTGATGAAACACAGAACGCACCACATCAGCCAGTCCCTTGCAATAATCCAGTACTAGATCATCAGTTATAGTTAATAACTTGTTGACGGGTACGTGTGCTTGTCTCATTGCTCGTCCCATGATCATCTCATGAGGACTGAGTCCCGTTTTCTTTTCAGGGATGCTTCTGATGGTCATCAGAACAAGAGGCAGTGCATCCGGCCATTTGAGTCCTGTAGCTTGACACATTTTTCCCAATCTGTTTTTAATTGTTCCATTAATCTGCTCTACTACCCCAGAAGCCTCTGGTCTGTAGGCACAATGTAGTTTTTGTTTAATACTCAATGCTTCACAAATCAATTGGATCAATTCATTTTGAAAATGTGTTCCTCTATCTGTCTCAACCGTGACTGGGAAACCATACCTTGGAATGAACTCTCGCAGCATAAGTTTTGCCACTGTTGTTCCATCATTCCTTCTTGTGGGGTATGCCTCCACCCAACGAGAGAACAAACAGACGACCACTAGAACATATCTTAGTCTGTTACTAGGGGGCATCTCGATAAAGTCTAACTGCATTCTTGTGAATGGACCTCCTTCTCGTCCTATTGTTCCTAGACTCAGTACTGTTTTTCTTCCTGGGTTAAACTGTTGACAAATAAGACATCTTTGACAAAGACTTTCAGCAATGGCTCTGAATTTTGGGTTATACCAGGTTTGTCTAAAACGTCTGATCATTGCATCTCTCCCAATATGAGCTTGTCCATGGTACATCCGTGCCATGTCTGCAATCATGCTATCAGGCATAACTGGTCTTTCATCTCTGTATACCCACACACCATTATTTTCCTGTCTTCTACATCCTGCTTTTATCCAGTAATCTTTTTCCTCATCTCTTGCTGTTTCTTGTAACTGCCTTATTTCATCCCATGTTTCGACAGTATTAGTGAAAAGCAAAGGACAAGAGACATGCTCCCTTTCTCTATTTTTGTTCAGGGACGCCATGTTTTCCGCACAATATCTAGCGATCTTATCAGCATAATTATTGCCGACCGCTATGTAGTCTTCGTTTTTCTTATGCGCCTTGCACTTCACTACAGCTATTTGTTTAGGCAACTGTATCGCCTCAAGCAGTTTTTTAACATAATCTCCATTTCTGATAGGTGTTCCTGCAGATGTCAAAAATCCTCTTTGTGACCAAATCTGTTCGAAATCATGTACGATGCCGAAACCATATTGGCTATCGGTCACAATCGTGATTCGTACATTTTTCCCCAATTTACATGCTTGAATCAAAGCAATTAGTTCCGCAACTTGGGCAGACCTAACTCCTTTCAGACAAGACGCTTCCATCACAGTTGCCACTGTGCATACTGCGTAAGCTGCGCTTAACACTCCTTCTTTTGTACGTAAACATGAACCATCTACAAACATGACATAATCCGATTCCTTTAACGGTTCATCTTTTATGTCAGCTCTTGGTTTTGTGCAATATTCCAGCACATTCAGACAATCATGATCTACTTCGTCTTGTTCAATTATACTCTCTTCATCTGGCAATGATGTAGAAGGATTTACATTCATGCATCTATCTATGGTCACATTTTCAGCGCTCAAGATGACTTTTTCGTACTTAGTCAGCCGACTATGTGTCATGTACTGTGTTTTTGTTCTTGTCAAAAGAATTTCTACTGAATGGGGAACATATACTCTCAGTGGATACCCCATCACTATACCTTCACTTTGTTCCAGACTTACACAAGTAGCAGCAACTGCTTTCAGACATCCAGGCAATGCTTTTGCTATAGGATCTAAAACAGCTGAAAAATAAGCGATTGGTCTTTTCATGGTCCCGTGTTTTTGTACCAGTACTGAAAATGCACATCCATCTCTTTCACTGCAGTACAACTCAAAATCCTTCTCATAATCAGGCATGCCTAAAGCAGGGGCCTCACACAGTTTCTTTTTCAATTCTTTGAAAGATTTCATTTCTTCTTTGTTTAACTCAAAAGGGTCTTTTACATCTTTCTTTGTCAATTTTTGTAAGGGTTTTGCAATCAAAGAGAAACCACTTATCCACTGTCGACAATATCCAACCATTCCCAAAAACATTCTTACCTCTCTCTGAGTCATTGGTGCCCTCATTCCTTGAATCATTCTTACTCTCTCTGTCGCTATTTTCCGCACTCCTTTCTCAATTTTATGCCCTAAATACTGGACTTCTTTCTGACAAAACTGTAATTTTGAAGGGGACACTTTATGTCCTCTTTTCTCCAAATGGTTCAGTAAAGCAATTGTGTCACTTACACATGCTTCTTTTGTTTTCGATGCCACCAATAGGTCATCGATATACTGCACCATCACTGATTTTTCTGGCATTTTTAAATCTTCCAGAGATTTCTTTAGAATCTGATTAAAAATTGAGGGGCTTTCTGTATACCCCTGAGGAATTCGGCACCATGCCAAAATACGCTCTCCGAACCGGAATGCAAATAATGGCTGGCTATCTGGATGCAAAGGAATAGAGAAAATGTGTGACACAAATCTATCACAGTGTACCACTCAGCTTCATGTGGAATTTGATATAGAATTACTGCAGGGTTTGGCACTATTGGACAACATGGTACAACTATTTTGTTGATCTTTCTCAAATCCTGTACTATTCTATATGTTCCATTTGGCTTTTTCAGTCCCATAATAGGTGAATTACATGGACTGCTCATGATTTCTTTCAGAATTCCCTGTTCAATCATCTTATTTATCACAGGAGTTATTCCTTCAATTATTTCTGGAGTTAATTTGTACTGTGGCGTGTTTGGATAAGTTATCCCTTCTTTCACTGTCACTTTTACGGGATCAACTTCTCTCATTAACCCAATGTCTTCTCCTGTAAAATCCCACACACTTTCTTTTACTGCACTTTTTAGTTCTTCTGTAAGTTTTTCTGCATCAAATGCAGGAAACAAACCATTAGTTTCAGGTTCTTGATTCATCAAAGTTACTTTATACAAAACATCTTCATCTGAAGTCTGAAATCCTATTCCATCTGGCGTACAATAAATTGTGCAATTCATCTTGCATAAAAGGTCACGACCTAAAAGATTTACAGGACTACAATCGCACACTACAAATTTATGCATTTTGCTAAAAGAACCAATTTTTACTTCCACCAATTCAGTAAGTGGGGTTTTAATCTGCTGATTTGCTACTCCTACCACTTGGATGTATTCACCTGAGAGAGGAAGGTTTGGAATTTCCACTGATCTAACAGTAGAACGGGTAGCTCCAGTATCGACAAGGAATGTTACGTTTGCACCATTCACTTCTCCATCCACAAAGGGACCAGACTGATCTACCTCTAGAGTTGCGCCAAGCACGCACTCTTTCCCCTCTCCTGCGCACCGTCAGAAACTTTCATCCGGGTCATCCTCACTCTGTCGCAACCAATACTGAGAAATGTTAGCTGCTCGCGGCAACTGTGTTACCTGCTCTCCTCCGTAGAATCCTGTTTCTGTACTGTATCTTTGCTGGTTAACAGTGTTGGGAAGTGGTGGTTGTGGCACCTGACTTTGTTGAACAACTACCTCATTCTGCACCTGTGGAGCTAATGATTGATGTTCCGGATTAGGTTTAGGTGGGAACTTACACTCGTTTCTCCAATGCCCTAATTTTCCGCAATTATGACATGGCCATTTCTTCTTTGCCTCTTCTAGACTCACTTGACCTTTTCCTTTACCTATGTTTGGTCGCGTTTTATTCTGTCCTGATTCGTTTCCATTATTATTGTCCAATTGAGCTTCTTGTTTTTCTGCCACTTTCACTTGTGCCCACATTGCCTTTTCTTTCAACTTACGCTGTTTACTCTCTATTTCATCACTACAATACTTAGCATATCTCAGTACCTTATCTACACTTCCATTCTGCCAGTTTATCATGTGTTGCTTAATCATATCACTTATTTCTGGTTTCAGGCCAAACACAAATCGGTATACAAAATGACTCATGTCCTTTTCACTCAACTCCTCATAACCACTATACTGCTTGAAAACCAATAACAGTCGCTCATAATATGCATGTACAGACTCCTTACTTTCCTGTGTAGTTCTATCAATCTTAACCCAATCTGTCTCTTTGGGAGGAATTTTATTCTTCAAAAAGGTAATCACCTTATCATACTTCTTCATCACATCAGGACCTGGAGCTCCTGTCTTAGGATCTCTTGGATATTCTGTAGTTGGCCAGTCAACTGTAATCTTACATTCGGACCATAAATCTGTTGGTACCACTATGTCAAACAATCCATCTAAATCTATCCATAACACTTTTGAGACTTTTACTAACCTTTCTACTTGTCGGTACCACTCAACTGGCTTCTCTCTTAACTTTGGAAAGTCATTGGTAAATGACAGTATGTCCTGCCTAGTCCAGGGAACATGCACGTAACTACCACCTGGAGTTTCTCTCATGGGGTATTCTTTGACAACCGATTCTTTTTCAGTTATCATAAAAGCCAATGAACCTTTGTCTATACTTTTCTCATTCTTCTTTGTCCATCTAACCTTCCATCTGTCCACATCACCCCATTTTCTCAACAACACAATTAACTCCTTTATCTGTGTCAGCCTTCCTGCCGTGTTCAAATTTTCAATATCTTTTTCACAAAAGTCTACTCTGTATGGTTTCTGCAACGTTTTTACTTTTGCAAAATCTATTCCAATCTCACTAGCCACTTCTTCTAGTTTGTCATGTAAATTCTTTGCCCTCCATGTTATACTTTTGCATAGAAACATTATTTCATCATCCTGATAATTTTTTATCTTTTCAGTACCAATCGTTCCTAGAATTAATTCTTCCATATCTATTTTTAATCTGATCACATCTAATGGTTTTTCTTCTGTTTCTTTTATTTTAAAAGCTTTCATCCACTCATTCAACTCATCAGGAGTCGGACCTATGGGTGTATTATTTAGTTCTATCCAGTTACCACTTTTTTCGGGCGTTTCTGTTGCAGATTCTGTTACCATATGCATTTTCTTACCATTGCATTCATTCACCGTTAAATTTGTAGGTGGACTTGGTCTGTAAGTACTAGCCAAATTACTTGTACTTGCACTTTGTTCCATCCTTTCCTTTTCTCTCTGAAATTGTGAACTCAAGGGAATCACCAAAGATCGTTCATCAATTTTCTGATTCTCAAAAACTGGTATTACTGGACCTATTGTTACAGGCACAGTAACTGCTTCCATATTTTTCGTTAATTCTCTGATTTTCTCTGTTAGTTCTTTTGTTGTCCTTGCCAATTCGCTTGCATTGTCGCTTTCTATTCCTTCATTTTGAGAAGTTCTCATTTGTTCTTGTGACCTATTTACTTCAATTCTCTTTTCCGGACTTTTATTTCGCATAGTCTCTATTAGTGGCGCATTTGGTGTCACCACTGTAGAACTCTGCTGATACGGAGGTGGATTTCTATTTAATATATCTTCCAGCAACTCGTCATCCGTTTCGCTCTCATGCATATACTTTTCTCTCTCCATATGTTTCTTTTTCTCAGTCCGTTTTTCTTAGTCCCTTCCTCAACTGTAAAAGCTGAAAACAAACCTCCTGTCATGTTAGCACATCTCCATCGTTTTATTCTGTCCTCATGATTTACTCCCCACAATCTTCCAGGCATAAACTCATGATCTCTCATTCCTCTGAATCTCTCTCGTTCATACATCTCATCTTCCCATTCCGTCAAAGCTTCAAACTGTGTTGGTCTAGGTCTAGGTTCCAACTTACACATTTTTCTCGCAAGTTTCGCAAAACCGCTATACTAAATGATCCATTCTCAGGGAAAGCCAAAGCACCATCATTCTTTGTATATTTAGCCCAATTTTCCAACCATATGCATGTATGATATCCATATTTCAGCATCATATGTGAAGCTGCTGATTTCGGCGGAGGAATTACTTGTCCCTCTCTAGTCACAACCTTTTTGTCTTTCTTAAAGAAATTCTTCAATTTCGTTGTCCATGACGTTCTCTCCCTTTCATACTCGTAATACAGCATATTTTCTATTTGTTTTCTCTTTACTCTAACGCTGTTTCTGTGTACGAAACTTTGACCAATTACAGCGCGACTCACACTAACGTACCAATCAGAACGATTCCCACCGTCCGCGAACCAACCAATCCTAGCGCGGCACTTTTCTACGTCACTCCTGCTCTGTGTTCACGTGACTAGCGCACCAACCAATCCTAGCGCGGCACTTTTCCACGTCACTTCTACTCTTTACCCCTCCTTTACAAAAATTTTCGGCAATTTTCTTTTTGCTGTTTTCTTCGTTAGTTACAACAATTAAAACAATTCCATAGTCTGATTCGCTAAACAAAAGTGACAGCTTTGTCCTTTTACACAAGAATCCTGTTTTTCCAGTAGGCAGCGCTTACCTCTACCCTACCACAGAATTATTTACTCTCGCCGATAAAGTAGCACTTCCCTCTACCTTACCTTTCTTTTAAACAAACAATTTACTCGTTTCTCTGGGGATAAGACACATGTGGAGACTAGGCTCCTGAGAATTAAGGCCAAAGTTTCACAAGTAAACGTGATTTGCTATTTCAATTACACACTTTTCACACAGAAATCCCTAACATAACACAACCTGTGTTATAACCAAAATAAATTCAGACCATGTACCAAATTCCATGTGACTTTTCTTGCCACACGTGTTCCACTTCCTACATCCCAGAAGCGTGAAAAACTTACATATAACATAACGTGACTCAACATATAGTGTTAGTCATCAAAAATAATCAATAATCAATAAACAATAATCACTAAACTAATCTATAGAAAACCATAACTCTGCTACCAAGAAATCTGATGCAGCGCGTACAATAAAAACTATTCTCCTCCCAGGTTACTTATAGGTCATCCAGGGGCAAACTATATTTCTCATATCCACATGACGATGGGGCCCATAAACATCGCCTAACACACACACACACTCCTGGATTTCCTTTACACCTTTATGAAATTCTGTACTCCTAGGAGAAGCATGAGAACTAAATGGAGAACACCATTTTATGTACCGCTGGAAGAGCCAGGATATCTTATTACCTTAATTTGTCACTTTCTTTTATTTATTTCTTAAGATATTCCTGCTCATTGTTTTGTCGATGAATCATTCATTTAAGAAATTAGTTCATAGTGATTAAGACCAGCTGAATCACAATAACCAATTACTGATGTCACAATCATTTAGGAAAATAACCACTGAGTCATTTTGGGTTTAAAGAATCTTAAAATTTATATAATTTTAAAAGCATGAAAAAGAATTTAATACTTTATTCAATTATTCATTCTTAAATTCAAATATTTATTAAGCATAATCATTTTATTGCAGAAAGGAAATTTTGTCATGAAGCCAAAACCCTAATTACCTGCCTAGCTTCCTAATTTAGCCTAATGATTTCTAACCTAAGTTAGGAATTAGAAATAGCCTGATTCTCATACTCAACTGGAAAATTAAGACAGCAAACAGCAACTTCAGCTCGTCAGCATCAGCTACCTCAACCCGTCTCATCTAACAGTCTTTCAGCATCTCCCGCTCAGTAAGGGATCGATCAGGACCACCCAGCACTGGAAGCCACCAACACGATTCTTCAACTCCTCTCCTGACTGTGACTGCAACCGCGACTGACCCCCTCCCACTAAGAGTAGGCCCTCTTATACCCTAATTCTAACTTTGCTAACTAACTGTTGCAACATTAATATCACGCTTTTCTTTCATTGGTCCATGCATGTCAGCTTATTCATTCTTTTAATCAAGTTCTCTTGGATTCAAGGGTCCTTGGATCATTTCCTTTCCCATACGCTTAAACATTTTCATCCGTTCCGATCAGTTCATTTGTAACTTCTTTCGATACATTCGAGAACTCCGCAGTCATTGTCCTTTCTCTTAAACTTGTTTCCCACGGGCCTTCTGCTGATCATCATGGCACACTATCGGTTCAATTAGGTCACACCAGCCTTGACCATTTCTTGCATCCAAGCGTCTCAGTAACCTCACGAGGTTTTAGCTTTTTTTCTCCGTTTTCATCCCATATCACGTGTCCCCTTTGCGCCTGCGCACATCTTCCCACTGGCGGCCATTTTATATCGCCACTCGGTTATACTTTTAGAAGCACTAATTTGAGGCAAACAAAACATAATTAAAATGGAGAAAAATATCCCTTCCGTTTCCCTCCCGTCGTCTACGTACCCCAATTAGTTGTTACCTAGCAGAAAGCAACATTTAAGCTGTTCCTTACTTACCATCACTATTGTTTTTGCAACGACACATTTTATTTCTATGAAGCACAAACATGCATTTATTTTTATTTAGTACGCATTTATTTTTACGTTATAATTAGACACACGGACATCCATTAATAGATTATTTAGCACATACATTGGCATATTACCATTCCCACACATACAGTGTTGATTAATACATTTAAACGAACATTTTATTTAATTATTTATAAAATTTGTTAGGGGTTTAATTTTTTTATTTTCCCTGCTCCATCAGTGCCCTGCCTTCTGGATGTACAATGCAGAATTCAGGGCTGATTTATTAGTATATGAAATGGGTTTTCAAACATGGTAAAGGCCCTTTTCCTTGTCCTGTATTATTGTAGTACCTTTAAACTGCAGTTTAGCCAAAACACAGTTTTGTTTCTGGCAGCCTTACATTTTCATTTGGGTGTTATAAGTACACATTGTAACCTACATATGCCATTTAACTCCCATGCCTTTGGTACATTTTCTGCTCCACCTACTTTGGCCTTACAGGAAAAATGAAATAGACCAATTGGGTGAAACCAATTTTACCCATGACATTTTAGTTTATGGAACAATATGATTTATTGAACCTGCATGTCAAGATACACAGCTTTCCGCCTACAACCTGTGGCCGGCAGCGAGAATTATGAACTTCTTTACACAGCTGGAGCCTACAATCCAGAGGCCGACCGCTTTGAGTAGGTACGTTTTATTCAATATATTTAAGAACATATGAAATATCCAACAGGCTCCACCCCCACCCCGCTCCTCCGCACCCACTTCAATAAAAATCAATACAAATGTTGGGCTCATTGGACAGAAATATAAGTGGAGAAATCATATGGGATATATGTCTAGTCCGTAGCTGGTATTTCGCTGGGAACCAATCTAAGCAGCCTTAAATGAATTGGACAAGTTGATTCTCAAAATTCTGAGGAGAGGATTCTTATAAAAGGGGCCCATGTGTCTGAATAAGATGTGCTTTGGGTGTCCATAGCCATGGACAATCGTTCCATTCCTAGGATAAACCATAGCCTATGTAGCCAGGAGACCTGATCAGGAGTCTTATCAGTTCCCCACAGTGATAGAATCACCTGTCATGCAGATCCAACGCCAGAGCATCTGGCGGCTCTGGAGGGAATGCAAGGGAAAGGCCAGAGGGTTTGAAAGGCCAAGTATAGTGTATGCTGGAAATCTAGGGCTAGAGTTATTGAAGGCAGCATCAATATTGGTGAGGACCAGCTCCCAAAAACGAGACACCTTGGGACAGTTCCATAGGAGGTGCAGCAGGGATCCGGTCTGTCCACAGCCCCGCCAACATTCTTTAGAGCGCCCGGGATTCCAGCTATGAAGGAGGGTAGGAGTTAAATACCAATAGGAGACTATCTTGTAGGTCGCCTCCGTGGTAGCCATGTTGTGTGCCGTGTGGTGAATTCTCTGGAAAATATCTGCCCATTCTTTGGTAGTAAGATCTCTCTCGAACTCCGCCTCCCATCTACGCTACCCTTGCACTTTTCCCCAGGCGTCCCTCCAGCCAGGAGAGAGTAAATTTCACATATGAGATGAGTCGTATGATTTAAGCAGCAGCCATTTCTCAAAGGGAGTCAAGGTGCGGGAAGCCCCCTGTATGTACCCCGGCGAGGTCACCCAGTGCTGCAACTTTAAGTACGGGTGGTAATCTGTGGAGAGAAGGGCGTAGTCTAATTTCAACTGTTTGAACGGTATTAGTCCCTTGCGATCAAAGAGGAAACCCACATTTTTACAGCTGCTCTCTTGCCACTGTTTGAAGTTTACCGTATCCTCTCTTGCCACTGTTTGAAGATTACCATGTCCTGCCCAGGTGGGAAATCGGGAATTTTTTGTGGTCGGAGTCATTGGGGAGGGAAATGTTGTCAGGCCAAGTCGTTGGGCCACGGAGTCCCCCACCTTTCGCGCCGAGCTTGTCACCGGCGAGGAATGAAGACCACAGGCTTTGTACTTGCATGGAAGCCAGGCCTCCCTCCATAGGTTAGATCCGGCCACCGCTTGGTCCATAAAGGACCAATGCTTTTTAGAAAAAGGCCGCATCCACTCTACGAGAAAGTATCCTGGTAATAACGAATCAGTGATGGGACCCCTAGACCGCCATCTCCCTTCTGACGGTATAAAATCGTATGGTGCAGAAGAGGTTTCTTGCCCTCCCAAATGAAATTATTGATGCCTGGTTGTAACAAAGGTATTGCTTTGGGCGAAGGGCACAATGGAAGAATTTGAAAAATATAAAGTATGCGTGGAAGAATGGTCATTTTAATTGCCGCTATATGGCCAGACCAGGAGAGATGTAATCGATTCCAGGAGGACAAGGACTCTGGTCTGAGATAAAAGAGCAGAGTAATTTAGTTGCGCCGTCTTGGAAGGGGTCTTCGCCAACTGAATGCCAAGGTAGGGAATCACGTCTGATGCCCAAGCAAAAGGAAATTGGGATCGCAAAGTGGCTTCATGAGGAGGCATGACGGAGAGATTACCATTTTAGTTTAAAATATTTTTATTAATTTTGTGTAGTTACAGATACCATTGCCTACATCCAATGACTTCTAAGGTGTCCTTTCAACCTCTATTGTATTAACAAACTATAACAGTGCCCTAGCTCTCCCCATGCCCCATCCCCTCACTACAGACAACATTTGAGGGCATTGTACATGACCATTAGATCCTAGGCAAATGTCACGAGTGCTGGGAAAATCATCTATTCAATTTGTGTGTTTGCTCAGTCACCCTTGGAGTAGTATCTGGGACCTACTTTCAGGTATGAGATGAAGTGATCTCAGATATCTTGATGTAATTCTCTGTATTCAAGAGATAGTACTGAGATAAACGGGGACCAATCCGGCTCATAACTTATGACGTTCAATGTATTGTGTTATCCTTTCCATTCCAAGGGAATCTCCCTTCCTGCTAATCCAGTCGATGGGGGATGGTGGTTTGTTTATCCTATGCAGTTACGATGGCCAGGGCAGTGGACAGCTGCTATTAGTGCCACTGGTAGCTATTTGCCTCTCATTAATTTGTGATTTACCTCCCTGGGCTGGTTGGCCCAGCAGTGCAGCGCCTGGGTCACTTGCAATAAAAACTTGAAACTCTTCCCCCCCAATCCTTCAAGTACTCCTTCCCAACACCTCCTCAGCTTTGGACAGTGCCACAAGTGGGAGAGGGATCCAGTGGCCCCACACCTCCTCCAACAAATATTCTGCTTTTTTTGTCCCACTTCGCTGTTCTCTGTGGTGTTCTATACCAGGATCTTGGCACTTGATACTGTTTCGCTCATTTTGCCACTTCTTGCTGGGGCTTGAGTCCTATCATAAATGTTTCCCATTCCTTGTTGGTGAGAGTAATCCCTAGTTCTAGCTCCCATCACTTTTAGGCTGCTATTTTGTGTTTGGACTGCACCTATAACAGGTGCTTTTGTAAGGCTGATGTGGTGTAGCACCCATCAGCCATTTCTCAAAGTAGGTTAGCTATCATGAGGCCCCCTACTTGATCCCTCGTTGGAGTACACAATGCCTTACTTGGAGGCGAGAAAATCTTATTGCTTCTGGATGGTTGTATTGGCACTTAAGCTCCTCGCATTGTTTCGTCTGGCCATCTTTAAATAAGGAACTGTTCTTTCGCCACTTTAGAAAGCAGTGATTGTCCAGGGCTGGGGAGAATTCTGGATTGAAAGATAAAGGGGGTAAATGGGACGAAGTAATTTGTAAACCCCGTCCTAGCAGCCACCCTGTCCATACAGCCAAGGAAGTTTGGGTTGCAAGTGAATAATACAGTCCCCAGCTCCTATGAGGATGTGGGGGCCGCAAGTCTACCAGAGGGCGATGACCACTAAGAGATGGTCTGTCCCACACCATAGCTTATGTGTCTCAGTTTTCTCCAATTACACCAGGTATCATAATAGCTCTCCAGATCAAGACTGATTTACATAAGGTTGGATCCAAACTGATGTGGCATGGTGGGCAAAAGAACGATGGGCTACCCCGAACTGCCAGCGGTTAAACTTACTGCAGGCATTCCTCTTGGCACCTTCTGTGTGCTTAATGTGATGCCCTAAGTGGCCAACTGTATGCCCAGACATGGTTCCCATGCTCACTGTATCACTAGAACAAAACTACACCCAATTGAAGAGCCCCAATCAGGGCGAAACCAGTGTTTGGTTGCTTGAGCTCCGGTTCAGGAAGGACCTGGCAGTTTAGGGTAGACGGTTCCTTTTTGAGCAGGGTAAAGACTGATTTGCATATGGCTATGTTCAAACCGAGGTGGCATTATGGGCAAAAGAACGATGCATTGGAATGCTACCTGAGTAATTGCCAGTGTTCAGACTCATTGCAAGCATTCCTCCCATGACCTTTTGTGTTCCTGATGAAACATCCTTCCTAAGTGGCCAAAGGAATGCCCAAACGTGGGTCCCATGCTCCCTTTGCCACTGGGACCAAGCTACACCCAACGGAAGAGCCACCCCCAGTGAGCAACCAGACTTGGGTTGCTTGTGTTCCAGTTCAGGGGGAACCTGGCCGAACAGTACGGGCTGGACTGCTTCTATTGGACAGGGTCAAGCCTGATTTGCACATGGCTGGGTCTAAACAGAGGTGGCATGGTGGGCAAAAGTACAATAGGTTGAAATGCTACCTCGAGCATTTGCCAGTGGTCAGATTTATTGCAAGCTTTCCTTCCATCACCTTTTGAGTGCTTGATCACGATAGCACTGTCTCTAATGTTTGGATGTGTGGTATCGCTAAACCTCCCTGTGAAACCAGCCTTTATGTATATCTTACCTCTATTCTCTGGGTTTTGTTCATCCAGATGTAGTTGTTTCACAGGGCTTGATTTTGATTTGAGGTCAACTGAGGCAAGGAAATCGTAAGCCTTTGAAAGAAACAAGAGGCTCTTTGGCAGGATCCTGGTTTTATTTTACCAAGCCAGTAGAAGTGCTGCAGATGCCACTTCTGCAAGTCTTGTTTTTAATTCTTTTAGTCAATGGGAGTAATTTAGGGTAGCAACTTGCACATTTGCATGTCGCGGCTTGATCCCCAAGAATGTTACTGCTGTAGCCCTCATTCTTCCCCAGGGCCTCCAGGTTTCCCGTGTTTATTTAGAATCCCAAAACTACTTTATAGACTTACAATTCTTCAAGTGAGGAACCCACAGATTCCCTTGGTTCTTGCAATGACACCATGATGTCATCCGCAAACATGGTTCATTTAAAATGATCGTGACCTACTTTGACACCTTTTTATTTTCCCTCCCATTTTCTAATAACATTGGCCAGGGGTTCCATAGTCCGTGAAGATATTAGCGGCAAGAGCGGGTACCCCTATCTAGGTCCCTGGTCTATACAAAATGTAGTTGAGGGGACTCTGTTCATCGGAATAGGGGCCTTTGGAGACTGGTAACTAGCCCTGGCCCAGTTCAGGAAGCAGTGTCTGAAACTCATACCATACTCATCTGTACCACAATCGATATGAATGTAACACATATACATCTTTGTACATAGTTTCGATGTGAAGGTATAATTCTAGAATCTGGAGTGAAATGGTATAGAATTGATCTGCGATGTTTTATTTCAGGTATGTGATTGTGCAGAATTAGCACCATGGAATAGCGGAATAATGTATAAAGATCATGTTTTTCTTTTTTACAGGAGCACCCTGAACATGAGGTGCTGTGTGTATGTGTATGTGTGTGTATGTGTGTGTGTGTGTGTATATATATATTTTACTGTTTCTTTTGTAAAGTGCTCAGACCTCCTTGTAGTGGTTCCAGAATGCTTCATTATGGTGCTTGTGCTCCAAATGAGAGCTATCAAAGGGAATCGGGATGTGTTCATGATGGGCGTGAGCGTGCACTTGAGAGACTGCACTGTACAGTCAACATTCTTTTAATATTTACAATTTAAGGCACAGTGGGAACATGTGATTTGCCCAGATTGATGTAATTGTTTGGTCAATTGTGTCCACGTCGTGGCAAGAGTCCATCCAGGTCTTGAGCTCAAGCTCGACAGTGTAGCCACTAGACTTGCCCCTCTCTAGTAACATTTGCTGATGCTAATACCGTAGCTTTACTACTCTGTAAAATTCATGATAGATCCACGGACAAGCTATTTCTGTGTTTTGCAGAGATAAAAGTTGTTTACATTAATTAGCAACTTTAATTTCCAGTCTTCTTTCTTTGACCCCTAATTATACCTGTAGCGTTTTTGTACCACAGGTATTTTTAAATTATTTATATGTGAGTAAGGAGTTTCAGAGAACAAGTCCCAATTATGGTAATTTATTTCATTCATCTTTCTTACAGCTTAGACAGTTCAAGGATATTTTCACAGATTTCTCTATATAACATCAAATTAAAGCACTCTGTGAAGTATCCCTCATATTGTCATATATTCTGAAAATACTCCAACTTGAGTACATACTCCATAGTGGTTACTCAACCTAACGAGTCTGTCCTGCAAAAGTGTTTGGACGAAGGTTCCCCCTCCTTGCCCTTTTTTGATGATATTCAACACTTCCTACATTATTTTATGCATGCTAAGCCACCAAAGATTCCATACTGGGAAATAAAAGTACTTTACTGTAACAATAGTCTCCCAGTGTGGCCATCATGCAAGTTTGTCTTCCAACCCCTTGTCTAATCTGTTGGTCCTCTAGTCTAAACAAACATATGAGTAGAAGTGGGTATTGTTACACAAACTGCTTTTCCCTCTTGATAGCCTCTTGGTTCTTAGTTCCCTTAAAATGCCATAAGACCCCCATCTAAGTGTTGCAGATTCCTACAGATTCCCAAAATAAAACAAAGTTGCATAACCTTGGCACCAACAGGTTTGGGTTGTAATTTTGGTGTTTCACTTTCGAACAAATGTTTTTTGCAAACCGTGTCGTCTTCCTGTACTTGAGTACTGCCTCTGTCTTTCAGGAGAACTGGAAAATCGTCTGAATAGCAGCATAAAGCACTATATAAAAACAAATGTAATATAAGGGAAGGGAGGAGGAAAATGCTAGCATAGATCTTGTCCCCGCATTGAGCACTGCCACACTTTGCACCGCTACCCGGGTCTCACCGACACTCTTCCCGAGCGGCTGCTTGCACCGTGGCTTGTGGGCGCCGCACCACCTCGCTTCACATCACCGGTCTGGTCTTAGCGACGACACTCCAAGCTGACCTTGACGCCTCTGCCTGCACTGTGGCCTGGGGGCACCGCTCGTAAGTTACGCAACTCACCGCCCCGTCCCACACTTCAGCCTTGGTCCACTGCCATTGACTCCAGATCGTCTACCGACGACAGCTCTTCAGCAACAGCCACACCGCTGCTTGCACTCTGACCTGTCAGCACCACTCCGCCGCACTTCGCATCGCAGCCCTGGTCTCACCGATGCCGCTGGACGCTGTCACCGAGCCGCTGCCTGCACCGCGACCTGAGGGCACTGCACGCTGCACCGCTCCACTTCGCACCGCAGCTCTTACGCCTGCCTACGCCAGTGCTCCTGACTTCAACCTCACGGAGTTTGATCTACAACGCGTGTGACTTCAAGGACCTGCGGATTCCTGCACCGACCTCCGGAACTGACGCCTGCCAACTCCAACAGTGCCACCTCTTCGGAGCGCATCGCAAGGTCCACGACGCCCTGCATTTCCAAGGTACTGTTTGCTGGTCTTCCTGACACCGTAGCTGGCCCACAACCTCGCCTGAACTGTTGGATTTGTTTGTTCACAACACCATGATAGCCCCGTAATGAGCTATCGACTTCAAGAAACTGTATTTTAAGTTGATTCTTGCAGTATTCATATCTTTATTACTGTATGTTGGATTTTTATCCTTTTGGTCTTGTTGAAATCAAGTCATTGATTGACCATAAACCAGCTGTGTTATCTGGTTTTTAAACAAGCATTGATAAAGGCCAACGCCGAAACGCGTCTGCTTGACAATAAATGATTATACCATGCCCCGCGAGTGCCCGTGGTTTGTTTGAAGCGTGATATGCATGTGGGCCCACCCCCACAACACGAAATGGCACCCGTCCTGAGTGCAGTGAAGTGCTTGGTGGACTTTGGAGCGAAGTGTTATGTGACACTGTTGCACCGCCGTGAAAGGATTTCGGAAGGAACATCCCGCCGATGTTTTTCGACAATTATTTAATTGTTGGGATAATTGTTGGGATCCCAGCTATACAGTAGGATTCCTGTGGGTTTGTGAAAACCAGGATTACTTATCATGGCTGCGACGAGGGGCATGTGATTCAGCAACCACGAAAGGTATGGACTGTGTAACACGAGCTGCGTGCAGAACTGAGGGAATAGAGGCTGCTGAACACAAGGCGGATGTTTTTCTGGAAGGCATGTAACTGTTACTGTGTGCATCTATTTAAAGAACAATGACTTTATGGTCAATCAATGACTTGATTTCAACAAAGTGGCACTGAGTACAATTACCTTATGTGATTAGGAAAACCCTTCAAATATGGCTGCCAGAACTGCAAAATTATCACCATTACGGCAGTAGTCCCTCTTCAAGTACTATGAATTTTTTAGCCAATGGGAGTATACCATCTGCATCTATAAATGACTACCGGCTGTGTTATCTGGTTTTTAAAACAAGCATTGATAAAGGCCAATGCCGAAACGAGTCTGCTTGACAATAAATGATTATACCATGCCCCGCGAGTGCCCGTGGTTTGTTTGGAGCGTGATATGCATGTGGGCCCACCCCCACAACACAAAATGGCACCTGTCCTGAGTGCAGTGAAGTGCTTGATGGACTTTGGAGCGAAGATAGATATATATATATATATATATATATATATATAGATATATATTGTACATGCACCTTCAGTATACTTAGATGCATACATGTGGAGGTATTTATCTTCTCGACGTCTTGGTTGTCAATGTATTGGCTGCAATATTTTGGTCACGTATGATATTTAAAAACTTGATATTCTGACATTCACTCGCTATTGCAATATAAATGTGGACTAGTACAAACTGTTTGACAGTAAGTAGCTAAAAAAAATGTGATCTATGCCCCAAGGTACTGCACCTCCTTTAAACTTGCTCACATAGAGCTGTTTCCTCCAGACTATATAGAGGGGTTGGTGAGAGACTAAACTCGTAAAAAAAAATACCAAATGCCAAAAATAAAGTACTAATGGTAGAGGTAAGCAACTTTTGTTATCTGGCTCTGTGCATGTGATCATAGAGCGGAATAGATTTCTGGGTAATCTGTTCTTCCCTCATGTGTAATGTATACTGATACCTTGGCTCAGTCATAACTTTTCCATCTTGTTTCAGCCAAAGAAAAAGAAAGAAAAGGTACAGATGAAGGAGATCAGTGCTGGCACTGACTTCGAGTTTGGGGCCCTCAACATTCAAGTGTCCGGCTATGACATGACTATGGTGGAACACTATGCACAGTATGTGCACTGCCTTTGCAACCGGCTGAATGTGAAAGTAGAAGAGAGGTATGTAGATCAAATTTTGCCTACATGTACAAATGTGTGTGTGTGTATACACATATGTATATAATATATGATTCAGAGTATTAGTGGTGTTGTTGGGAGCTGCTCTCCACCTATACCTGGGAACTACCAAGAGTTCCCTCTTCCTTTTTTGCATATGTTACGCAGCACTCTAACCCTGAAAGGGTATTGTCTTGACTTGTACTGGGTGTTCCCTTGTGTCTAGACAAAGCTATACCTCTCTGAAGAGCTCTAATAAGCGCTAACAAAATGGGTCAGGGGCTGCTGTTATTCATCCCAGGTTGGCTTGGATGATATTTTAACAATCCAGAGCTGTAATACTGTGCCTGGAGTGGTAAAAGGCTTTTGTAATTTTTCAGCTCAGTGTGGATGGCACTGTGCTAATCTTATGCTTAAAGACTTTGCTGTAAAAATGTCAAAAGGCTTTGTCCCTTACTAGCTCGGCGTGGATGGCACTATGCTAATCCTATGCTTACAAACTTGGCTAAAATAAAAACAGACAGTTGAGGTGAGCAGATTCAGAGTGTTGATGGTGGTGTAGGGTGTTCCATAGGAAGGAGCTTCTCTCCACCTATACTTGGGAACTTCCCAGAGTTTCCTGCTTCTTTTTTTGCATAATTTATGCAGCACTCTAAGACTAAAGAGCATTGTCTTGATATATAGTGTTTGTGTTTGTATGACCGAGATCATTACTGCATGTCGTGTGATGTGATGTAAACATTCCAGTTTTTGTTTTACTTTTAGAGGCTACTGTACTTGTCGTTAATTGGTTCGTTTTTGCAGTGAGTTTTTTTGGGAGGACTTTGTGATACTTTGCTGGGCTTGAATCTTCACAACTGACTTATGATTTCTGCAGTTATGGTTTACCCACAAAGACCACGGAGGTTATGATGATGCAGGAGCAGGGCTCCAAGATGTACCTCGATGCTGTACTGACGACCCATGAGCGAATTGTTCAGGTACTGATTTTGGTTTTCTTCCGTATGGTGGAGTTAAACAATTTTGTGAAACCTACCTAATTTTGGCATATGCCAGACAAGGATCGTTTCTATAAGGTTTAGATTAGATTCCGTTGCTTGTCTATACTGTGCTCCGAAATGCAGGAGGCCTGGTAAAAGTTGCTTAACAGCATGCTTATCACTATCCATTTCTAGCCCCCGATCAGAGGGGAGATAATTCCGTGGTTGAGTTGGATCGAAGGACGCTTCCTCCATTGGAGGCTTCACATGAAAGACCACAAGTAGAACCTCATGAAAAAAGGTGCAAGGAGGGAACAATTCCTAAATTCAACACCCGTCTATCTATTCTTAATCAGCAGAATGTGGATTGAAAAACCCCCCAGAAGTTTAGCATCGAAGTACTCCATAAAGCCTATTGGAAAATTTCAATCTAGTTCTACACAATTCAGGGGTAGAGGAATATAATTAATTCAAAGCTCCTCTAAGATATAAGCAAGATACAAATGTCCTAATATGATGCATGCTAGTGTTCTTACAGAATTCAGTTTGATCATAGGAGAGCAGGAAGACGAGAAGCATATAAGCAATATTATGAGTAGGTTGAAGGTACCATGTTGTGCGAAAGCATCAGGCCTGAGTGGGCAAAAGTAGATTTTACACGTATATTGCGAGAGTGTTTTGTAATACTTACTTATGCCTACTACCAGGCCATCAACCAGGACTCTCTGGCCACCTCCGTCCTGTTCTTTCAATCTGACTCCTGGTGTAACCCATCTCCTTCCAGTCCGCATCGAGGCGTCGGCGCCAGGTGTTTCTTGGCTTTCCTCTTTTCCTTTTCCTTTGAGGGTTCCAAGTCAGGGCTTGCCTGGTGGTGTTTAACGCAGGCTTGCGAAGGCTTTGACCTACCCTGCCCCAGCGTCTTTTCATGATTTCTTAATGAGCAGGGAGTTGGAAAGTCTGCTGCCATAGGTATTTGTTGCTGATAGTGTTTGGCCAGTGGATTTGGAGGATTTTCCTCAGGCTGGTGTTGATCAAGGTCTGGACTTTGTTGGTGGCGGTTACTATTGTTCTCCAATTTCTGCTCCACATAGAAGGACTAATTTTACGTTGGTGTTAAAAAGCTGGATCTTGGGCTCCAGCATTAGGTCCTTGGAGCTCCAGATCTATTTTAGCTGAATGAAGGCAGCCCCTGCTTTTCCGATTCTTGCCTTGACGTCGGTGTCTGTGCCGCCCTGCTTGTCTGTGACACTGCCCAGTTAGGTGAAGGCCTCAGCCTCTTCCAGCGCATCGCCTGCAAGAATGACTGCATTTGTGCTGGCATTGTTGGCCTTCAGGATCTTGGTTTTTCCCCTGTGAATGTTGAGGCCAAGTTGTGCTGTTGTGGCTGCCACCTTGTCGGGATTCTCTTGAATCAGCAGATAGGTATGGGAAAGTAGGGCCAGGTCGTCTGCAAAGTCCAGCTCGTCAAGCTGGATCCCATTTCTTCTTCTTGCTGTGGATGTCTTCACTATCCAGTCTATGGCCAGCAGGAAGAGAAAAGGCAAGAGCAAACAACCCTGGCAGACTGCTGTCCTCACTTGGAAGGCTTCCGTGAGTTGTCCTTCATGGACTATCTTGCAGGTCATTTCCTTGTACGAGTTCCTGATGATTCCTGAGAGTTAATCTGGCACCCCATAGTGGCAGAGGAGTTTCCCAAGGGTCTCTCTGTCCATGCTGTCAAATGCCTACTCATAGTCGATGAAGTTGACATAGAGAGGAGAGCTCCATTCTATCGACTGCTCAATGATGATGCGCAGTGTTGCAATCTGGTCTGTACAGGATTTATCTTTGCGGAAGCTAGCCTGCTGGGCTTATAACTGAACATCGACTTGTTTCTTCATTCTGTTCAGGATGACTCAATTGAACACTTTGCCTGGCCCCCAGGCAACGTTGTTGTACTAGATGTAGTCTAATGTGTTTAGTCTTAGTTGTTAATAGGAGAAGTCTTGTAGTGTTTTGCGAATGCTAGAATTTTGAGACTATATTGCTGAGCTTGAGCAGGCAGAGGAACATATGTAGAAATTTTCCATTTGTGATGTGTATTTGATATCAGCGGTCAATGTGCACTTCTTGGGTCAAAGATTGATTCTTGGCTGAGAGGCTGCCAGATTATATGAGCAACACCCAGCTCTGGTGGCGCAATACCTGGAAAAAAGCAGTTGCCTTTAGTACGTTGTTGTGTCTCCTTACAATAACCAGATATTGGGACGTGGCCAACCACCATGGCCGATCGAACGTGAATCCGCTCGGCTCCGCTCCAGGCCCCGAGCAAAAGGCTGTTACACCGCTTGCTATGCCACTAAATCAAGACCAAAAGGAGACCTAGCTATAAGGCTCCAAGGGAGCTCCCGCATCTCCAGTTAGCGGCCTGGGGGCCACCGGCGGAGACCCGAATCAGAGATCCCTGTAACGCGGAGAACTATCCAAGATGGTCGGCTACCCCGAGCAGCGGAGCAGAAGCTACGGGCGGCGCTCTCGCTGGGACTGAAGGAGGTGATCGTGAGCAGCCCGAGACCTACAACCAGCGGGGACACCTTGGCACGGTCTGAGGAGTTCGGCAGCGAGGAAACGGTGCCGGGCCTGCAGGGGCGTCCCACCCCCTTGAGACGCTGCCAGGAAGAGACCGGCAGCCACACCGGCTACCAGGTGAGGAGCTTGGGGATAGCCTACCGAGAGTGCAGCCCCGGCGGAAGCACTGGGCCAGCCGGATTGACCGCCGGATTCCATCCATTAATGCCTGACTTTAAGATGGCGCCGGCCAGGCACTTCTCCTAGCAGGCCGATGCCACGTGTACAGGCCTCTGTATGTGAGCCGACACATGCAACTTCCAAAAGCCCAGGAGGGGGAACATGTGAACAGAAGGGAGCGCAGGCAATGAGTAGACCCCCCTAAGGAGATCGAAGAGAGCCCCTCGACCGTAGCCCTTTGGCGCAGAAAGTGAGGCTCCCTACCGGAGAGCGCCACATAGATTCCAAGACCGGTGGACGGTGGAGAGGCCCAGGGCTGACCACGCGCTCTGGACCCTATGCCACCAAAGAAGACTCAGTCAACCAGAGTCTCCAGCTACTTCACCCCAGCGGGCGCAGGGGTGGACAAGGAGGGGAAAGCGCAGCCCAGAGGAGACATGGCGCTCACACAGGAGGACCTGATGGCGTCGCTGCGAGACTTCAAAAAGTAACAAAAGATACTGTGGGGACTGTCCTCACCTGGAGAGTCGGGCTCTGGACAGAGAGGGACCCTTGAGGTGGTGTGCTTTATAGGGGTTTAGTCGTGATTCAAGGTAGAAGACGAACATTTGATAGTAGTCAAACGTCCTAGAAAGTATGCTAAAGGGGTGCTGGGAGCGGAAGTGGGCTCGCCCCTGGAGATACTCAAAATGAGGTTCTCTTCTGCGATAGGGAACCGCAGAGCTCAAAGTTCTTGTTTGTATTTGTTATATATGTTCTGTATCATGGTATCCCCTAATCTGTTTGTTATTGCATGGCCATAGACCCCTGAGGCGTATTCGACTTGGGCTTTCTTGTGCGAGGGTAATGGTTGCACACTTTGATGAGTGGCGGTTAATTGCTTGTCTTGGAATGTCAGGGGACTCAACTCTCGCAATAAGAGGCAAAGTCTATGGAAAGTTTTGGTAGACCATCACATTAAGATAGCAGGCCTGCAGGAAACCCACCTAAGAAAAAGTAATGAGCAGCGCCTGAAGCATAAAGCCTACCCACAAATCTTTCATTTCTCAGCCGCCACGAAGCAGAACGGGGTGGCCCTGCTTTTCCACACCTCAGTCCCCTTCCACCTCCACGCCACTAAATTAGACAAAACAGGGCAATTCCTGATGGTTGGAGGGGAACTAAGGGGAAGACCATGTACAATTGCCACGGTCTACGCGGCAAATACAGGGCAACTGGACTTCCTGGGTGCATTTATATCAGCACTGGAGGGTTTTGCCACGGGAGACATAATTCTACTGGGGGACTTCAACTTAATATGGGACCTGGCACTGGACACGACACACCCGCACAGGTCAGCAGGAGGGGTCTTCAGCAAGTCGCTTAAAGCCTTCCTTCAGCGCCTGGGGCTGCTGGATGCATGGAGGGGCTCTCACCCCATGACACGGGATTATTAGTTTTTCTCCCACTCCCATAGAACATATTCTAGAATTGACCATGCCTTTATAAGTCAATCTCTTTTTTACACAGTCTCGGGGACCCAGTTCCACCCGATCTGCCTCTCGGACTACACCCCCCCTGGAGATGGTCTTCGACTGGCCGGCCCCTCGCTCAAAACATGCTAGATGGTATTTCCCCAACTCCCTAGGTAGGGATAGACTCCTCAGGGATGAACTGAGGAAAGTAATCGCAGAATATTTTGACACAAACAACCCTGCACTCACATCCCATGCGAATAATTGGGACGCGTTCAAGGTGGTCATAAGGGGCAAATGCATTGAGTTGGTCACCACGCTTAAAAATCAGCAGAAAGGGGAGAGACTTCTGTTAGAGGGGGAAACTACAAAAAGCGGAAAAAACACACAAAGATAGCCCATCGGCCCAGACCCTACGGAAGGTCACTCTGCTGCAGGGGAAGTTAAAGGCAATATACACCAACAGAGCAGAAAAAACTATCCTACGCCTACAAGCCCGGGGTGACAAAATAGGTACCCTGCTGGCGCTCCAGCTTAGAGAAAAACAGGAAAAAGAATATGTCAAACAAATAGTGGATGACGCTGGCGTCTCCCACTTTAGCTAGGAGGGTAAACAAACGCCTTCGGGGAATTGTACCGCACCCTCTATACCGCAGATTCGCTAGAGGCCCAACACCAGGAGGGATATCTTGAGACTCTTAAACTACCGCAGGTCTCGCCCTCTACCAACGGATTTCTCAGTAGACCCATCTCCAGTGGGGAGGTTCTGAGGGCGATCGATGTGCTCAAACTGCAGAAGGCCCCTGGCCCGGACGGGCTAAATGCTCAATTCTATCGTACATTTGCACCGGAGTTGATTCCTCACCTGGTGAACCTTTTTAACGACATAGCAACCACGCAGCGGGTAACAGCTACCATGGGGGAGGCTCTTGTTACCATTATTCCTAAACCGGGGAAAGACACTTAAGCATGCGCCTCATACCGGCCTTTAGCACTTTTAAACCTGGACGCCAAGTTATACTCTAAAATATTGGCCAGCCGCTTGAAAAACGTTCTGCCAACTCTGATTGACGCAGACCAATCAGGATTCATTAAGGGTCGACAGACCCACGATAACCTGCGGAGAATCGCACGCATTATAGAGAAAGTACACGAAAAGGGCATCCCGGCGGCCCTCCTCTCGCTAGACGCGGAGAATGCCTCTGACCGGGTCAACTGGTCCTGTCTGAGTCAGACGCTGGGGCGATTCGGGTTTAACTAATTCTTTATAGGTATGGTGCGGGCCAATTACCACTCTCCCAGGTCCCGAGTCCTGGTAAACGGAGTAGCCTCAGATTCCTTTTGCCTCTTGCGTGGAACAAGGCAGGGCTGTCCACTATCCCCCCGGCTTTTTGCCCTAAGCATAGAGCCGTTAGTGGAATGGATCAGGTTGAACCCAGACATACGAGAAGTAACGTTCGGTATGGACGAACACAAGATCTCCCTCTTTGCGGACGATGTCCTGCTCGCCATCACTGATCTGCTGAACTCTTTACCGGCTATTCAAGCGGAGCTCAACCTCTTTGAAAAAGCCTCAGGTTTCAAAGTGAACCTATCGAAGTCCTTTCTGCTCAACTTGACATTGACGCTGGAGGTGATGGGAGAAATAGAGGAGACTTCCCCCTTTTGTTGCACACGTAAAGAAATTACATACCTGGGTGTCAAGCTCACCCCCAAATTAGCTGACCTTTTATAAAGCCAATTTTCCTCCCCTGTTGCGACAGCTTAAAACCGACCTGAGCAGTTTGGGCTCTGCCTATACCTCCTGGATAGGAAAAATGAATGCCATTAAGATGAATGTCCTCCCTAGGCTACTCTATCTTTTTCAAGGCCTGCCGATACCGATCGAAAGGGAACTATTTGTAGAACTGAAAAAGAAGACTACTAAGTTCATTTGGCAGGGACAAAGGGCCCGCTTATCCCATGGCTTATTAACTAAATCGCGCATGGAGGGGGGGCTGGCCCTACCGGACTTCTGGGGTATTACAGAGCTGCCCAACTCGGGGTGATAACAGAATGGTCCCTCAGACACTCCGAGAAACACTGGCTCCATATTGACCGGCAGATAACGGGCAGGACCATATGGGACCTTCTGTGGAAACAGAAACAAGATAGGCCTCCAAATGCTTACCTTAGCACCCCTACGGCTACCACTCTTCAGGTGTGGGACATCCTCACTAGAACATTGCCCCTGACAACTTTCCCATCCTCCTACACCCCCATTCACTTTAACCCGGATTTCCCTCCGGCAGGGACCATTCGAGGGTTGGCGGGCTGGTGGATGCCTCATGATTTCCGATCTCTACAAAAAAGGGGGAACTACTGACTTTTGAGAAATGCGCAAGAACATTCAAGTTGCAACCTACAGAAGAGTACCACTACCTGCAGATTAAACACTGGGTGCAGCAACCTCGGGTGCGGCTGGCCGCGACCAGGGACCTGCTCCCAATCGAGAAATTCGCACAATCCGGTGCAACCACTAAGGGGACCATTTCCTTTCTGTACTCACTCATTCGGGCGCTAACCCCGCAATCGACCCCAAGACATCGAAAATTCAGGGACACTATCCTTACCACCCCCTGGGGGAGAAGCAATGGGGCTCCCTATATAAGGACATTGCCAAACACAACCGATCTATTTTTTAAAGAGAGGCTCATTATAAAATTATGTACGAATGGTATCTACACCCCCAGAAATTGCACAAAATATTCCCTAACACTTCAGACAGATGCTGGAGGGGTTGCGGGCTTTTGGGAGACTTTCGCCACATCTGGTGGGACTGCCCCTCTATCCAGCCGTTCTGGAAGGAAATACTATCCCAAATTAAACTGATTCTGGGTTACCCAATCCCTGCCACTATGGACCACACCCTCCTAGGGATTCGTGACCCCAGTCTGAAACATCAAACACAGGGGGGTCGCTCCATTATGTGGCTGTGACTGGGTGCCGCCAAGATGGCAATAGCCGCAGCATGGAAGAAGGCGGAGGCCCCTTCCCTCACACAATGGCATGCTAGATTGTGGCGAGCGCTAGCAATGGAACGAATGTCAGATATAGTGGAGGGTTCCAGAAAGGGGTTCGAGTATATCTGGTCCCCACTGGTGGCATATCTGTCGGAGGGTTTGTCCCTATTTGCATGCAGTCCCAGATTAAGAGCCCTACACCTCTTTCATATTTAATAGATTGGGGGTTCTCTCCAACTATCCGTATGGCGAAACTGACTCGGTCCCCGTACCGCCCCGTTAGACCGCCGCATCACTTGGCCAGATCCGTAACACAACACCATGATATGCCTCTTTGTTTATGTTTGATTTTATTTTTCTGAAGTTCGTTGTTTGGGTATCAATGTAAGTTTGGTATGTGTAACATTGCAATGTCAGGACCAACTTGATAAGGACACAAATGTAAAGAATTAAGTCAGGCTGAGACCTTGGAAACAAGCTGTGTGTTCTTTTGGGATTTCTGTAACTCTTGGCCTGCAAACTGTGCTTGATGCAACGACAATTTTTCTTGTAACTGTTTTAAATCAACAAAAAGATTTTGAAACAATAACCAGATATTAATATGCATCAGGACAAAAATCCATAGATGCATGGGGACTCCTACACAGTGAGAGAGCAGGAGAACACAGATCAAGTATGCTACATGTTATTAACCCCCCATGCATGAATTAAGCGTGCCACATAACAATTTGACTAGGGACAATATATTGAAACTCTTATATTGTTATCAATTTATATCCTGCCTTTGGAACGACATTATCACCTGACACCCAGGCTTCTAGTTTATCCAAAAGAATCTGGGTATATCATGTTACTCCCGCATCTAACTATTTTTTACCACTGCACTAATATACGCCCAAAATGTTTGTGGCTCTCCTTCCGTACAGATAATTTGCCATACGATATCCTGCTCATGGATTTCTCTTTTTGGCTCCGACACTGATTTCTGATACATCCTTATTCGTTCTTTTATTGCCTAGAATATTCCTTGCCTGCAGCAGCTTTTAGTGGTTGCCTTATCTGTTTATTTAGGTGCCTTTTTATAGGTTGAATTTTCTTGTGTACGATTTTGACATGCTGTTTCTCAGCTAGATAATAATGGAGGAACTCCATATGCTTCTCCCAGACCTTACTGTATACTGTTAATAACGCATACAAAACGCCTCCGCACGCCTGATCCTCGACATACCACGCCACAGCCACATCACCCCCCACCTGAGGAACCTGCACTGGCTCCCCGTCGACAGGAGGATCTCCTTCAAACTCCTCATCCACGCACACAAGGCACTCCACAAGACTGGCCCAGCCTACCTCAACATACGACTCTTCTTCTACGTCCCCAATCGCCAGCTCCGCTCCGCCGACCTCTCCCTCGCCACCGTCCCTCGCATTCGAAGAACAACCACCGGCGGCAGATCCTTCTCACACCTCGCCGCCAAGACCTGGAACACCCTTCCACTAAGCCTACGACAGACCCAAGACCTGCTGACCTTCAGGAGGCTACTCAAGACCTGGCTGTTCGACCAGTAGCAGCCCCCCCCTTTTCTCTCCCCAGCGCCTTGAGACCCTCGCGGGTAGGTAGTGCGCTCTACAAATTCTGTGATTGATTGAATAAAGCTGTATTTTGCAATTTGCTCCTGGTCTTCCAACTAGCTTTCCCGATGAAAGCTTTACACAATCCTTCAGTCCCCACATTGTATAGACTCTCGAAGGATCAACAAGCCTGAGGTAAATAAAAGAATAGGTTTATGTTTAACTTGCCTCTCGGGATGCATTGCCCTGACTTGTCTCGTTGCAGGTCTGTTCTTTGGAGTTTAAATGATAAATTGTCCTCATTTCTTTTTTTTCTTTTTTTTCTTAATGTATTTTATTATTTTCCAAAAAACAAACAATATATCAAGGTAGAGACACAAAATGAAAACATACAGCAAGAAGACTCAGTTGCAGCAGGGCATATACCTTGCTCACATATGCGACACATGACTAACATCATTAGACACCGATACCGCCCAGGGGAGGACCAATTGTTGGTAGCAGACAGTCAGGACACCCCAACGGGCTTACTCATTTACCGTAGATGGTAACAGATGTGTGACAATATGGTAGCTACCCAGTTGCTCTCAGGAATCGCATGATCTCTAACTGTGCGCCTGTGCGGGGAGGCCGCTGGCATCGCTGTATTTGTGTGTAAATAAGTGCTATATAGTTCCCAAAAATTTTTAGGCCGGCTGCGTGGGGGAAGTAATTCGCTAAAGTCCTCTGTTTGTGTGCAACAGTATGTCATATCAGATTTCCATTGCGCAAGCGTTGGAAGCGGGCCTCTAAACCAATTTATAGCAACCCGGCGCTTGGCTATCAACATTCCCATGTCAGTCAGCCGCCTAACTCCTCTCGGGATTCACTTTGAATAACCTAGTAGCGCTAACGTCGGTTCAGGTTCTAGGGTCAGCTTCGTGATCTGACTCACCTCCTTAAACACTAGGACCCAGAAGGCCGCAATTCCCGGGCACAACCATGCCAGATGGAGGAAATCTGCCAACCTCGCTTTGCATCGTTCACAATCGGCATTCTCCCGTAAGTCATACCGGTGCAGCCTCTCAGGGGTGTAATAGACCCTGTTAAGGAACTTAAAGTGCACCAATCGGTGTCGGCCATTGAGTAAAATCTTAATGCTGGAGCAACAATAGAGCCACATATCATCCGCTATTTCCATATCTAAGTCCCTTTGCCATTCCAAGCGCGCCTTAGTATAATAATTAGCACGGTACAACATTGAAGAGCCGTAAATTATCGCGACCATGTGTTTCGGGGATTTTGCGCGTATAGTGCGCGTCAAGGCATCTAGTTCCGGCGGTTCCTGGTATTCGTCTCCCAGTAGCCCTTTCAGCGCATGTCTCATTCTGTGAAATTGGAACTTCGTAAGGAGAGTAAGCTCCGGCCTATCAGAAGCAAGATCCTCCCATCTCTTAGCTACTCCGTCCTCAAATAGTTCCCCTATCTCGTGAACACCCAACGCTTGCATTGCTTGTGTGACCCCTTTCTCCTGGCATGGCGGCAACCAAGCGCACCAGTCTAACCGGGCTGCTGGGGAATACAATATTGCTCCCGCTTGCAGCTGCAGTAGGTGATGCCAAGCATGTGTTGTGCCGTTTATGGAGTCCAATAAACAGGTCCTACGGTCTACCGCCTTAAACAGCAGAGCGGGAAGTGGGAGTGGAGCAGCCACTTCCGATTCTATACGTAGATACGGTATGTCCGGAGAACCATGCATCCAATAATATGCATGTGAGCATTGTGCAGCTCTGTAGTATAAATTAAAGTCCGGAGCCCCTAGTCCTCCCATAGAGTAGGGAAGTACTAGTATCTGCCACTTCACGCGCGGCTGCTTACCCACCCACGCCAGAGCGACCATCAGTGAGGTGAGCCGATCAAAAAAAGCTCGGGGCAGAACCATAGGGATGTTAAGAAATAAAAATAGCAGGCGCGGTAGCACCACCATCTTCATGATGGAAATTCTGCCCAGGAGGGACAACGGGAGCTTTATCCATCTTTCCACATCGTCCTCCAGTTTACTAAAAATCTTCCCATAGTTTTCTCTGAACACCGTGTCTGCATCTGTATGCAGTTTAATCCCCAAATATGTGATCGCCTCAGTGGACCACAACAGAGGGTAGTCTGGTTCGAGGCGAGGGGTATTGGGCGTAAGAGGGAAAATGATAGATTTTGGCCAATTTACATGCAATCCCGAAAGCCCGCCAAATTTCACCACCTCCCTGAGAGCAGCAGAGAGGTTTGTTTCTGGATGTCTGAGGTACAATAACGTATCATCTGCATACATAGATACTATAATTTTGTAGCGCGGGAAGCTTATACCGCGATGTTGATGATATTCCCTCAGTGCACAAGCCAAAGGTTCCGCCACCAGCGCATAAAGTAAGGGAGACAACGGGCATCCTTGTCTCGTCCCTCTGGTAATGCGAATGGCATCCGTCACTATGTTTCCTACTTTAATACGGGCAGTGGGATTACTATAGAGAGTGCCTATAAGTTGCAGAAAAACTGGACCAAGTCCCATCTTAGTTAAAACCTGCCGCAAAAATGGCCACTCCACAGAGTCAAACGCCTTCTCTATATCCAGGAAGACAGCCACTGCAGGTGTCTCCGGTTTAATATGTTGCATGGTGCCAAAGATCGTGCGCAGGTTATAAGTTAAATTTCTTCCCGGCACAAATCCCGCCTGTTCAGGCGCCACTAATAGTGGAACTAATGGGACCAGTCGGTTAGCAAGTATCTTTGCGAATACCTTCGCATCTACATTAAGCAGGGACAGAGGGCGATAAGAGGAACACTCCTCCGCCGCTTTGCCAGGTTTGAGGAGGGTGACTATAACTGCCTCTGACATAGATGGAGGCATGCGACCCGTGACGCACATATCATCAAAAAGCACGGCTAACTGCGGGAGCAGTAAATCTGTGAAGGCCCTGTAAAATGGGACCGTAAGACCGTCCGACCCCGGAGCACTACCCGCTCTCATGCTAGATAGAGCAAGAAGTATTTCGTCTTTCTCTATGGGCCGCATGAGAAATTCCCTGTGCGTGTCTGTGAGCCATGGGAGACGTATTGTATTGTATTGTATATTATTCTTGTATTGCGCATGCTGTCACCCTGCGGGTATCCAGGCGCTGTTACTTATCAGATAATCTTATCGGCCAACGGGCCTTATTAACAGGAGGTAGCAGTGCTCTCGTTCCTGGGGAATAGCCATGTTTTCAGGCTTTTTCTGAAGCATAACAAGGTGTCTGCCTGTCTGATCCTCAGGGGAAGGTCATTCCAAAGGCGGGAGGCTACAGTACCGAAAGCCCTACCGCCCATTCTCGTTTTTTTAAATCTGGTAGTTGTAACCAGATTGGCACTGGAGGATCGAAGGGGTCTTGCAGGCTTATACCATGTAAATCTGTCTTGCATGGAGAGAGGGCCCGTACCATGTACCGCTCTATACACAATGCACAGAGATTTAAACTGACTCTTTCCTTGACAGGTAGCCAGTGTAGATCTCTCAGGGCCAAAGTAGCAGAGGATATGCGCTGCCTTTTTAGTGCCAGCTTTGCTGCCATGGACTGGACTCTCTGCAACCCCTGCAGGATATATTGCGGGGCTCCCAAATATAGGGAATTGCAGTAGTCCAGTCTGCTCAGAATTATACTCCTTACTACAAGGGATCTAGTCTCGTCTGGTAGTAAGGGAAGGATCTTCCGGAGTGCTTTTAATAGAGCAAAGCCCGTGCTTATTGTTTTATTGGCCTGTGATATCATTTGGAGATTTTCATCTATCAGGACACCCAGGTTACGAACGGTCTTAACTGGAGACAATGGATCATCTCCAGGGGTGAGTTTAAACTCAAGCGGTAGATGGTGTGCCACTTTGGCAGAGGAGCAGTAAACCACTTCTGTTTTTCCCCCGTTAAATTGCAGCGAGTTTCCTTTAAGCCAGCCAGAGGTCTGGCGCATACACTCCTGAAAGGTGTCCAGGGTCACTGCACCCTTCCCTTCCAGGGAGAAGACCAGTTGGGTGTCGTCGGCATAATTGACCAGGTCAATTCCAAATGATTTTATCAGAGGGATCAAAGGGCGCAGGTATATATTGAAGAGAATGGGGCTTATCGCCGAGCCCTGTGGTACTCCATATCGGACCGAGGATTTAGAGGAGGCAAACGGTGTCATGGTTACCACCTGTTGTCTCTCTGTTAAGTATGATTGTAACCATTTTAGGGCTCGGCCTTTTACCCCCACTCTCTCCAGCCTTCCCGTCTGTGCGACAGATAATCTATAATCTCCGCATCTGATGCCGCATTTCGAGGCGCATAAAGCTCGGAGTAAAATTGCCGGAACCTGTCCGCCACGCCTACGTCCTCAATCAGGAGCTCGCCCTCAGCGGACTTCACCTGCACAGTGCGTCTCTACGTTTCCTAATAAGTTGCGCTAAAACCGACCCCGGGCGTTCGCTCTCTCCGTAGGCCCTGGCTGAGGCATATTTACCAAGGTGTTTGAGTTCGTCATCGGCCGCAGCGTTATATTCTCCTAAAAGTTCTGCTAATTCTCCTCCGTCTGGGTTGTTATTGTCAGCTAGCAGTCGCTGCTCAACAGTTTTGATCTTCCCCTCTAGGTCGGAAAGGCGTTTACGTATCGACCGAAGGACCCCAGCATGTTTTGAAATAGTGATCCCCCGGATATACACCTTGAATGCCTCCCACACCACTTGAAAATCATCAACGGAACCCACGTTTTGTTCAAAAAAGGTTTCAATGGCTTCGGCCAACTCTTCCTTAAAAACTGTATCCAGTAAAGAATAGGGGGGAAATCGCCATGTAAATGGAGGTATGCGTCCAGTAGGAGCGTCTAGAACCAACAGAATCGGTGAATGATCAGAAAGTGTTCAAGGTAGCACCTGACCGTGTCGGATCCGATCACAAAGTACTCTAGATGCGAACCAGTAATCAATGCGCGTATGTAGATTGTGGTACGCGGAATAGTGTGTGTAGCCCCCTACTTGTGGGTGTTTCCAGCGCCAAACATCAATCAAATCGTGCCGGGTCAGGACAGACTCAAGCTCTCTAGCAGCCGCTGATATATTCCTCTCTGGCCCCCCTGACCTATCCAGAGCTGGGCTCCTAACTAGGTTGCAGTCCCCCCCCCCCCCACCCGATATCGCCCCCCGCCATAGCTGTCCACTGTGTCTGCAATCGTTGCAAAAAAATCTGGGGCGTCAAAATTTGGTCCATAGATATTAACAACAAGCATGCCCTTCCCGCTGTACCTGGTGATAGCACATCTACCGTCAGTATCTGTAAATAAGGGGTGAAGAGTAAGCCCTGATCCAGGATTGGCCCACGTAATGACCCCGCGCGCGTGCGTGGTGAAGCCCGCAGCGTGTATGTTACCTAGTAAGCCTCTGCACCGCAGCACTGGGGAACCAATCGGCAGATGGGTTTCCTGCAGAAGAGCCACATCCACCTTGTGTCTCTGCAGATAGGAGAGGACCTTACGGACCTTTCTGTGGTCTTTCATTCCCGGACATTCCATGTAAGAGCTCTAAGTGTGGGCACTGTAGATCCACCATCCCCCCCTACAGATTGTGGAATAGTCAGTCATGTTCGCCATGTAGCAGTGATGTGTGGTATCCTAGTGCAACGCAGCAAGTGTGTCTGTCGGAACTCGCGTGAACTGCAATATCTGAGTCTCAACCAATCCCGCCCCCACCCACATCAAGATCCCCCCAACTAGGACCTGAGAAAACATTACCCAAAACCTCATTGCAAACAAAACATACAATGCAATCTTATAATCCAAAGCACATGAATGCCATGTCCCTCCCACCAGCGAAAGGGTGTAGGAACTTAACCCCAAGTGTGTGAAACACGTGTAGGCGGAGGTTGCCGGCCCTTCCTCTTCGAACAACTGGGCAAGAACTATCTGGTCCCCGCACATCAATTGCTTATTTGAGCATCAGTCCAAGGTGCCGGGCATCCCGCCTTTGTGACAGATAACACACACCGCAGCCCTTCCAGGCCCCGCAGCCCACCACAACCCCCACCCCCCCTCGGATCAGCAGCAATACGGCACAACAACAGCTCGTCAGACCCCCCCCGGTGAATTAATTCTTAACTGCACATCATACAACGAGTTCAGTCCTGGTCATCCAAGGATCCACCAACCGCTCCATTCAAGGATTCTTTGTCTGGGCTACGTTTTTTCTCCTTAGTCCAGTCTTTAATAGCCTTTTGCAGCATCTTGGGGTCGGTGAAGACATGCGACCTGCCCTGGCGGTTGACTCGCAGACGAGCTGGGTATAACATGGCATAATCGATGTTCTGTTCCCTCAACTGTTTCTTGAGGGGCACAAACTGACGTCTGGCTTCCTGTACCCTAATCGTAAAGTCCGGGTATAGTGCAAGGACCGTTTCTCCCTCGCAACTCGTAGTGCCGCATCCCGGTCTCGATAATTGAGCAGTTTGGCTATTATTGGCCGCGGTGGAGCACCGGGGCAGGGCGAGGGCCCAGGGAGCGGTGCGCGCGCTCGACCACAAACCTATTTGAAAAGGTGTCGGGGCCTAATAGCGTTGTCAGTAGTTTCTCAATGAACTGCTCCATGTTGCCCGTATTTGTAGTTTCAGGCAGCCCAATTATACGCAGGTTAGATCTGCGAGACCTCGCCTCCAAATCTTCCGTCTTGTCCAGCAATCCCTGAAGCGCCCTGTCCATACGCTTGTGGCTTGTGTCCATGTCTGTCTGTGCCTCCTCAACCTCTGTTATGCGTCTCTCGACCATGTCCATGCGCTCAGCCTGCTTGTCCATACTTTCGGACATCCGGTCCATGCGGTAGGACAGGGAGTCAATCTTCGTCCCCAATACAGTTAGCGAAGTCTGCAAACCTTTTTCCATTGAGGCTAGCATGGATTTGAGCGTATCCACATGAGTGTCTTTCCCTCGCTCCTCCGCCGGATCTTCGTCGTCGGGCGGTCTAGAATCCTCCCTGGGCTTGCGTTGAGCGAAGGAAAGTTTCTGCTGCGTTTTGTCCGTCCGGCCCATGGCAGCTCCCCTTCGCAATACCCTCCCGATCGGGCAGGAACCAGTGTCCACGTATCCAGGAAAGCAGGCGTAGCGGCAGATGAAGAACAAGCAATTAGCGCCAACGGGTGGACACCGGCGCCGCAGCACACCCCCGGAGAACAGTTCTGTGTGACCAACCAAGCTCAGGGCCAGTGCAGGCCAAATCCGGTTACATACCGTCACAGGCTTCAGCTTCCAGTCCGCACGAGGCCCCACTCAATGCAACACCACTACGGGGAGGCAAAGGGCACTCTCTGCCACCCCAGGCTGCAGGCGTCGGTCGCTGATGATCGGCACTGTGCTCCTCCACCCCTGGGAAAGGCAACAGCCCCACCGTGACGCTCTGATGTGCCCAAGGGAGAGGAAACAGCCAGGAGGAAAAAACTCGCTTGTGTCCTCGAGGGAGAGGGCGGTGTGTGTCTTCAATCCCGGCACTCCGCTCCGGCCGGCCCTCCCCCACCAGCAGCGGGGAGGGGTTGAGTAGGTCCGGGCGGCCGCACTGACTGTCAGGGGGTTATGGACCTTACCCCAAGTTGCCGCTCACCGCGGGTGCCCCGGCCGCTGTCCGGCGCCTCCCGCCGACTTCCACTGGTAATTGCGCACCTCCGCCCGCTCTCAGCAGCGTGTGCGTGTTCCGAGCCTCCAGCTCCTGTCGACCTGGTGTAGCGCCTGTCACACGCGCCAGCCAGCACCCCCCGCCGGCTGCAGGGAGGGGGGAAAACCTTCTCACAAGGCCGCGGGGCCTGACCGGGAGACACAGGCACGGGTGACCGATCGGGCGGCGCTTCCTGCCCGCCGGCTGTGAACTTGAGCCCGGGGATTTCCGGCCGAGTGCGGCCGCCGCTCCAGCGCGGTTAACTATCCGGTGTCACTGTCCCGTTACAGCTCCGGGACCCATCAATCGGGAGCAGATCTTCACAGCCGCAAGTGGCCTTCGTTGTAGGGAGCACGGCCCTCGTCTAATGCAGGATTTATGGCGGATAGTTCACCGATATGCGGAGCTCCTCTCTTAAGCGGCCATCTTCTACGCCGGCAAGCTCCGCCCCCCCAATTGTCCTCTCATTTTATGGTTCAAATGTGTGTATTATTTTTTTTAATGAATACAACAACATTTACCAACAACTGCTGGCTGGCACGATGCTTTTAAGTCTCTTGAAAGTTCCTATTTCGGATTGGTTTTAGAAATAAGAGACCATGTAGGGTAGTTTTCATAGTTATCTCAATATAAGTTTACCGTTGACTCTCCCTGACTCCCGCCATGACCTATATCTGCCTGACGCACCTGCGTGGTGCTATGTGCCCCGCTATTCCCTTCCCAAATATTTATATTATTTGTAGTGCCATTTTCAGCTGGGTTCTTGCTGCTGCTTTGCGAGAGGTTCTGCATTCCCAGTCCCTTCCGTTCCCATAATCATGATGACTTTATTTGGTTTCAGGGAGTCTTCGTATTCGGTGGTTCGGTCATGCTTTGGAACAACATTGCCCATTCTATTAAATCCTCTGCTAGTTTTTCATCCCATCTCCATCATTGTCAATTCCTGCATATCCTTCAGCCACGCCTTCACTGTTGGTCCCTGTGGGCTTTCCCAGGGTATAGCTTTGCCATATTTACAGTTATTGCCACAAGCATCTTAAATTTGTATTTCCTTTTTTTCTTTATGGTATGGAAGTCGCCGGATTTATGTTGTCCATCACGTCTTTCCAGTATTTTTCTATTATTCTACTCCTGCCCATTTTCCTTTCTCTAGGGCATGTTGTTACTTGACCTGGGTTTATTCTTCCCAACTTTGCAGGGGTTAGATGTATTATTTTCAATGCATTACATTGTGCCAATTTAAACCTTGCATTACTTGCTTTCTCTTTCATGTTTGGGCATGTTCGCCCCCCTTCACTGTCATTAGTGGGCTCTAGTCTGTCTCGTTGTGCTCTAACTCTGAGTCAAGGTTTTTAATGCCCTATATAGATTGGAAACCAGCCTTTTTCCTGTGTGAGACCAAGCATCGCTGTCATTACTTCTGAGGGTTTTGGAATAGTAGGGGAGCTTTACCATATTTCTCTAGCTGTCTTAGCTAGCTTTGTGTACAGTAGGAACTGACCTACTCCAAAAGCTTTTTGTTCTTCTTGAAATGTGTTGAATGTTCCCTAAGTGCACAGATCACCCGTTAGTTTGAGTCTGCACCAATTTCAATTAGGTTATGGACTTATATTGCCCAATAAATTTGAAAGGTTGTAGACTCCAGATATCCATATCTGCTGCAAATGGTGGCATTTTAAGGAGTTTCGTTACTACCCTCTGCAATACTTTACCTAGTTGTTGTATCAAATAAGGCATAAAAAGCCAGATACCACCCCACTTGACTGATGAGCCATAATAAGGGTGGTAACCTCTCCTGGGTTGCTTGTGTTCTTGTTCAGGGAAGCCCTGACCTGGCAGTTTGGGCTGGAATGTTCCCATTGGAGCAGGGACAAGCCTAATTTGCATACGGTTGGATCCATACTGAGGTCGCATGTTGTGCAAAATAACGATGGACTGGGATGCGGCCCAAGCAGTTACCAGTGGCAGAGATCAGGGCCGGACTGGGAACCCAGAGCAGCCCTTGCAATTTTCTTGGACAGGCCCCTGGAGGCTGGAAATGCTTGCTTGCTGCTTTTGTTACTGGGGACCGATTTTGCAGCACCGCAGCAAAAGTGCCCCCACCCTTCCAGCCTCCCAGGAATCGCTTGATGCCCGGTCCGACCAATCCGGCCCTGGTTGAGATTATTCAAGCATTCCATCCATAACCTATATTTCCAGATATTGGAACCTCTTTAGCTCCCACTGGAGTCCCAGATTGGGATAATCTTGAGCTGGGAGTCTCCTTGCCCCTCCCAGAGGAAACAGTTTACTTTTATTTATACTAATTTGCAGGCCAGATACTTTCATAAATCTGTCTGGTTCTTTAAGCCGCTGGAAACCGATATTCTTGGTTGGCTCAGATAGACCAGTGCCTTGTCTGCATACATAGATTTTACATGCCTAGTGTTCCCTACTTTTATTCTTCATTTACTCACGCCAGTGTGTAATCCTAACCCCATGGGTTCTGTTGCCATGCAAATATTTTTGGCGAAAGGGGACTTGCCTGCTGGATACCCCTCTTTATTTCTCAGAAAAAGGTGAGGTTGAATCAATGTGGTGCAAAGAAGTTTACTGTGAGAGAACTATGAGGAGCTTTTCATGATATTGAAGCATAATTTATCATCAGTGAAATAAATAGGTGTAGCAATTTTGACTCCTTCTAATAGCGGAGTAGGGCAATTCTGAATCTTTACAATCTTTCCAGTAATGGCTTAGACCTCAGCTCCATAGAAAGTGTTGGACTGACAAAAAAATGGTGGACGTTATTGCAAGGAAGCATACAAAGAACATGCAGACTGAGACACCAGACTCCTCTACAGTAGAAAGAGTAAGCATTCGCTACTGGAAACAAGCCACATAAACAAATCCCCAGATAAGTGTGATAAGCGTAGCCTAGCTTGGCTCCACTAATTTGTGCTGGAAACATGATTCATGTAACCAGGGAGGAGAACATAGTGAACTTTAAGACAGGCATGCCACTAATGGCTGATGTAATAAAAGAAGATGGGAGAAAAGGTAAAAGAAATGTAATAATCACCAATGTCTACAAAACAAGAGCGCCAAGACCTATCCTAAAGATTAAAATCAGAATTTGGCATGACCAAAAAAAAGATTGGCTTTGAAATTGTAGAATGGCAAGACCTCAATACTGTTAATGGGGTCAGGGGTTGGTCGATTAGCAAGAACTGTATGAGTATTTACGGAGAACTAAATCTCCTGCAGATTGTGACTGTCAACAGAATAAATTTTATGAACTGAACGTTGTGCTGAGCTGCCGAAGTCCCAGATACTGTGGTATCCCAACTGGCCTTAGAACCCATCAGGTGTGTCTTTTTTTTTTTGTTCAAGGACATCAAAAAACAAAGTGACGGATGGAATGCCTGAATTAATCTCAGCAACTGGTGATCGCTCAGGGCCGCATCCCAATCCATTGTTTTTCGCCCACCATGACACCTCGTTTGGAACCAGAAAAAAGCAGATCAGCCTTGACACTTGTTTTTATGTCTTTTTGTTCAAAACATAGGGCAGAGGCAAGCCAGTATCTAGGAAAAAGAAAAGCGCCTACCATGCCCTTCAAGGGACTTTGTCCTACATAGTTCAGGAGAGCCTATCCCAATATCTCATTTAAAATGTATACTATCTAAACGCGCTAAAGTAAAGGTGCTTTTATTTGACATTTTCATATTCACTGTTTAGAAATTTGAGTCTGTATTGCCTTCTCTGTTCTAAATTCTGATATTTTGTCATATTTGTTCTTTTTGGTAAACTGTGTATAATAATGTATTTAATTTTTTGGCGCGTAAAAGGCGTTGGAATCAAACCCTAAACTAAACTTGCTTATCTTTTGCATAATAATGTTGCAGATCAGACTTTAAAGTTATCACATTATTTTTGTAGTACTACACTTTTATTTTGTATTCCCTTTTCAGATCAGTCATTTGAGTTCAACGTTGGTTCCTATTCTCCTCGAGATTCTGCAGAGAAATCAGCCTGAAGGAGTCAAGCTACAGGTTCAGGAGGTAAATGCTGATCACCTTTTATACGTTATACAAATGCTGCTTCGCACTTCCTTTGAAGAAAGTTTCCCCCAGGTCGCGGCTGAGCTATTCTAGTCAAACCCATGGACAACAGGCAGTGGAACGAACCTCAATGCCTATTTGTAGCAAACGTCATAGAGGAGTTTAGGATGTATGAATGAGACATGGTTGGATATTAATATTCCTTGACCAGTATATAGTTCTTTGATTGCCTTTTGTAGTTTTCGGCAATCTTGAGACCTTTTTAGGTCCCACTGTGAACACTATTAAGTATAGCAATAGATTAAATGTGACCATATTATTGTGGAAAGGTAAACCTATTTTTGCAGCACATTTGCCTGATTTAAAAATATATATATATATTAAAATAAAAATAAAATCTAAATTAGAAAATATGAAATCTAAGCCATATTTTGAATAATATAGGTTGTAAATGTATTGCTGTTAAAATGTGCCATTTCCATTTCAGATTCACTGGCAGACCCCGCTGCCTTAACTTTGGAAAAATACAGGCATTTTTTTCACCATGTGTCAATGTTGCCAAAAATTTTCTTTCAGCATTTCTTCGAACTTTTGCAGTCTTTGGTAAAACGAAAGCAAACAGAGTACTCTCCCACAACGACCTGCCATTTTATCTTTGTTATTAGGAGAAGGAGCTGTAAATCAGTAGTGCAAGCATAGACGTTCGGACGTGTCTAGCTACCTGCTATAAATTGTTACATGTAACTTAATTTTTTTATTACAGGCGAGCTCTGACATCAGAACCTGACTGTGATATTAAAATTAGTGTCAGACCTTTATATGAAGATATTACTCCTATGTATTGGAAGTTCCCCGAAGAACATAATGCTATATAATATGTTGGACTGAATGATAAAACATACTTCAATTGTGTATTTATTGAACCTTTGCACTGAATAATCTTACATTTCTCTCTCACGTCTACAGCACACAGAAGCAGACTACCAGATGAGGTTCAAGGCCAGACCAGAATTAGAGGGACTGATGGCACAAGTCACATGACCTGTTATCGGATGATGTTTAGCCCATTCTGTGTTCAATGGTTATGTGAAGACTACACATTTGTACATGCTTCTGGATAAAAGACTCTATGTAGTGATCACAAAAATAGTACAGATCTTTTATAACAAAAATGTGTTCTTGCCTGTGTCTTTGTCCTCAATGCTGATCTACCATGTAGAACTCTGCATAAATAATAAATTGCATAAAGTTTGCAGGTTGATACCTGATCTCTGGGGAGCTTATTCCTTTGTTTAACTAGTAAACTTGAGAAACATCTGCTGGAATACCCATTTCCACACAGGCAAAAAGCAGAGTATTGAGCCAAAATAGAGCAGGAGATTGTATGTAAAAAAAAAAAAAATGTAAATCCAGTACTTGTATAGCGCACGAATCACCCCCGAAGGGGTTTCTTGGCGCTGGGGGCCGTTGGGAAGATTAAGCGAGCTATTGCCCAGAGTCTCATGGTGCTGGGCAGACCCCTGCCGCCGGAGCCAGGTATCGAACCGTGATCCCCAGCGTCCAGCGTCAGTCGCCCTGGCCGCGGTGCCACACCTCTCTCCAATGGCAACTCCATTGTTCTAGAGGGCGCTAATCCGCCTTTTACCACATTGTGGTCTGTGTGTAACATTGGCTGCTTGCCATCATTACGAGTCGGATATTGAGGCACAGCTGTATTATGTGAAATTACATTGGAACAGAGAGCAGCTCTGGTGGCAACACTATGCTGGTTACATGCAACACACTCCAGTATGAGTGCTTCCTGTGCAGGAACTTCCAAAGTTTGTCTGGAGTCACAAGTATTAGTGACTGCTGATTCTGTCTTTTATTCTGCCATTCCCAACATGTTTTGGCATTTCTGTTCGTGCATGTGTTTGTACTGAAGTAGTAATGAATTAGACGAGTTTGAAGTGACAATTAGAAAGTAATAAGTGCACATTAAACAAAAGATTAGTTTGGTTTTGAAGCAGCATAGACTATATATTTGACACCAAGTGGAGGAACAGCTGCTGGATGGGTTTGTAGCCACGTTGAGAACTTGAGTGTTGTAATGCATTCTTATTAAAGAGAGATCAAGTAATGGCACGCATAAACAATTGTAGGATTCCATAAATATTTGTAGGATTTAAGAAAGGCTGTGGGCGTTGAGAATTCCATTCGAAGTGATGTGATTGCAACTAAGGCCATGAAGCAATTAACTAAGTGGATAAAAATCACACCTAAGGATAAGAACAAGCAAGAGTGTGAGATATGTGGCATGGTGTACAACAAGTGCTTTTAAGAGGGTAACGGATGTAAAGAAATGAAATGTTTCAGGTGTAGCAGTAGCATGAACAGTTTTATCTCCATCCAGTCCTGCTTTAGGGAGAGTGTTCGAAATGTGAGCCTGTGGAAACTTTGCACATATATACTGGTATAAAAAACACAATGCCAACATTAAATGGAGGTATACGTGGTAAAAGCATGGTTGCATCAGTAGATTTGGATATTGTGGGATAAGAGGATGTGGTGAGAGTTTTGGTGGTGAGAGTTAAACTGTCAGGCTGATGTTTGTGGTTTAAATCTTTTTATTAGCATTTCGTAACAAAGGGCAACAATAAGCGTTGCGTATGTTTACCAGCACAAGTCAAATTAAGCAACAATAAATTGCAGGTTATGGAAAAAATCAGCTGTTTTACTTCTGCAAATGGCCAAAAAGAAACAATTACCCTACCCTTCCCCTCCTCCCCCCCCTCCCCCTGACCCCCGTCCACCAATTAAGATGCCAAGTCCGGATAGGCTTACTTCTCCTCAGTCTGCGAGGCTCCCTGAGATTCACCCCCAGGTTGTGCTGATAGACGCAGCAGACGGAGATATCTCGGGCAGGTGAGCTCCCTAAACTCAGAGCCAAGTAGGGCGAGAAATGGCTGCCAGAGATCCGAGAAGGTGGAGCCCTTCCCAGCTAGTGTGAGAGTGATCTTTTCCATCCCCAGTACCTGCCAAAGACGTTGCAGCCAGCCAGTAAATGTGGGAATACGTGTAGTCTGCCAGTGAAGCAGAATGTTTTGCATGGCCGAGCCCAGCGCAACCGCCATCTGACGACCTCGCTTTGAGCGAAGAGGATAAGTGAGAGGGTTCGGGAGGCCCAGGAGAATATAGCTTGGGAAACGCGGGAGCTGAGTATTGAAATGTTTATCTATTTCGTCAATGACCTGCGCCCAGTAGTCATGTAGCTGCTCACAGGCCCACCGTAGGTGTACCAGTGTGCCCCGTTGTCCGCAACCCCGCCAGCAGTCAGCGCTTTGTCAGGGGTCCATCGAGTGGAGGTGGTCGGGTGTGTAATACCAGTATGTGGTCACCTTGGTCAGGGTCTCCATCAGCCCCATACTGCGTGCTGAGTGTCGAGCTCTATGATATATCCCTTCCCATTCTTTGTGGCTAAGGGCCCGACCCAGGTCTCGTTCCCAGCGCATGCGCCCTGCGTTGTAAGCATGTGTATGTCCAGCTAGCAGCATCTTATACAGATCTGAAATGAGCTTTTTTTCGGATGAGCGCGTGGGCAGCCATTTTTCGTATGGTGTGAGGAGACGCTGTGCGTGTGGCTTTACGAGGGGATGGAGAGCCCAATGACGGAGCTGGAGATAATGGAATCGCTCCGACTTTGGGATCCCATAGTGTGACCGGACCTGAGGGAAAGAGAGAATCCCGTCAAGGTCGAACAAGTGCCCCAGAGACCGGCAACTTGTAGGACGCCAGCTTACGAAGGAGGCCTCACCCAAAATCTGGGTTGTCGAAGAGCGAAGTGAGGGGAGACGGGAAAGAAGTCAGGTTGTATTTCTGACAGGTCTGATCCCAGGCCTCCAGAATCGTCCTGGTTATATGGGAAGCGTAAAGATTAGCAGGTCTATGAGCCCTGCGCAGGAAGGGAATTCTCTGCAGAGTCGTGGCTGCTACCGCTTGGTCTTGAAACAGTCCGTGTTTTTCTGCAGGCTGATGTTTAAAGTAAATATGGGAGGAGGGGCAAAGTGTTAGAGCTGATGACATATTCAAGGTTTACCATTATTAAGAAAGACGTTTATAAGTCACTGTTTAGAGGATTGTGTTGGGCCATTAATTACACCAAATGTTGGGGTTATTGGGATATTTTATGGTTCAAATCTCTTTATTTCATACAATGCCAAAGACAGTGTTACGGGTGCATCAATATGGCTCGGAGTCAAACACGAAATCATGCTTACTTGGCACCTGATTATCAAAAGAAACACATCCCAGCCCAACTCCCTCCCCGGACTCATGTTGCATATTCCAGTGAGTGCAGGACAACACGCATCGAACACATTTCAGAGCCACAACTGATTAGGCACTGGGGTCTGCCCCCAACAATCGTAGGAGGCGGAGATACTTGGGGCATGTCAATTCCCTAAAATCCTGTGAGAGAAGAGACCGGTAAGGGCGCCATCATTATTCCATAGCCAATGCAACCCTCCCAAGTGAGTGGACACCTGTGTTGAACCTCAATGTGTTAGAATGTTCTGTATAGCGGCCCCTAGAGCCAGACCTATCTGTTTCCACCGTCGAGATTTCAAGGGGTATGTGAGAGGGTTAGGTTTGCCTAACAAGGTAAAGGAGGGGAATCTAGGTATTTGCGTATTGAGGTGGGAGTCTATCTCATCGATTACCTGTGTCCAGTACGAATGGAGTCGAGGGCAATCCCACAGTAGATGAACCAAGGTTCCCTTAGCCCCTTCAACGCTGTGCAACACGGTCTGGGTTCGCTCTGTGTAATCGTACAGGGGTAAAGTACCAGTATGTGACAATTTTAATAAATGTTTCAGTGAGTGATGCATTACAGGCGGTGTGCCTCGCCCTGTAGTATATGTGCCCCCTAGTAGGATATTTTAAACAGGAAAGGTAGATAAGCTGATGGGAAACTATACATTGCTGAAAAAGGGTTTCAAGTGTTGGGTTGGAGGTCTCAAGCTAAATTAAGGTTAAAACTCAATCTTTGCACCCACAAGAGTTTGTCTGTGGAGGTTTAGGAAGATAAATGTGGTGCATAATTATTGTGATTTCAAAAAGAGTTGAAGACCACGCACCAAGGTCATGGTGGTATGCCAAGCACTAAGAAGTTAGAGAGTTTTATTTTTGGCCAGGTATGGACAATCAATTGATAGAAAGGTGAGACTGTGATGCATGTGGAAGTAGTCACCATGGGCCAGGACAAGCATTGGATCTATGGTATTTTTAAAAAGAGCAGAGAAACTGTGGCAGAAGATAGCTTTTGACATAGTGGGCCCATTTCAGATATTGCCAGTGAGGATGTACTAGTGATGATTGAATGTTGCTTAAAGTGGCCTAATGGTCTCTTTTTGGGGATTGTTTCTTAGAGCTGGACTTTGGGTTTTTTGCTGACTTGTTTAGATGTGAGGACGTTCCAGGAGTTATGGTCAAAGATGCTGGGGTGCAACTATTGTTTGCTGACATGAGAACATAATTATGACAGTAAAATGTTGAGCACATCACCATTTCTTCTGATTCACAATATCCATAGGTCTATGTATTCACGTGTATATTTACTGCTACACTTAGATGTAACTCTAAATTTTTTTGCCACTCTCCCTTTCCCAGTGTAGATTTAAATCGATATCTCAGTTCAGGGGTGGAGCCATCCAAGATTGAATTTACAACTGTAAAGTTACTACTACTAACTTTTAACATGCGGGTGGAGTTCCCGGCCACCATGGCAGAGATCTCCTTATAAGAAAGTATGGGGAAAATTATTGAATGTTATTATTCTTTAAATTATTTAAATATTTTAATGTAAAACAGGATTGTACATTATTTTAAATTTATTATAAACTGAAAACTAAGCAAAATATTACCACACACTACCTTGTTAAATGTGTATTAAATAATAAATTAAAATATATGTATTGAATTTATACATATTTCTGAAAAGATAAAGAAAATTTGAATCCCACCCTCAACATTTTTATTTAATATGTATTATAGGTTGTTAAAAGTTGCATAGAATTAGTATAAACTAGTTTTGAATTTTTAACAATAGTTTAAAAGTTACATTATATTTTTAAATTAGGTTTATTGGTAAACGTTAAAATAATTAAATAATTATATATAATTTTTAACATTAAAAAAATGTAAATATATATTTTTAAATAATTGTATTTATTTGATATTATTTGCTACAGGGTGCTATTTTAAGTCCCTGCCTCCATTATTTTCTATGGGAGTGTGTTGCAGTAGCTGTGATTGGCCATGTGTGGTTCTTGAATCACTCCAGGATTGAGATGGAGTACATCTAATACTGTTTTTTACCTTTCTGGCTGTTGTACCGTTAGAAGTGAGTCGCAATGGGCTTTGTGGATGGGTGTCTGTAGCAATTTGCCCTTCCCTAAACCCCTCCTTACTTTTCACTAAACCACTCCAACTTTGTAGTAATCATTTCCCATTCTGCAGGTTCTCCCCCTTGTCCCTCTTACATTTATACCTAAATCTCTAAATTGTAGGATTACGAGAGCAGACATCTCCACATAGAAACGATAGGAGAGGCAGTAGTCTACACATGTACGTTTGTGAATAGCGTTATTAGTACTAATTTAGTATTGCTTCTCACACTACAAAATGCAGTTTGAAAAGCGGGCCACCTGTCTTTACACAATCCGCAGGGGAATGGACCAGTGGGGAGGTTTAATCAGGTGAGCATGTAATTAGTGTTGTCATCAAATGTTGCTTGGAATAAAGAGATGGCGGATCACATTGGGTTGCAGTGGTTCACACCATCATCTGTAATGGGTGCGAGTGCTTTTAAATTAACAAAAAGGAGGAGGTTTGTGTCGGATATCTGTCTGTGGTTGAGTAAGACTAGGAAAGAGGTGGACATTCAAGAAGTAAATTAGTGGTAGTTTAACGGTCATAATTGCAGTGTCTGTGCAAGTCATGTGGAGCCTGCTGTGTGACTATAGTTGCTAGATGTTAAGGTGAATAGTGATGTGAAGTATTGTTGAGCAGAGATGGATGAAATTAGATGGTTCTCAGAGTCAAGGGGAGTTGGCATTGAGGCATAGGAAGTGAAGGAACAAGTTTTGTGTGTGTAAGATGGGCCCACAAACACACTTTTTGAGAATGCCACCAGTGGAGATGTGAAAAAGCTAAAGAGTGAGATTATGAGGTGAGAGTGAAGACCAGGGTGTTTTGGTAGTAAAACAAGTGAAGCTGAGTTTGAAGTAACGTAAAGTGATGGATACGTTCTAGGATTTTGCTATAAAAGCCTAAGCTATGTTTTCTGTGAATTTATATATTTAACCTTATTGCTGCTAACCCTTTTCCATCTAGAGTGCTCAGCCCTTTTTGAAATTTAGGGGTGGTCTCTCTTAGGCCTTCATAACATTTTTCCACAAAAGGTATACTGGCAAAATTTGCATCCCTTTTCCCCATATTTTGGGAATTCTAAAGTTTCCAAGATTTGTGATTTCCCTTGGAGCAAAGTGAGAAAACAGGCAAAATGTCTCAATGTGTTTGTGAAAATGGAAAAGAGTGCTGTGGAAGAAAGTGTATTTTTAAATTAAATTGGCATCAACAAACTATTTTCTCTGTTGAGATCATCCTCTTCCCATCGTTTTTTCAGAAACCGGCAGACCTGTGAAATTATCTATTTTTTTCACCACAGTTTTTGAAATTTTCTAAGTGGTGGTCATTGTTTCATATTTTTTCGTTTATTGCACTACGTGGAGGAAAAAGACGTGAAATCTATGGGTAAGCCAAGAAAGGTATACCTGTCTGAAAAGTAGACAAAATTCTGAATTCATCATGGAGTCATTTGTGTAGCTCATTAATGGTTTTCCCAAAGACTGTAGTCATTGAAATCAAAAAATAGAAAACTAAGGCTTGAAAAATAGAAATGAGTGACAACGTTTTCATCTGTAATTTCTTTCCACCAAAGGCCAATATACAAATGTAATATTCCAGTACTCAGTCATACTTTTCCAGTCATAGAGGTATATAGTTTGTCGATTATCCAAAAACACATGATGCATAGAGCCAGCAACTGCATTATGGCTTATATTGATTTTTTTGAGTGAGTTTCGTGTAAATCTAACGAATTAAAAATGGGTATGAAGGAAAGGTATGTTTTTAAAGTGTATCCAAGTTTAGGAAATGAGATTGTTAATACTACTCAATTTGTGGTTCCACCCAAAAGTGTGCTCCATTCTGCATGTCTACACTTATTATTGGGGTATTTGTAGAGGACAACAGCTACTCAATGAGTGTCCCGGTGAGAACAGTAAAGTCTGATCGCATACTAACTGGGGGGCTCTAGAAAGCAGACCCAAAGAGCCCAGTCTTGAGGAGTCGCTTAAAGATCTGGATGTCATCAGTGGCGCGGAGCTGTTGTGGGAGGACATTTCAATCCCTAGTCGCCGGGTAGGAGTACTTCAGTTGATACGCATGGCATGCCACATGTGGGTGAGTCTATCATACTAGACAGGAAAGGGCCAAAACTGTGACCATATCAAGTCAATGTGGTGCCAATGTGGTCTTTATATGATCACACTTTAGTCCATTCTTGTCATGTGTTGTAGGTTTTGCAATACATATAGAATACCTGTTATTTTTGGGAGACGTGTGGGATCCCAGGATGGTAGGACATTTGCTGTTGCCTGGAGTTCCCACCGTTTTCTGTCATATAAATGAAAGCAAATTGTGTTTTTACACTCATTTTCACATTTGCAAGGCATTCAGGACGGAGATAGACAGTGGGAGCCACAGTTCATGCAACCCTGGATTCCCCTGCATCTCTAGTTTTCAGAAACACTTGGGGGTTGGTTAATTTCCCTGCAGGCCTATCAAGCCCAAATACTGCAGGCAACCCAATGGGAAATTTGAAAAATTGGGGCTTTTGTAGGAATGGTTTTGACTGTTGCAGGGCATTCTGCACAAGAAACCTTGTTGGGATCATTGTAAGCCATGCCACCCTGCATTCCCCAGTGTCTCCAGTTTTCAGAAATACACCGGGTTTAAGAGTTTTTAGGATTCCGAATGATCCTGGAACCAAACTCTGCAGCAATTCCCTAAAGAAAGTAGGATGGAAATGGGTAATTTTAAAACACCTTTATGACATTTGCAGGCCAGTATCTGTAAGAATCATTTGTGGTGTTCTTTGCAGGATTACCCCCAAAATTTTTGCCTTCCTCCTCTTCTTTTTCTGACCATCTTTTTGTTGGCTTTAGGACTCTGAGCACTTTACCACAGTTAATCAGTGCAAACGTGCATGTGCTTCTTCCCTAAACATGTGTGTAATTGGTGTATACCTGATTGACATATTTAAGTTACTTGTAAGTCCCTTGTAAAGTGGTATACCATATACCCAGGGCCTGTAAGTTAAATACTACTAGTGGGCTGCAGCACTGATTGTGTCACCCACAGAAGTAGCCTTGCAAACCTATCTCAGGCCTGCGACTACAGTGCCTGTGTGCAGTTTACTGCCACTTCGACTTGGCATTTAAAACTACTTGCCAAGCTTTAAACTCCCCTTTTATTACATATAAGTCACCCCTAAGGTAGGCCCTAGGTAGCCCTAAGGGCAGGGTGCTATGTAAGTAAAAGGTAGGACATGTACTGTTCTGGTTTGCATGTCCTTGTAGTGACAAACACCCTATTTCGTTTTTCACTAGTGTGAGGACTACCTCTCTCGTAGGTCAGCATTGGGAATACCCTTATACCTTTTTAAGTGGTAATTCCTGATCATAGATGATTAGCTTTTTTTATGTTTTATATCTTTGGATTGGTAATGATAAATCCTCCTTACTAGTGAAGTTGGATTTCACCATACTGTTTAAGAAAGGCCACTTTTAGAAAGTGGATATTTCTCTGCACTTGCTGCTCTATGTGCCTGACAGCCTGTCTCCAATACACTTCTGGGTTGGGCTGGGTGACATCCTACATTTGTGCATTCCCTCTAGACAGCCACAACACTGGACACTCATTAGGTAGTGTCCTGTCCACACAAAGTACTGATTAGCCCCCACCAGTAGCCTGGCAGACAGGACAGGGTTGAAAGGGATCCTTGTGCACTTCAGACAACTCCTTTGAAGTCACCCCCTACATCCAAGGCACTTTTGGGTATAAGTATTGGGTCTCTGATCCCCTCAAACAGACACTTTTTGGACCTATAACCAGATACTGCTGGCTCTATATCTGCACATTGTCAAAAGGACTGCAGGGAGGACTGCCACTTTGCTGCCTGCCTTGATGTGCTGACCTACGTGTTCTCCAAGGGCTTGCTGCTTTGTCTCTGTTCCCAAAGTCTCAGGGCCATCAAAGGCTTCCCATTGCTGTGGGACTCTGCAATCCATGAGTCCGGCAGCTGTAACGGACAAGCTTCCCTTTGAAATGCAGAGGTGTCGTGCCTTTCTGACCCTGTCTCCAAACTAACTACAGGGGGTATGCAGCCCTTGTGTGGAGGCAGGCGACAGCCTATTAAATTGTAAGTAGGGCTGTGCCCAGCTCCTCCCTCTCATCCTGCCAGTGATGGCCCATCTACTCACACCTAAGCTCTCCATTATGTGTGGCTGTCTAGGAGGAATACACAAAGCCCAACTGTCAACTACACCCAGTCATATGACCCAGAGACAGGCTGCAGGCACCAAAGGGGAAAGGCAGGAAAATGCCAACTTTCTAAAAGTGGCATTTTCAAAATTGTAATTACAAATCCAACTTTACCATAAGAGATTTTTTTCATTACAATTCCAAAGAACGGAAACTGAACAGTTACCTGTTGCCATTTGGAAGTTACAGCTTAATATTAAATGTAATTCCAATGTTTCCTATGGGAGAGGGGGGCCTTGCTATAGTCAAAAACGAATTTAAGAGTTTTTCACTACAAGGACATATTAAACTTAAAAGTATATGTCCTACTTTTTTAATACACTGCACCCTGCTCTCTGGGCTGTCCAGGGCCTACCCTAGGGGTGACGTGTATATATATATATATATTATAAAGGAAGGTTTGGGCCTGGCAAAGGGTTTATTTTGCCAAGTCGAAATGGCAGTATAAAACTGCACACACATGCTGCAGTGGCAGCCTGAGACAAGGTTGAAAGGGCTTCATAAGTGGATCGCACATTCAGTGCTGCAGGCCCACTGGTAGCATTTAATTTACATGTAGTACCACTTTACTAGGGACTGATAAGTAAATTAGATATGCCAACTGGCTATAAGCCAACGTTACCATGTTTTAAGGAGTGAGCACATGCACAGTAGCATTGGTTAGCAGTGGCAAACTGTGCAGAGTCCTAAGGCCAGCAAAAACAAGATCAGCAAAAATGGAGGAGGAAGGCAAAAGGTTTGGGGGAAGACCACCCTAAGGGTGACAGGTCTAACAGTCAACGTCATGTCAGTGCTATCTCCTTAAAGCAAGTACTTCTGGTGTAGAATCAACCACAACATAAAAACCGAATGATTGATTACATGAGAAAATATCAAATATTGTGCATATTATAGATATAGGTCTTCATCATAAAGAGCCACAAAGTATAGTAATTCATATTAATACAAATCATATACCCACTGGAATAATTCCTTCTATGCATGCGCATCAACCATATACTCTATTAATTTAAATGTAAGTGCATTCTTTTTCTCTCAAGAAATGGCCCGTAACTTAGTCAAGCCTGCATGTTAGTGGGCATTAGTAACAATGTAAATCTCAATCCTTGCTTTGTACATATAGAAGTTGAAAAAGCGTATCTGCAGGAGTGTACTCCACAACCCATCCACGTGTTTGTTTGTGGCATTCTGGATGGGCGCCATCTTAGAACAATTTATATACACAGCAACAGAAAAGGGACTAGCCACAACCTCACTATTCTCGTCTCTATATGTATCTTGACAGGGGGGCGCCATCTCCACCATTTTGAGATGGTCAAAAGCAAAAGAGTGAAAGTGGGCTAACTGCAACTATGCCGACGACACAACTTTAAAAGAAAAATGTTTTTATTGGTTTTGACAGCACAAAAAATTCTTTTTAAGTTGTCACCACATTCCGATGCCCTTTCTGACTCCTCTTTCATGGCTAAAACACTCCTTTTGTCTAGTCTTGGATGGTATCTGATTTCTTAAAATGTAATCCCACCAAGACGGAGGTTCCAGAAATTCTGTAGATCATTGAAACAATGTCCCTGGGCTTGAATTCCGTATTGTCTTCAAGGCCTTGGTTATCATGCATAAAATCATTCATTTTTTTAAATATATTTGATTGATTTTTCAATTTTATCAACAGTTGGCAATACATATATTGTCATGCAGTGGCATCACTTTTGCTACATCAGGCATATTTTAAAGATTACAGAGTTGCTGCTACTCACATAGCAGGTGTTACCGAATTGTAGTATGCATTATCTTTTCATGATATATCACCATGCCTGTGTGAGCGTAGGTGGGCCGCCACGTGCTGTTATTGCATTGTGTGCAACATGTGCTATCCAGCAGCATTTGAGTAAAAGCAACTAATTAACACAACTGACCGCTTAGAAACAAAAAAGAAATTATGAGCTAAACCGGAGCATCCCACCCACCTCCCTGTTCGGATCTCGCATACTCTTCCTACGCCTACTGCCTGTGTGCTTGGTCCCCTATGGTATTATGTACGTGCGTGTACGCTATATGTGACCACTGACCAAGTGTATCAAATTAGTCTAGAACTGCGATGTGTGTATGCATTTTCAGTCTGCCGGGTTAGTCTCCGGGGAGGTCATCCCCGCTTTGCCTATGCTTTGCTGCAGTGCCGCTGGCATGGTATCCCAACTTGTGGCGATAGGGATCTTTCGTAGGCCTATGGTTTCTTCTCGTCTGATTGCAATGCTTTCTGCTTTGGCCCATGCGAGTACAGAGTGGCGCCATAGCTGTATACGTGGATGCATAAAATCATTCATGACCAAACCCCTGCTTTCTTGGCCCAAAAATTCCTTCTTTATATCCTCTACGTTCCGGCAGCACATCCAGGTTGTTGTCCCCGTTTACCTGGGGTCAGAAAGCTTTTTTTGGTTGCTGCAGCCAGAAAATAGAGCTCTTTACTAACTTTGTGAACTTTACCATCAATTGTGAGTTTAATAAAAGCACTAAAACATTACAATTGAGAGAAGCTTTTCCTTACCCTTAGTTCCCTTAATTTCTGCATTGCCCCATGGAATATTTGCACTTAGCGCCACAAAACTTTGGTACTAGTGCACTTTACAAATACCTCAAACATAAACATCTCACTTATATGACAATGGTTTGTTTTCCCATAGGTCAGTTGGTAAACTGGAGAGAGTACAAGCTTTTCTTCTGTCACTGAAGAGGTTGATGGTCTGTTTAAAAAATTAAACAAACCGTTCTTCCACAGAGGATAAGTTCTTGCATACACAAAATTCTAATATTTGTTTTAGGTAAACCACTGCAGCAAACTTGTGTCCAGTTTTCAAGTAAAACTCGTTATGCTTTTCTGGACGTTTCAGAAATCGATTTACTGCTTTCTTATGAAACTTTCTACACTTCCATTTTGCATCTTTCCTCCCGAACACAGCAACGGCTTCACTCAGTTGGGCATGCACCTGACATTTACCTTGTGTTCATGACTACTTTATTAACATTTATTTATTTATTAAGTTTTATATAGCGCGAACATGACCCACGGGGGTATCAGAGCACTTTACAATATACAGTTATGAAACGTTAGATGGTTGAAGTAGTAAACATACATTCGGTATTCGCCGTTCAGTACAATAGAGATATAATGTAATATATGAATAGCATAGTTGACTAGTAGGTAATAAAGAATGATCCACGAGGGAATCAGAGTGCTTCAAAATACACAGCTATTAAACATTAGGAGGTTGAGGTAGTATACGTATATTCGGTAATCGTCATTCAATACAAAGAGGTAGACAGTAATACATGGATAGCATAAGTGACTAGTATTCAACTTAGAATTAAAGGCTTAGGAAGTGAATTTGTTCATTAGAAGTATTTTTACTTCTTTTTGAAGGAGAGTAAATGAGGGGATTCCACGTATCACTGGAGGTAGGGAGTTCCAAATCTTCGGTGCGATCCCGGAGAAAGCTCTGCAACCAGTTCTCTTTTTATGGAAGGATTGAGGTTTCAGTAGTAGTGAGCTTGCACTTCGCAATTGTCTGCATCCTCCCGATCGCTCTAGCTTTAGTGCTAAGTAACTGGGGGTATTGCTATGCAGGGCTTTGTGTCATGCAGGCTATCTTTAGGTGTATTCTTGCCTCGTAGGGTAGCCAGTTCAGAGCTTTCATGGTCGGAGAAATGTGGTTATTTCTTTTAGTTCCTGAGACCAATCTGGCCGCAGCGTTAAGCGATGCCCTCAGCGGGGCCAGCTTGTATTTGGGAGACCGCATAGAGTGGAGCTTCCATAGTCCAATCTTGGTAACACTAGGGCTTGTACCGCCGTTTTTTAAGTCGGTCTGTAGGAGAAAGGGTTTAAGTTTCCTTAGTATACTCATCTGGTGATTGGCTCCCTTGGTGGCATTAGTGATTTGTGCCTGCATGTTCAGGTGTTTGTCTATGGTGACTCCCAAGGATTTCGCGGAGTCAATGATGTGGGGAGCACAGTCAAAGGAGGTTAGATGGTTCAACCATACGTTTATCTTGGGTGTGTGATTGGGTGGGGAGATGAGAAGGAATTCCATTTTTTGGGTGTTGAGCATGAGGTGGTTGCCGGTGAGCCAGCTTTGAGTGTTCTGTAGAATAGCGTTGAGGGAGATGAAGTCTTCTGGTGAGGAGATTTTCCTATACAGTTGGGTGTCGTCCGCATACAGGTGATATAGAATGTTCGCGGAGTTTAGTGCGTTTGCCAGGGGCTCCATGAATAAATTAAAAAGAACATTCCATCCATGTAGATGATATTGCCATACCCAGATGATCTGCTGAGTCGGCAATGACATCATAGAGGAAGATGTTAGATTAACTTCCAGTATCAATGTGTCTGAATAAAGTCCACGTGTAAAAGATTTGCTGTTTTCCACAAGTAAAGGCTAGCTTATATTTATCCAACTTACGAATGGACAGATATCAATACCAAGAGGTCAATTCTAAGCTTGTAAAGTCTTTGGCACACACTAACTGTACACGCTCCTCAGTGACATAGTGAAGAGGCATTTTGACAGGCACAACCTTTGTTTGAGTATTCTTATACCTGCAAACAATCTCCATTGGGCTTTAAAACGCCTAATGCTGTATTATGATACATACTATGGTTAGGACTGTGAAATCTCATGCTTCAGAGATCGTTCTAATCTCTGCCTATAACTCCAAGCCACAGTCAACCAGAATAGCATGACCAACATTGGCTCCATATGATGATCCAACTAGAATAGGAACCTTCAGAACCTTCCCAGAATTCATAAAATAGGTTCTGAGGTGAAGGAACCGTGATACAGGTGTCCGCCAAACCACCCACTGCGGCACCACATCATGGAATTCAGGAAATGCCTCGGGTGGAGAGATTTTATACGTCTCTTCCAGTCCTGTATAAGTCTTTAACAACTGTATCAACACACAGTTTAATTGAGATGGATCAGAGATGTGGAAAAAACCTCCTATTTGGTTATTTTCACTAGTACCTTTCCTTAACATACTGGTATAGGATCTTGATGGGGAACACCTTTAGTTAAAAAATGCATTTAATGTTAATCTGATTTACTGATTACTGACTGCAAACACAGTAAAGAGACACCATTAATATTCTCAGAGAGTTGTTACTGATTAGGATTAAATGCTTTACGTTTGTTTTTATACTAATGCAGTAATCCACTGAGATCCCCTTCTCTAGTATTTTACAGTTTAGAGAAGTCAGCCCTTCTGATTCTGGTAAAGATTGTCTACTCCTAAGGTTTACTGAAAGTAAGAATTGACAAATGTTAATGAGAATTCATTTATTTCTAATGACGTAACCAGTTCGATTTCAAGGCTTGCATCTGGTCTTAGAAATTATCAAATTTTTACTTAACCAATTTTGTAATTTTTTTTATCATTTAAGCCAGCACAGTAGCTAACTAATACATGATTTCTTTAGGAAGATATAATTCTGCAGGAGAAGGAGTTAGGTTATCCGACGTACTTGTGTTGAAAAGTGTGCTGCATTTAGAGTTCTTCTCCAAGGTGGCAGAGGTTTCTACATCAAAGTGGCTTATGAATTATAAAGTGGAAGTAATGCCATTGTCCATGTGGAAGTGTCTGCTCCAACACAGTTTGCCTCCCAAGCCTGCTAGTGGTGTTTCATAGATAGAGAGTTGATGGAGCAGAGAAAATAATTTTTTTTAACCCCTAACAAATTTTATAAATAAATAATAAAAATGTTCGTTTAAATGTATTAATCAACAATGTACGTGAGGGAAGGGTAACACGCAAGTATATGGGCTGAATAATCTATTTACAAATGTCTGTGTGTCTAATTATAACATAAAATAATTGCGTACTAAATAAATAATAAATGCATGATTTGTGCTTCATAGAATATAAACGTGACGTTGCAAAAACAATAGTGATGGTAAGTAAGGAACAGCTTAAATGTTGCTTTCTGCTAGGTAATAACTAATTGGGGTACGTAGATGACGGGAGGGAAACGAAAAGGCTATGTTTCTCTATTTTAATTATGTTTTGTTTATTTCTAAATAGTGCTTCTAAGTCTAATCGAGTGGCGATATAAAATGGCTGCCGTTTATTAGAGTACGCATGCGCTGAGAAAACGCATGACAAGGGAGAAAAAGTTGGAGAAAGACTGACCACGTGATGGTGCTGAGAGGCTAGGATGCAAGAATGGTCAAGGCTGATTTGACCTAATTGAACTGATAGTGTGCTGTGGTGATCAGCAGAGAATCGTGGGAAACAGTTTTAAGAGAAAGGACAATGCCTGCAGAGTTCTCGAATGTATCGAAAGAAGTTACAAATGTACTGATCGAAGCGGATGGAAACATGTCTTGAACTGTGAGAAAGGAAATGAAAATATGCATTCCAAAAGAACAAGCTGGATCCGGGAGAACTTGATTAAAAATGAATAAATGAAATGAGTGGACCAATGAAAGAAAAGCGCGTTATTAATGTTGCAACAATTTAGTTAGCAAAGTTAGAATTAGGGTATAAGAAGGCCTACTCTTAGTGGGAGGGGTAGTTGGTGTTGGAGTTGGTGGCTTCCAGTGCTTGGTGTTCCAGATCGATCCATTTTACTGAGCGGGAGATGCTGAAAGACTGTTAGATGAGACGGGTTGCGGTAGCTGATGCTGACGAGCTGAAGTTTCTGTTGCTGTCTTATTTTTCCAGTTGAGTATGAGAATCAGGTTATTTTTAAATCTTAAACTTAGGTTAGAAATCATTAGGTTAAATTAGGAAGATAGGCAGGTAATTAGGGTTTTGCTTCATGACAAAATTTCCTTTCTGCAATAAAATTGATTTTGCTTAATAAATATTTGAATTAATAATGAATGAATATTTGAATGAAAAGTCTAAATTCTTTTCCATGTCTTTAAAATTATATAAAATTTGAGATTCTTAAATCAAACGACTCAGTGGTTATTTACTAAATGATTGTAAAATTGGTAATTGGTTATTGTGATTTAGCTGGTCTTAATCACTATGAACTGATTTCTTACTAGATGATCCATCGACCAAACAATGAGCAGGAATATCTTAAGAAATAACTAAGAAAGCGATAGGTTAAGGTAATAAGGTATCCCGGCTCCTTCCAGCGGTACATCATGATGATTTTCATTTAGTTTTTCTTTTCTCCTAGGAGTATAGATTTCGTAAAGGTGTAGAGGAAATCCAGGTGTGTGTGTGTGTGTTTGATAGGCGATGTTATGGGCCCCATCGTCATGTGGATGTGAGAAAATATGTCGCCCCTGGATGACCGATAAGTGACCTAGGAGGAAAATAGTTTTCATTGTATCCGCTGCATCAGATTTCTTGGTAGCAGAGTTATGGTTTCTATAGATTAGTTTGGTGATTATTGATTATTGATTATTTTGATGACTAATACTATATATTGAGTCGCGTTATGTTATATGTGAGTTTTCACGCTTCTGGGATGTAGGAAGTGGAACACGTGTGGCAAGAGAAGTCACATGGAATTTGGTACATGGTCTGAATTCATTTTGGTAATAACACAGGTTGTGTTATGTTAGGGATTTTCTGTACGAAAGGTGTGTAACTGAGATAGCAAATCACGTCTTCTTGTGAAACTCTGGCCTTAATTCTCAGGAGCATAGTCTCCACATGTGTCTTATCCCCAGAGAAACGGGTTTACTGTTTGCTTGAAAGAAGGGTAAGGTAGAGGGAAGTGCTACTTTATCGGCGAAACTTAATGATTCTGTGGTAGGGTAGAGGTAAGCGCTGCCTACTGGAAATACAGGATTCTTGTGTAAAAGGACAAAGCTGTCACTTTGGTTTAGCGAATCAGACTATGGAATTGTTTTAATTGTTGTAACTAACGAAGAAACAGTGAAAAGAAAATTGCCGATAAATTTTGTAAAGGAGGGGTAAAAGAGCTGGAGTGACATCGACAGTGCCGCGCTAGGATTGGATAGTGCGCTAGTCACGTGAACACAGAGACAAGAGTGACGTAGAAAAGTGCCGCGCTAGGATTGGTTGGTCCGCGGACGAAGGGAATCGTTCTGATTGGCGTGTTGGTGTGAGTCGCGCAGTGATTGGTTGAAGTTACGTACACGGAACAGTGCGGGTTTGAAGAGAAAAACCAATCGAAAACATGCCGTATTATGAGTATGAAAGGGAGAGAACGTCATGGACGACAAAAATTAAGAATTTCTTTAAGAAAGACAAAAAGGTTGTGACTAGAGAGGGACAAGTAATTCCTCCGCCGAAATCAGCAGCTTCACATATGATGTTGAAATATGGATATCATACATGCATATGGTTAGAAAATTGGGCAAAGTATACGAAGAATGATGGTGCATTAGCTTTCCCTGAGAATGGTTCATTTAGTGTAGCGGTTTTGCGAAATTTGAGAGAAAAGATGACAAATTTGGAGCCTAGACCTAGACCGACACAGTTTGAAGCGTTGACGGAATGGGAGGATGAGATGTATGAGCGAGAGAGATTCAGAGGTTTAAGGGATCATGAGTTCATGCCTGGAAGAATGTGGGGAATAAATCATGAGGATAGAATAAAACGATGGAGATGTGCTAACATGACAGGAGGTCTGTTTCCGGCTTTTACAGTTGAGGAAGAGACTAAGAGAAAACGTACTGAGAAAAAGAAACGTATGGAGAGGGAAAAATATATGCATGAGAGTGAAACGGATGATGAATTGCTGGAAGATATTTTAAATAGAAATCCCCCTCCGTATCAGCAGAGTTCTACATTGGTGACACCAAATGCGCCGCAAATAGAGACTGCGCAAAATAAAAGTCTGGTAAAAAGAATTGAAATAAATAGGTCACAAGATCAAATAAGAACTTCACAAAATGAAGGGGTAGAAAGTGACAATGCAACTGAATTAGCAAGAACAACAAAAGAACTGACTGAGAAAATTAGGGAATTAACGAAAAACATGGAAGCTGTGACTGTACCCGTAACAATAGGTCCAGTAATACCAGTTTTTGAGAATCAGAAAATTGATGAACGGTCTTTAGTGATTCCTATGAGTTCACAATTTCAGAGAGAAAAAGAAAGGATGGAACCAAGTGCAAGTACAAGTAATTTGGCTAGTACTTACAGACCAAGTCCACCTACAAATTTGACTGTGAATGAGTGTAATGGTAGAAAAATGCATATGGTAACAGAATCTGCAACAGTGACCCCTGAAAAGAGTGGTAATTGGATAGAACTAAATAATACACCCATAGGTCCGACTCCCGATGAGTTAAATGAATGGATGAAGGCATTTAAAATAAAAGAACCAGAAGAAAAACCATTAGATGTAATTAGGTTAAAGATTGACATGGAAGAATTAATTTTAGGGACGATTGGTACAGAAAAGCTAAAAATTACCAGGATGATGAAATCATATTTCTGTGCAAAAGTATTACATGGAGAGCTAAACATTTACATGACAAACTAGAAGAGATAGCAAGTGAAATTGGAGTAGGTTTTGCGAAAGTGAAAACATTGCAGAAACCGTACAGAGTAGACTTTTGTGAGAAAGATATTGAAAACTTGAACACAGCAGGAAGGCTGACACAGATAAAAGAGTTAATTGTTTTACTGAGAAAATGGGGTGATGTGGACAGATGGAAAGTTAGATGGACAAAAAGAATGAGAAAACTGCAGACAAAGCTTCTTTGGCTTTTATGATAACTGAAAAAGAACCTGTTGCAAGAGAATACCCTATGAGAGAAACTCCAGGTGGTAGTTATGTGCATGTTCCCTGGACTAGACAGGATATACTGTCATTTACAAATGAGTTCCCAAAGCTGAGAGAGAAACCAGTTGAATGGTACCGACAAGTGGAGAGGTTTGTGAAGGTTTCAAAAGTGTTGTGGATAGATTTAGATGGATTGTTTGACATAGTGGTGCCAACTGATTTGTGGTCTGAGTGTAAAATTACAGTTGACTGGCCAACTGCAGAATATCCGAGAGATCCTAAGACAGGAGCTCCAGGTCCTGAGGTGATGAGGAAGTACGATAAGGTGATTACCTTTTTGAAAAATAAGATTCCTCCTAAAGAAACAGATTGGGTAAAAATCGATAGAACTACACAGGAAAGTAAGGAGTCTGTACATGCCTATTATGAGAGGTTGTTGTTGGTTTTCAAGCAGTATATTGGGTATGAGGAGTTGAGTGAAAAAGATATGAGTCATTTCGTATATAGATTTGTGTTTGGACTGAAACCAGAGATTAGTGAAATGATTAAACAACATATGATTAACTGGCAAAATGGCACTGTAGATGAGGTACTGAGGTATGCTAAGTATTGTAGTGATGATATTGAGAGTAGACAGCGTAAATTGAAAGAGAAGGCAATGTGGGCACAGGTGAAAGTGGCAGAGAAGCAAGAAGCTCAATTGGATAATAATAGTGGGAATGAAACAGGACAGAATAAATCCCGACCTAACATAGGTAAAGGGAAAGGTCAAATGAGTCTAGAGGAGGCAAAGAAAAAATGGCCATGTCATAATTGCGGAAAATTAGGGCATTGGAGAAACGAGTGCAAGTTCCCACCTAAACCTAATCCGGAAAATCAATCATTAAATCCACAGGTGCAGAATGAGGTAGTTGTTCAACAAAGTCAGGTGCCACAACCACCACTTCCCAACACTGTTAACCAGCAAAGATACAGTACAGAAACAGGATTCTACGGAGGAGAGCAGGTAACACAGTTGCCGCGAGCAGCTAACATTTCTCAGTATTGGTTGCGACAGAGTGAGGATGAGTCGGATGAAAGTTTCTGACGGTGCCTAGGAGAGGGAAAAGAGTGCGTACTTGGCGCAACTCTAGAGGTAGATCAGTCTGGTCCCTTTGTGGATGGAGAAGTGAATGGTGCAAATGTAACATTCCTTGTCGATACTGGAGCTACCCGTTCTACTGTTAGATCAGTGGAAATTCCAAACCTTCCTCTCTCAGGTGAATACATCCAAGTAGTTGGAGTAGCGAATCAGCAGATTAAAACACCACTTACTGAATTAGTGGAAGTAAAAATTGGTTCTTTTAGCAAAATGCATAGATTCGTAGTGTGCGATTGTAGTCCCGTAAATCGCTTAGGTCGTGACCTTTTGTGCAAAATGAATTGCACAATTTATTGTACGCCAGATGGAATTGGATTTCAGACCCCAGATGAAGATGTATTGTATAAAGTAACATTGATGAATCAGGAACCTGAAATGAATGGTTTGTTTCCTGCATTTGATGCAGAAAAACTTCCAAAAGAACTGAAAAATGCAGTGAAAGAAAATGTGTGGGATTTTACAGGAGAAGATATTGGATTGATGAAAGAAGTAGATCCCGTAAAAGTAACAGTAAAAGAAGGAACAACTTACCCAAATACGCCACAGTATAAATTGACTCCAGAAATAATTGAAGGATTAACTCCTGTAATAAATAAAATGATCGAACAGGGAATTCTAAAAGAAATAATGACCAGTCCATGTAATTCACCTATTATGGGACTGAAAAATCCAAACGGAACATATAGAATAGTACAGGATTTGAGAAAGGTCAACAAAATAGTTGTGCCTTGTTGTCCAATAGTGCCAAACCCTGCAGTAATTCTATACCAAATTCCACATGAAGCTGAGTGGTACACAGTGATAGATTTGTGTCATGCATTTTTCTCAATTCCTTTACATCCAGATAGCCAGCCATTATTTGCGTTCCGGTTCGGAGAGCGTATTTTGGCATGGTGCCGAATTCCTCAGGGGTATACAGAAAGCCCCTCAATCTTTAATCAGATTTTAAAGAAGTCCCTGGAAGATTTGAAAATGCCAGAAAAGTCAGTGATGGTGCAGTATATCGATGACCTATTGGTGGCATCGAAAACAAAAGAAGCATGTGTAGCGATACAATTGCTTTACTGAACCATATAGAGAAAAGAGGACATAAAGTGTCCCCTTCGAAATAGCAGTTTTGTCAAAAAGAAGTCCAATATTTAGGGCATAAAATTGAGAAAGGAGTGCGAAAGATAACGACAGAAAGAATAAAAATGATTCAAGGAATGAGAGCACCAATGAAGCAAAGAGAGGTAAGAATGTTTCTGGGAATGGTTGGATATTGCCGACAATGGATAAGTGGTTTTTCCTTGATTGCTAAACCATTACAAAAACTGACCAAGAAGGATGTAAAAGACCCTTTTGAATTGAATGATGAAGAAATGAAATCTTTCAAAGAGTTGAAAAAGAAATTGTGTGAGGCCCCTGCATTAGGAATGCCTGACTATGAAAAGGATTTTGAATTGTACTGCAGTGAAAGAGATGGATGTGCATTTTCAGTACTGGTACAAAAACATGGAACAATGAAGAGACCAATTGCTTATTTTTCAGCTGTTTTAGATCCTATAGCAAAGGCGTTGCAAGGATGTCTGAAAGCTGTTGCTGCTACTTGTGTAAGTCTGGAACAAAGTGAAGGTATAGTGATGGGGTATCCACTGAGAGTATATGTTCCCCATTCAGTAGAGATTCTTTTGACAAGAACAAAAACACAGTACATGACACACAGTCGGCTGACTAAGTACGAAAAAGTAATCTTGAGTGCAGAAAATGTGACCATAGATAGATGTATGAATGTGAATCCTTCGACATCATTGCCAGATGAAGAGAGTATAATTGAACAAGATGAAGTAGATCATGATTGTCTGAATGTGCTGGAATATTGCACAAAACCAAGAGCTGACATAAAGGATGAGCCTTTAAAAGAATCAGATTATGTCATGTTTGTGGATGGCTCATGCTTGAGAACGAAAGAAGGAGTTCTAAGCGCAGCCTACGCAGTGTGCACAGTGGCAACTGTGATGGAAGCGTCTTGTCTGAAAGGAATAAGGTCTGCCCAAGTTGCAGAACTGATTGCTTTGATTCAAGCATGTAAGTTGGGAAGAAATGTACGAGTTACGATTGTGACCGATAGCCAGTACGGTTTCGGTATAGTGCACGATTTTGGTCAGATTTGGTCACAAAGAGGTTTCTTGACGTCTGCAGGAACACCTATCGGAAATGGAGATTTTGTTAAGAAACTGCTTGAGGCGATACAGCTGCCTAGGCAGATAGCTGTAGTGAAATGCAAAGCACATAAGAAAAATGAAGATTACATAGCTGTTGGTAATAATTACGCGGACGAGATAGCCAAATATTGTGCAGAGAACATGGTATCCTTGAATAAGAATCGCGAAAGGGAGCATATCTCTTCTCCTTTGCTTTTACTAACACTGTCGAGACATGGGATGAGGTGAGACAGTTACAGGAAGTTGCAAATGATGAGGAAAAAGATTACTGGATAAAAGCAGGGTGTAGAAGACAAGAAAACAATGGTGTGTGGGTTTACAGAGATGAAAGACCAGTTATGCCTGATAGCATGATTGCAGACATGGCACGGATGTACCATGGACAAGCTCATATTGGAAGAGATGCAATGATCAGACTTTTTAGACAAACATGGTATAACCCAAAATTCAGAGCCATAGCTGAAAGTCTTTGTCAAAGATGTCTTATTTGTCAGCAGTTTAATCCAGGAAGAAAGACAATAGTGAGTCTAGGAACAATAGGACGAGAAGGAGGTCCGTTCACTAGAATGCAATTAGACTTCATCGAAATGCCCCCTTGTAACAGACTAAAATATGTTCTAGTGGTCGTCTGTTTGTTTTCTCGTTGGGTGGAGGCATACCCCACTAAAAGGAAGGATGGAATAACGTTAGCAAAACTTATGCTGCGAGAGTTCATTCCAAGGTATGGTTTTCCAGTCACGGTTGAGACAGATAGAGGAACACATTTTCAAAATGAGTTGATTCAATTAATTTGTGAAGCATTAAGTATTAAACAAAAACTGCATTGTGCATACAGACCAGAGGCTTCTGGGGTAGTAGAGCAAATTAATGGAACAATTAAGAACAGGTTAGGAAAAATGTGTCAAGCTACAGGACTCCAATGGCCCGATGCACTGCCCCTTGTCCTGATGACCATCAGAAGCATTCCTGAAAAGAAAACTGGACTTAGTCCTCATGAAGTGATCATGGGACGAGCAATGAGACAAGCACAAGTACCTGTCAACAAGTTATTGACTATAACTGATGATCTAGTACTGGATTATTGCAAAGGACTGGCTGATGTGGTGCGTTCTGTGTTTCATCAGGTTGGACCGGATGCGACCACTCTTGAAAGAAAACCAGCCCACGACTTGAATCCAGGAGACTGGGTCCGCATAAAAATCCACAGGAGAAGAAACTGTCGAGTTCCTCGCTGGGACGAGCCACAACAGGTAATCCTAGTGACAACAACTGCAGTCAAGTGTGCAGGAGTGAAAAACTGGGTCCATGCCAGCCACACAATCAGAGTTCCAGAACCTGCAGATCGACATGTGAGTCGACGTCTGGAAGTGTGGGATAAGAGTTCAGCGACTGAGACAGAAAGAATAAGAGAAAGGGTGCCAGAACTTGAAGATCTACCTGAAAGTCGACATCTGGAAACCCCAACTGCAAGCACCTCTAAAGAGGAAGAGGAAGAGGAAGAAGAAGAAGAAGAAGAAGGAAAATTTACAGAAATTCCAGAACTTGAAGATCGACCTGTAAGTCGACATCTGGAAATATCTGACATGAGTTCAGGATCTGATGATTCAGTTGAAAACTGTGAAGAATTTCGAAGAAGAACTTGGGGATTTAAACCAATTAGAGAAGAAAATGAACAAGAAAATGATCTAAATGAGCAACCAAGTACAAGTTATGGTGGAAATCCTTCAAAAGTAATATTAATAGACAAAGAAGGGAAAGAGACAAATAAAAAGTTAGAAAATCGAGAAGAACCCCGAGGAGCAATAGGGACAGATAGTGAAACAAAAGAACAGGGAAAATTAGAAGCAGAGAGTGAGATAAATACCAATTCGGAAGAACATCGAGGAGGGACAGTAATAAGGGAACACAAGAAGGAGAAAACAGATCCACCAGTAAAAGAAGATGAGATCATAAGTTTCAAAATAAGAGACAATTGTGAAAAAATTGAAACAGAATCTGAAGAAAGCGGAGAAGAAGAGAAAACAAGAACTGAATCAAGAAAAAGAAACTGGAAATCAGAAAGAGGAGAAAAAGAAGGTGAAGCCAAAAGGCCAAGAAAAGGAGACAATTGGCCCAGCAACTATATAAGAAAATTGAGATACAGAATAATCAGAACAGGAGAAAAAGTGCTGAACAGGTGAATGAAATAACAAGTCAAAAGGAACAAGAAAAGCCAAGTGGAAAACGATTGCAAAAGTCTAAAAGAACAAAGAAAGTGAATTCGAAATACAAGTCACCTGAGTGGTTGTACATCGCTCTAACTGATTACAAAGAAGAAGGAAACACTCACGAGAACCCGAGACTAAGAAACCGAATGGGTAAAGGTGAGATGCAACAAACCTGAAGTGAAGACTTAAAGTGCTTCTACCGGATGTGACAATTTTACTGGATATGACAAATCACCGGATGTGACAACGAAAGAATTCTGAAAAGAATTAAAAGAAAGTACCAAGCAAAGACTTTTGAAAGCAGAGTGGCATCTAAGTCATTTCTGAGGTGTAGTGACACAATTTTCTGAGATTTAACAAAAGATAAAAACAAAAATGGAGAATACTAGAGATAGAAGAGATAAATGTGAGTTTGTAAAAAGATGGTGTAAAATGTGCTGCTTTTGTACAGGATTATTAATGACAGTATGGATAGTTTTAGCAATCACAATTCCTATTAGTATAGCTGTAATAGAAGCAAAGAATGATACTAAACCAGAAAAAGAAACTAATATTGAAGAACCAGTTATTTTAAGAAGTAGTGCAGAATTACATAAGGATAAGTCGGTAACAGACTTTTCAAAAAAAAAAATTACAAAATTGTTGTACGAATATGTAGAGACAATGGATGTGAGAGATTGTTATGTTTGTATGCAGTTGCCTGCATCAGTGTCAGAAGGTGTGACTTATCATCACCTACCTCTAACTTATGGAATAACATGTAGTGTTATAGCAAGTTTATTTTATAAAACAGGTAGATTAGAGTTTTATTACACTGATATAGATAAGATTTTTGCAAATGTTCCTGTAGTTCCAGAACTTAACAAAGTAAAACAAGCAAAAGTTTTAGGAGAATTCTTTTAGAAAATAGAATCTTAACATTAGAAGAAATAGCTAAAAACAACCTTACCTGTGAGTTAAAGAAAGAAGAAAAGGTATTTTTAGAAATGGTTGAAGAAAGGAGAATGAAATTTCAAAGAGAAGCAATAAAAGAGAAAAGAACACATCTATGGACATTTGAGGAAGAAAATCATGAAGGGAAAAAGATAAATGCAGCAATGACATTAGATTGGCCGCAAACAGGAAAGTTGTGTATTAGGAGAAATAAGACAGTCTATGACAATTATTTTGTAGGTTCCAGTATCTGCCATGACAATTATCAAATTTTGGGAGGTTGGGGATTCAAAGGTGGAAAAGATCCAATATTTCCAGGTATCTTTTATATTTGTGGGAATAGAGCTTATTACAGGTTACCGGACCATTGGTATGGAACTTGTTATGTAGGCCTGGTCTTTCCAAAAATCTTTCATATGGACAGAGAAGAAAAAGGAACATACAAGATGATTAATAGCTTTACACGTAGAAAGAGGGAGAGTTTTTCAGAAATTGTAGGTGATATTTTTGGAGCATTAATACCAGCAGTGGGAATATCTTTGAATGCATTTAAAATTCGGAAGTTATCCACAGTAGTAGATCGTTTGTCTACAGATACTGCAGGAGGGTTCTTAATGGTAAATACCGAAATGGTTGCCATGAGAGCTATGGTGATGCAAAATCGGCTTGCCCTTGATATTCTTTTGGCAAAAGAGGGTGGAGTTTGTGGAATGCTGAAAGTCCAACATTGTTGCACTTACATTCCTGATAAAAGTGAAAATATACAAAAGTATATTACAAATATTACAAATTTGCACAAAGAACTAGTTCCACTGGAGGTTGAAAGTGTCCTTGGAAAACTTGGTAGAGGGTTTTCTTCAGTAGCAAATTGGTTAACAAGAATGATTAGACTAATGATAGGGAAAGTTATAATAATAGCAACTGTAGCAATATTATTAGCCATGGTGTTGAAAATTGTAATAACGTGTATAAAAAGAAAAGTAAGACAAAATAAGATAAAAAGAAATAACAGAATAATGAAAGAGAAAGAGAGAGAAATGGGTGAAATTGAGTTAGAGAAAATGAAAGAAAGCATGTATAAAGAGACAAGATGAAATGGAAACAGATGTATAACTAACAAGAAGCAAAAGGATGAAAGACATATGCTACCTGAAAAAGAAGTATAACTTGGGTTTTATGTGGTGATTTAAAAATCACCAAAGGGGGGAGTTGATGGAGCAGAGAAAATAAAAATTTTTAACCCCTAACAAATTTTATAAATAAATAATAAAAATGTTCGTTTAAATGTATTAATCAACAATGTACGTGAGGGAAGGGTAACACGCAAGTATATGGGCTGAATAATCTATTTACAAATGTCTGTGTGTCTAATTATAACATAAAATAATTGCGTACTAAATAAATAATAAATGCATGATTTGTGCTTCATAGAATATAAACGTGACGTTGCAAAAACAATAGTGATGGTAAGTAAGGAACAGCTTAAATGTTGCTTTCTGCTAGGTAATAACTAATTGGGGTACGTAGATGACGGGAGGGAAACGAAAAGGCTATGTTTCTCTATTTTAATTATGTTTTGTTTATTTCTAAATAGTGCTTCTAAGTCTAATCGAGTGGCGATATAAAATGGCTGCCGTTTATTAGAGTACGCATGCGCTGAGAAAACGCATGACAAGGGAGAAAAAGTTGGAGAAAGACTGACCACGTGATGGTGCTGAGAGGCTAGGATGCAAGAATGGTCAAGGCTGATGTGACCTAATTGAACTGATAGTGTGCTGTGGTGATCAGCAGAGAATCGTGGGAAACAGTTTTAAGAGAAAGGACAATGCCTGCAGAGTTCTCGAATGTATCGAAAGAAGTTACAAATGTACTGATCGAAGCGGATGGAAACATGTCTTGAACTGTGAGAAAGGAAATGAACATATGCATTCCAAAAGAACAAGCTGGATCCGGGAGAACTTGATTAAAAATGAATAAATGAAATGAGTGGACCAATGAAAGAAAAGCGCGTTATTAATGTTGCAACAATTTAGTTAGCAAAGTTAGAATTAGGGTATAAGAAGGCCTACTCTTAGTGGGAGGGGTAGTTGGTGTTGGAGTTGGTGGCTTCCAGTGCTTGGTGTTCCAGATCGATCCATTTTACTGAGCGGGAGATGCTGAAAGACTGTTAGATGAGACGGGTTGCGGTAGCTGATGCTGACGAGCTGAAGTTTCTGTTGCTGTCTTATTTTTCCAGTTGAGTATGAGAATCAGGTTATTTTTAAATCTTAAACTTAGGTTAGAAATCATTAGGTTAAATTAGGAAGATAGGCAGGTAATTAGGGTTTTGCTACATGACAAAATTTCCTTTCTGCAATAAAATTGATTTTGCTTAATAAATATTTGAATTAATAATGAATGAATAATTGAATGAAAAGTCTAAATTCTTTTCCATGTCTTTAAAATTATATAAAATTTGAGATTCTTAAATCAAACGACTCAGTGGTTATTTACTAAATGATTGTAAAATTGGTAATTGGTTATTGTGATTTAGCTGGTCTTAATCACTATGAACTGATTTCTTACTAGATGATCCATCGACCAAACAATGAGCAGGAATATCTTAAGAAATAACTAAGAAAGCGATAGGTTAAGGTAATAAGGTATCCCGGCTCCTTCCAGCGGTACATCATGATGATTTTCATTTAGTTTTTCTTTTCTCCTAGGAGTATAGATTTCGTAAAGGTGTAGAGGAAATCCAGGTGTGTGTGTGTGTTTGATAGGCGATGTTATGGGCCCCATCGTCATGTGGATGTGAGAAAATATAAGTCGCCCCTGGATGACCGATAAGCGACCTAGGAGGAAAATAGTTTTCATTGTATCCGCTGCATCAAGAGGGAACTGTTACCTTTTTACGAAGGCCTGCAACCCTTTCCAAGACAGTCTTTCACGGTGCCAAAATCACCAAATATGGCACCGGATCTGCAACGTAAAGCGAGGCAGCCGAATTCCCACTATCGGTTAACAATGCACTACCTGGCCGGGGTGTCACTGCCAGTAGGGCATCCGCCCTGGATGATGGCTAAATTGCACGACTTATACGGAGGAGGTGCGAACTAAAAATCCAGCACTCTGTTAATGTCATCCTCTAAATCAGACCCATAGTCAGCTAAAGTACATAAAGGGTGAAATTTGTTCAAAACACATTTTTCATGTTCGTAATTTTGTTGTTCTCGCTCATCCTGATGCCCCAGCATGACAAAGAAAATGTGGTGGAAGACAGAAGACTGCGTCAGCACAGCTTCCCTCGTTAGAATGTACAGGAGACTGTACAGTCATCATTCAGCCCTGCCAAGTACCACGCATCAGGCGTTAGACTAATGCATTTTGGTGTGGTGGTCCGCATCACCGCACTAAAATGCAAAGTCACGCATTTATAGCGCCTCCAGAAGTTGCTGACAAGCGGGAGACGGGAGTGCCGCTATTAGCACTTATTGAGCAAAGCACGGACCGCGCGGACTGCTCTGGCAGCCGCAGAGTGTGTGACAGACTGCACTATACTGTGCAGTGCAACTGCACTGCTCTGCTCCAGTGTTTGTTAATGGCATCAGCGTAGATAGATTTACAAAGACTTGCCAAAAACATTGATGTGGACGCCACCATTATGCTCTTTTAAGGTTTTTTAAAAAACTTTTATTGGTGAAAACATAACCAACAGTACAGCAATGCATTGAGGTCATGGTATGCATTAGGTATACAGTCATTATGAGCTGGTCAGCATTACATTAATAACGTCACAATCCTGCGTTCAGAGGTGACCCCTCAATAACAAATACATTATCAAGTCTCATTCTATCATGCCGCAGTTCAACTGTTGGAGACAAACATATATCCCCCCTATATTTATTCCACTTACGGTCCCATTTTTTGGGGGCATCCCCTGTGTTTGAAGACATCCTTTTCGGCTATCATGGCTCTATCCATGTTAACTGCCCAATCTCGAAAACTAGGCATCACTCCCACGCCCCATTTCTGTGCGATGTTGCGTTTTGCGATGGCCCATCCCAACGAGGCCCATGTTTTCTCAGTCTGTGTAAGGTCAGTGGCATCCCACACATTTAGTAGGCAAAGTTTTGGGGAGGCCGTCAATGTCTTACCCCCAGCCCTCTCCATTTGTTTAGTAATGGCGTCCCAGTATGGTCGGGCCACTGGGCAGTCCCAGATAATGTGAAAAAAGGACCCCTCCTGGCGACATCGTCTGAGACAAGAACGATCTACCCGTCTGCCCATTTTGACTAAAACGCCCGCATCCAGATAAGCTCGATGTAGGATCTTCAGTTGGACCAGAGGTAGTCTCATGGGGATGGCCACCTCTCTAGGGGAGGCCAAGGCATCGCGCCAATCATCCTCCTCAAGCACACCCAGGTCCGACTCCCAGTGTTGCCGCAGACGTGCTAAAGGGTCCGGGCGGTTGTTGATCAATTTTTTGTACGTGAGGGATATGGCCTTTTTATTCATGGGATCCAATAGTAACCTATCCTCTAATGGAGAGGCCTCGGGAAGTGGGTCGCCCCTTGGCAGCACTGCTTTGAGTGCGTGGCTGATCTGTAAATATCTAAATGTTTCGGTCTGTGCGAGCTCGTATTTGTTCTGGAGGTCTGTGAAAGTGGCTAGTCTCCCTGAGTTCCATATGTCCCCCACCGTTGAGATGCCAATAAGGTCCCACTTATCAAACCCGGGGCAGGCACTCAGACGACCCAAGAACGCGGGCTCCCAGAGTGGTGTAGTGCGTGTGATTCTATTGTGCCAACCCATTGGTTTATTGACCCTATGCCAAGTTTCAATTGTGCGCGCTGTAGGTCCATTTAGGTTTAATTTTCGGGGGTTTGTGTATAGTGCTCTATTATACCCGCCCTGCCCCATGAGCCACCAGTCCGTGCGAAAGTTCGGATCCTACTGATTCCAATGTGCCCAACGGTTAATCGCGACTACCTGAGATGCTGGATAGTATAATTTGATGTCAGGTAGTGCTATGCCCCCCTCCTACCATCCCGCTGATAGCTTTTTCATGGCAATCCGTGGTGCCCGGCCGTCCCATAGCAGAGCGCACACGGCATTGTCGATGTTAGTGAAGTAGGAGTCAGGAATTTTATCGGGGGTGTTCTGCAACACGTAAAGAAAGCGCGGCAGCGCCAGCATTTTAAAAAGGGGCGCACGTCCCAAAAGAGTCGGGGGTCGAGAACGCCAATGTTTAACACCGGCGCGGAAGCGTCTCAGGGGTTCCTGCAGGTTTGCTTCATAGAATTGGGCTGGGTCGGTCGTGATATATATATACCTAAATAGCGAAAGCCCCCGGATGCAACAGGGATGTCATATCCTCTTGGATTACGCGACGGTGACCCCCACAGTATGTATAGCCGAGATTTAGACCAATTAATTGTATACCTTGAGTGAGTACCAAATATGTGAAAAATGTGGAGGATACGGTGAAGGGTAGATGATGGTGAGGCCATGTATAACAGAATGTCGTCCGCGTACAACGAGATGCGGTCTTCATGATCCTCTGTCCATTTAAGTCCACGGATCAGGGGGTCTTCCCTCACCCAGACCGCTAGTGGCTCCAGCACCAAGGCAAATATTAGGGGCGATAGGGGACAACCTTGCCGGGTCCCCCTGCCCAATTGGAACTGTCCAGAGGTATGTTGGTTCACCACGACCTGGGCGACCGGGCAGGCATATAGTAGTTGAACCCACTTTATGAATTTGGGTCCGAATCCCATCCTCTCCAGGACTGCGAACAGGAAATTCCATTCAATGGTATCAAATGCCATCTTGGCATCCAGGGACAGTAGGGCTGCATCCTCCCTGATCATATGGTGTCTTCCCAGCACCCCGTTTAATCGTCGTAAATTCAGGGCGGTATTCTGTCCAGGCATAAAGCCTCATTGGTCTGGGTGTATCAGACCAGTGATATGGGGAATGAGTCTGTTGGCCAGTAGTTTTGCTAGTATTTTTGCTTCTACCGTAAGAAGGGAAATAGGTCTGTATGCCTTGCAATCATCAGGTGGCTTGCCCTGTTTGTGGATAACCACAATTGAGGCCAATCTAATATCTTTTGGCAGCATCCCTTCTACAAAACTTTCGAGGTACATTTGGCGCAAATAGGGGGACAGTTTGGAGGCCATTGGTTTGAAGAATTCAATCGGGAACACATTAGGTCCCATAGCCTTGCCCGATCGGATGTCACAAATCGCCAGTTGGATTTCCTCCTCCGTAGGTTCTCCCTCGAGAGAGTCTCTATCTTCAGGAGACAAACAGGGGACTTTGATAGTCGAAAGCAGGTCCCCAGCCGCTAGCGGCGTGATCGTCTCGGTTGATGTATATACTGATTCGAAATAGGTTGCAAATGTGTCCGCTATCCGCTGAGGATCAGTAATTTCCTCATCGTTCGGCCCAAGCAATTGGTGCACCCATCTTGATAACTGCTCTTTTTTTTCAAGCCAGGCAAGAAGCTTGCCTGTTCTCTCTCCATGTTCACATATTTTATGACAGGTTGATCTGTGTTTCGCCTTGGCCGCCTCCGTAAGGAGTTGTTTGTAGTCTAGTCTCATGACCGCCAGCGCCTGTTGCGCGTCATGATCCGGGGTTTGTGCCAGTGTCATTTCCCTCTGTAGGATATCTGCCTCAAGTTGCGCTATGCGTTTGGTTAGTTCCCTCTTGTGGCCCACCACCAGAGCGAGAGCTCTCCCCTTCACCACCGCACCGAACGCACCCCAAAGGATTTGGGCTGAGGTGACCGAGCCAACGTTCTCCTGAAAGTATAGCATGGTATCTTTAATTAATGCCGCTTTGATGTGTGGTATCTTGAGCGCCCAAGGGTTTATGGTCAGGGTCGTGCATCGAGGTTGGGAGCCAACTGTCATCCTGGTGAGAATGGTCTGAGATTCCCCGCGCAAGGCAGCGGGATTCAGAGAATTCATGAATGTCTTGAGCGTGTGTGAACATGTAATCAATACGTGACTGGCTATTATGGGTCCCGGAATGAAAGGTGAATTGTGTAGTCGTGGGATTAAGTCGTCGCCATATGTCGACCAGGCCCATGGCGGATAGGAATTCAGCAAGCTGGGATCTCACCGTACGGTCTCTACGCGGGGGCAGGCGATCCAGTGCGCCGTCTACTGTGAGATTGAAGTCACCCCTCAGCACCAGCGTGCCGATTGGGAGATCAAGGAGAAACTTTCCGATGTCTTGTAGCGTGGAGCGTAGCCCGGGGGTGGGGGGGGAGGGGGAAATATGTCGAAATTACATTGAGTGCTTTCCCTTCCCAGGTACCGGATACCGCGGCAAATCTACCTTGCCCTCCAGACCAGGTCTTGTGAACCATGTAGGGACAACCATTCCGTATAAGCACCCCAGTCCCCCGTGAACCCAGCATGCACGGTCAATTGATACCCCCACCGGTTCAGGGCCTTACAGGATTAACCAACCAGGTGTGTTTCCTGGAGGAGGACAACGTCCGGTGCCTGTCTCTTCAGGTATTGGAGGACTATCCCTCGTTTGATTTTGTCCCCCAGACCGTTGACGTTCCATGTCAGGAACTTAAGTTCTACATGTGGTCCCATATTGTGGAGGGGGAACGATGACTTGTGTGTAGCAGAAGCGAAGGATCTGTGCCACTGGGTTCACCTTGTTGGTGTAATATGCGCATGTTCGAGCTACGGGTCTGTGGACAGATCTGCTCCATTGTGTATTTGAAAACAACCCATCGATAGTGTACAAGGGCACCCCTATCGGATCACCTGGCACCCCAGTATGAGCGTGGAATGTAACTTGTGACATCGTAGAAATATGGCATTGCTGTACAAAACTAGAACTACAGAAGAAACTACCCATCCCCCAAAACTCCCTCCACCCCCCTCCCTGCTAAACGGATTCGAATAACCTGTATCCCCAACAGTGCAGAGTGCCCGTCGCCCTTCCAACCCTGTGTTGGGGAACGTGGACCTAACCCGCACCTCCCATCCCTTTTTATCAGAACTTAAATTTGAGCCACGGGAACTGGTATATAACATAGAGTATACTCATTCACAGTCCCAATGTATGCTTCCTCAGGTCCATAAAGCGGTGTAGATCAAACTCAGTCAGAAGCGAGAGCATATGGCAGAACAGCAGGTTACATAGATAGTATCAACCCCACATCTCGCACCGCTGATCTGTGCTGGTCCGGCACCATCAAGGTGATTGTTCCTTATGGCATCTTTAAGTCGAGGCTTTCCAGTCCTTTGTGTGTATCCCCCTGAGTTATAGATCCATTCTTTGCTCGACGGGCCCCCAAACTGGTTGTTGGTGTCTGTTCTCAGCGTTGTTTTCGCTCCGGGCGTCCGCCTTCCCCCACCTTCCGTCGTTCGTCGAGCCAGTCCATTACCCCGACGGGATCTGTGAAGAACCAACTCCTGCCATCCACCTCAACACGCAGTTTTGCGGGGAATAACATTGCGTATTTGAGCTCGAGCTCTCTGAGAGCCTTTTTTGCCTCCAAGAAGGAGCGGCTCTGTTTTTGTACCTTGGTAGTAAAGTCAGGAAAAAAGGTGATCGTACTGTTCTCAAATCTAAGAGGAGATGCACTGCGGGCCGTTTGAAGGATATGATCTCTATCTCTGAAGTTGAACACTCTCGCCAGGATAGGTCGTGGAGGCGCCCCAGGCCTGGGTCTGCCCCCTGGTACACAATGGGCTCTCTCGATTGAGAAGTAGTTGGATAGGTTTTTAGCCTGCAGATATTTGGTCACCAATTCTTCGACGAAGAGGTCCGCTGCCGGCCCCTCCGCTCTTTCGGGCACCCCCAGGATGCGAATGTTATTCCTCCTCGACCTCCCTTCGTAGTCATCCAGCTGGGCCACCAGATGCTCAGTCTTTTGCTGTAGTTCCAAGACCTGTTTGCCCAAAACGGATACGTCGGTGACAAGTTCCTGGGTGACGCCCTCAACTTCCTTCACCCGAGATTCCATTTTACGTAGATCAGCTCTGAGGAGGGATATATCAGTGGCCACTGAGTCAATCTGGCCCTCGAGCGAGGTACGGACACCATTAATAGCTGCTATTACATCTTGGAGCGTGGGTGGCGCTTGCTCGCCCTCCTGCTGTTGGGTGTGATGATCAGCTTCCAACGTTGACTGCCCCCCCTTCTGGTGTCTTGAGAGAGGCCAACTTATCGATTTTCTGTTGGTGTACAAGTCGACCTCCCTTGGATGACGCCATTTTGGTCTCACGGTCGCCGGGACCACAGCCCGATGGTACTCACCGCCGCCTATCGCAGTATGCACTGCGTGGCCTGTCGGGTTTCCCACCCCGTGATGCAGCCACTCAAAGGGGAACTCCTGGGGTTACAATCTCCGGCAAGGTCAGTGTAGCGTCCTACTTGGTGTGGAAAGTGGGGGGGGGGCAATGTTGCGTGGGGCTCCACCACTCTGGTACAGGCGAGTCTCACCCTCCCCTTCTGTGCACCGCAATCCACTGGCTATAGGTAGCGCCTCAGCAACGCGGGTCTTCGTCAGGGCCTTATAGCAGTCCACAAAGACGCTGCTTGTGGGTATGGCAAAGCCCGTCACTGTGACACTTGTCAGACCGAGTGTCACTGAGTCTCGCTGGCTCCCCCCAGCGCAGTGTACAGTTGGCAGTTAATAGAGGGACAGGGCCAAACCAGCTCTCTGGAACACCCACCGCTTCACACTCTTCGCGGGCGGAAAGCGAAGCTCGTCAGCAATTGGCACCAACGCCGAAGATTAGCTCTCACGGGGGGTCCACTGCACGGCGTCACACCTTCAATTGCCCAGGCTGTCCCGCTCTTCGGTGGAGGATCACACACTCCGCTTCCAGTGCAGGTCGCGCAGGCCCCTCGCCCGGACACTCCCTCTCCCGTCCGGATAGCTGAGTGCGCCAGTCCACGGTCGTCTTGCTCTTCAGGGCCGCCGCTTCGCCATTCCCTTCCTTCCGTAGCGTTCGAAAACAGAGCAGGCAATTTCGCGGCTCCCTCCGGGAGTTAGTACGCGAGTGTGCGTGTCCCGTGGCCGTATGAATATCTGGATATTTCAGGGATTTAAGGTCGCGGGCACCGGAGCCGCGCTAGCAGGCGGCCATCTTCTTCGGCTGCTGGCCACGCCCCGCTCTTTTAAGGTTTTAAGTAATTATTCATCAATTCACATCACTAGTAGAGCTCCTAATTCAACAGACACACTAACCTAAAGTCCAGCCCAGTGTTCCTCTTAATGTAAAAAAAAAAGTTATTTAATCATAAGTCAGAACTATATACTACACACAATTCAATTAGGGCAGCAAATACAGGGAGGTACCCCTGGCCACGATCTCCAGTAAGAGCTACCCCTCTTCTCTTGTACTCTCTCTCTGCCCAGGTACCCCTAGTAATCCCAGTCCTAGGTTCTCTGTGGGTAGAGGCATGAATTATGCACAGGCGCAGAGTACTTCACATTCACACCCACAGTTCAATAGTTCTTAGCTAAGATTTAGATTTGGGCAGAAAGTCTGAAGTCCTTGTGCTCGATTCCTAGTCACACATAGCCTGTTCCACGTTACCTGCTTGACAGGGGCGTATCTTAGTCAATAATGTTAGGGTCTGAGATTTCCCAACAAGCAACACAGTGAACCCAACTACAAAGGACAGGTGGCAGGCTAGGGCAGCGGGCAGATACCAAGAGGGGTTAGGGAAATTATTTTGGAGTTATTTAGAAAAGTGAATATTCTAGATATAATAAATACAGAAATAAAGTCATAAGCCACCACACAAGTTAGCCCATTACTCAGACTTTCTATTTATTTAGAAAAATAAGTATACCATGGCACAATGATGGCAGAAGTTGTGCTTTAAAGTATACTGTTGTTGTAGGCTTTGTGTGACGATAGCCTAATCTGAATGTACCGTTGAGGTAGGAAATGGTAAGCCAGCTGATTTGCTTGGATGTCCTTTTGGGTGTTTGATGGTAGCAAGAGTGGTGTTTAAAGTGCACTGTTGTCTACCCATGAAGATCTGCAGGATATTTGGTTATTCTGCAGCAGAGAAGCATAAGGAGAGGAATCCAATCCCTAGGGTCATAAATGCATAGATGCCACATCAGCTATTTGGTTAGGTTCAGGACAATACCAAACAGAGAAAATATAATGTTGATATTTATTGTCCAAATTTTGACTCTGATGTTTTCAAGTCAATGAAACCTGACATGTAGGACCAACTTTATGGGCAGGGATGCTGAAGAGCCTCATCATCCAGAAGCACCGTTGCTCCGCAGCTCTTAACCCCTCCCATCTCTAGATTGGTGCTGGTATCCTTCCAAGAAGGTTGATCGGTATAAACGCTTGCACTTACAGTGCAGAGAAATGGGTTTAACAGGGCCAGGCACAAGTTTTGTGAGCGTGTTTCCTTGCTGGGAGAACTGATTGGCCACCCCTTCCCCTGACGATAACCTACCTGCCCAACCCTAGCATGACCCAGGGAGCTCACACTAACCTCCATTGCAAACAATCCTCAATGCAGAGATCACCAGGAGAGGCACCACAGAAATGGGCATTAAGAAAAGTTTTGTTTTTTGGAGACATACATGAGAAATAAGAAAATTTATAAACATCCTCTTGGAAGACCACCTAATAATTTAAAATGGATGCCTCCCTTCCCAGCTACACAGAAACAAAAAGAAACCAGAACCAGTGCTTTAAACGGCCTGAAGTACCTGCGGCATCCCCCGTTGCGATGCATTGATGCCCTCAACACTGCACTGAAAACGCCCAATGTACTAGCCTGGTAAGCATTTTTATTTAGTGCTCTTATAATGCTGGGCCATGCAACCGCTCGCACTATTGCTAAGAGTTCCATCCTCAACCCTATGTCGGTTAAAGCACAATAACCGGCGGCGTGGGGTGGAGGCAGGGGCCGGATGGAGGGTCACTCTACAAGAACCCGACATAAGATATGTACTCGCTAAAGCGGAGCAGAAACCACTTACCTCTGATTGTCTTTGACCCTGTCTTGAGTCAGGCAGAAAAAAATCCACATGAAGTTCTGTGGAAGGAGCCAAGACTTACCCTGGAGGGGTTTGAGATTAATAAAAAGAAAAAAATAGTTCTAGGAGAAGATGGCGAAGTTTATGTTTGAGTGAGAACTTTCACTCAAATGCAAGCACTGGGGACGAGGAAGTATGGAAAACAATGTTATTGTTGTTATGATGGCTGCTGAAAAAAGAATAATACATAAAGCATAGTTCACACCTTTGTTTCCTTAGTTGAACTGAAACTTTCCTTCACATTAGCTAGGACACTTTGCATTCATAAATGCATACTTTATAGAGAGCCGGACAAACAGCTTGTTCCTGTTCAAATGTTTGTCCTTATGTTATATTTACACTCTATGTTTTGTCTTTCAGTACATTCCTTTGGTTATCTCACAAATGTTTGCTTCAATGGCACTTTTAAGTGCTATAAAAGAGGACTGCATGCCAGATTGAGTTTAATGCTTTTTTGGAAGTTGACAAAACATTTCCCTTTCTTTGCACTGTGGGTATAATCATTTATTAATGCGTGTAGGGAATAAAGGTGATTTGTTATAATATGGTTGTCAAGAAATCAAAGTTTGCTCGTCTGTAGCATCTCTAGGTCTGTATTGTCCTCTTTAGAATGAAACGGTACAAGCTCCTCAGAGTGAAACTTATGCAAATGTCCCTGTAGTTAGTGTAACGTGGCAGCAACCATTGTTATATAAGGGGATAATGAGATCCCATGACCTTATCTTGGTGGTGGTCCTGAACAGGTTGTGAGCTGAAAATTGATTATATCAGTAATTGTCATGTCAGATATCAGAAAGCCAAGAACAAATGAAATATTCAAGTGATCAAAAGACTGAAGTGGGGCTTGAAAATAGATTTCCCTTTACTTTTACACTTTTCTGGTTTGACTAGTAGCTGTGTAAAGTTATCAATTAAGCATGCTTATTATGGTGCAGGATGTTACCACAGCAACCCACCATAATCACTTCATCTCTCATAGATCCTTCACTTGTGATGACCAGCATACTTCCAAAGGCAGGGTATTTCACTGTCTGCATCCAAAATCCAATGCATCTCCCTCACCTCAGGGAAAGCACGCAAACTAGAGGACACCCGCTCACAAGATCCTGTGCTTGCTTTCTCCATTTTCATTAGTTGTTGCACCGTGTGAACCCAGCACTAGTCCTCAAGCATCCTCAAGCGGTCTGCTTCAGAAAATGAAGGTGGGGAAATGGGTGAGATGCCTTGTTAAAGGTGCACTCCTCTATGAATGAATGAATAAATAGGAGGCCATTGTATAGCCCTCTTTCACAACCAGAGTTGCCTTTAGGCTCTGGTGAACACAGAATACACAGAACTTAGTTGGATAGAGGTCAAGATTGGAAGAGGTGCGCCTTTTGGTCATTCTGGATGTCAGACTCTTCATGCAGTTCCGATGGAAGAGTGTTCCAGGGAATTGAACTGGAAAGTTTCAGAACCTTGAACTGAAGGTTTCAAGAACCTTCAGCAAAAGAGAGGTCGTTCATGAAACACACAAGTGAACTTAGTACTTCATCCTGCCCTCTAAATATTTAAGAGCTAAGTTTTGCTTGCATTTATAAATCTAGCTTTTGCCAATAACCAGTGGTTTGGCCTCCTAGCACGAGTGATCGGATCTCAGTTCCTACAGCCAAGCCCCAGGTTAATCCTGGTAGATTGCACCTGCTGGAGCCGAATGGTTATTTATCTGGCTATACCTGGTTCAAGAGTGTTTGCGTAATCCAAACTGGAGTGTACAATGGCCACAAACAGAGTGACCTTCCATTCAACGACATTTCTTAGACAGACATGATAGAAAGAACATGTAATTGTTTATTACAATTGTCCAACTGTTCTACAGAGAGCTGTCCTGACCAAAGATATGAGAGGGAGGGAGGGAAAGAAAGAGAGAGGGAGGGAGAGAGAGAACTGAGGTAGCTGTGTAGTATCTTTTTCTGAATAGCATTAACTCGACATTTCCAAATCCAGCTAGCCAGTAAAAAGCTATAGTGGTCAGGTCTACATTGGTGCCGTAACAGATTAGGTCCGATGGGTGGCACAGCTTCCTTGCGATCTGGTGACTTAGTGAAGCATGTGGTCGTGGTCTCAAAATAAAAAAATGCAGCCCTTTGGACTTAATCTGTTGCAGCCTGGCATATTGCGCTGGGACGTACTCCTCAGCACAGCAACAATATAGAAATGACCACGAAGTACCTTTTTACTGCCCAAAAGGTCTATGCATCTACGATGTTGATGAGTACATACAGGTATCTTTTTAACATTGAACTTGAATCCTTTGAGTTAATGCGCATCTGCACTAGATTTAATCAATCAGCTTTTCTTTTGGTTCTCCCTAATTACGCACTAGTGTTTAGACCAACAACGGCACCAGACCACTCTCACAACTCTGATTAACCATCTCGATTTCACAATCCTCTGGTCTCAACTTTTGCGATATTTCCATAAAACCCACCCTAGTCTTGAAAAATCCCTAGGCTTACGAGCCACAACATAGGGCAAAACATATTGACTGAACAAGTTAACTAATGATTGAGGCAAGTTAATTTAACGAATGATTGAGGCCGAACAAGTTAAACCTGTTAATTCATGATTAATGTCTAATCAACATTAAAAGAATACACTACCAAGATTTTGCCTCTAGCATCTGTTCTTTTTCTAACTATGCTTCAATATTATAATGTATTTCCCATTACCGATTGATAAGTGTATTATCTCTGTATATGCTTTCCCTTTTTTTCTTTTTCCTTTTTCCTCATTTGCTTCCAACCCCAGACAACTAGGAAATTTAAGAAGTTGCCACTGTTACTCAATTTTGAGACGTAGGCCTTCAAGATGTCACCCGCCTACCAGTAGCAGACAACCCTCTTTCCTGTTGCTGACCTCTCGTTGTCAAGGAGAGTGTGGTCACGCTCTCTTCTGATTACTTAAAACCGGTAACTGTTGCTGAGGGCCCTTCCAAAATCGAGACTGGGGACCAAGAAGGAACAGCGAGACCCAACACAGCCTGAGAGCTTCACATGAGGCTTAATCATAGGATCATGTATATTATATAATTAGTTTTGTTAAAACAAGATATATTATAGCCGTTTTAGCCTGGAGTCCAGTTTATCAGGCAGTCCCAAATGGCTCTCTTCCTACTATCTTTCAATCTGGCCAGATCATTCCTAGAGATTTTATACAAGGAGCACAACCAGTCTGAGTGTGTGGGAGGTAAGGCCTCAGTCCATCTCCTGCATATTTCTCGTCTAGCTAGCAGAATGGCATAGAATAGAAAACCTCTGCTCGGGCCTGTAATTTCGCTAGATATACCAAAAATGATGAGTCTAAGAGAAATATGTATTGGGCGTCCCAAAATGTTCGTTAGAGTGCTCCCAACTTTCTCCCAAAATTCAGAGGTAGCCAGGCAGGCCCAAAACATATGTGTGTCTGGGGCATTTTCCATGTCACATTTTTTACATCTAACGGGGGGGCTCTTGGTCATTTTAGAGAGCCTCGCTGGGGATAAATAGGCCCTATGTGTGGTGAAATAATGATTTCTTCTGAGCCAGGCTGGCTTTACCACTGCAAACAAGGTGTTAAAAGAGGTTTGCCACAGGTCTTCCCAGTCTATTTCTGGTATAAATTCTCTCCACAACTCTTCAGCTAGTCTGAAGTCTCCATCTATGGCCTCTTCAATAGCCCAGTAAAAGAACGATACCTCTTTCTTTCCAACTGGCTTTTGTACTAGATGTTCTTCCAGCATATTCCCCAGGCCTATAAGTTTTTTAAGACTCAGGGACCAACTCTTTAGTTGCAAATATTTAAATCTGGACATGCCCTCCTCCAATTTTCCATCAAGAAATACCCAAGGTAAGAGTGCGCCCTCTGCGGTGAGATCCCCCCATACCAGAAACCCGGCTGTTTTTAAAGGGGCCGCCAGTTTATCTTTCAAACAGCTTGGTGTCCCTGGACTGTCCCACAGTGGAGCTAACTTTGAACAGTACTCTAGGCCTGTTAGTTTTTTAATTCTGGCCCAAATACGAACCACGCTCTCTAGGACTTTGTCTTACTTTCTTGAAGAATTTCTGATCTCCATATTTAAAAAGAAAACCTTCATGAGGTAACCCCACTTGCTCTAACATAGCTAGGTACATTACCCCCCTCCCTGATGAATCCGGCGATTTTAACAGCATTCTTGAGTGTGTTAGCTGAAAAGCCCAGGCATAGTATTGTATATCCGGAAGTGCAAGACCACCTTTTTCCCTCCTACGTCTCAGCTTCTTCCAAGATATCCTAGTGGCTTTATAGGCCCACACAAATTAATTAATAGATTGCTGGAATTTTTCGATTGTTTGCTTCTCGAAGTGTAGAAGAATGGTATTAAAAAGAAAGGTAACTTTTGGTAGAATTACCATCTTTACCAAATTGATTCTACCTAAGATGGTCAGGGGGAGATGTGCCCAAGATTTCATAAGTTTTTGGCACTCTCTTGAGACGTTTAAAAGATTGATCTCCGCGATCTTATTTATATCTCGAACTATCTTCACCCCCAGGTACCTTATCTCGTCTTTGGTCTGATATCGACACCCCGGCAGATTCCATGTCATGATTTCAGTTTTTTCTGCATTGACCTCATAACCCGAGACCCGACCAAAATCCCTCGCTATGTTAATAACATGAGGAAAAGATCATTCTAAATCTGACGAAAGAATTAATATGTCATCAGCGTACAGGGCTACCTTCCTCTCCCATGTTCCACTCTTAAATGGTGAAATGCGTGTCTCCTCCCTAAGACGTTGAGCAAATGGTTCTGTGTACATGTCATATAGGAGGGGGGAGAGGGGGCAGCCCTGTCTAGTTCCTCTCTTAATTTTAAAAGGTTTGGTCAGTTGTCCGTTGACCACAAGCCTTGCCGAAGGGTCGCTGTATATAAGGCTAATAGTCCGGCAGATTTTTGGCCCAAAATTAAACTTCTCCAACACGGCCGCTAAATAATTCCAATTGACCCTGTCAAATGCCTGAGTGGCATCCAGGGTCATTGCTGCCAGAGGGAGTGAAAAAGTTGAGGCAAAATCGATGGCACCAATAAGGTCATGAGTGAGGTCAAAAAGGTTCCTACCTCTTAAAAAACCCTTTTGGTCTGCATGCAACAAACCTCCTGCTACCGCACCCAACCTATCTGCCAATATTCTGGTAAAAACCTTATAATCGGTGTTTAGAAGCGAGATGGGTCTGTATGACCCACATTTGGTTGAAGACTTTCCTGGTTTTAAGATCGTCGTTATGTTGGCTTCACCCCACGAGGTGGGTGGTGTAACTCCTTCAACTAAGATTTTATTGAAGAGGATCGTCATGAATGGAATTATCGCCTCTCCCAAACTTCTATATAATTCAACAGGAAGGCCGTCTGGCCCTGCAGCCTTACCTGCCGTACAAGCGGAAAGCGCCTTCCTGACCTCCTGTTGTGATATCTCGGACTCTAAATTGACTTGTTGGGCGGAGTCTAAGGGGGTGAGATTAATAGAATTTAGCCATTCACGTGCTAATGTGCTATCTACATCTTTGTCTTCATTATATAGATTTTTTTTTAAAGTATAGAAAGCTTCTCCTATCTCTTCGTCATTAGTTGCCGACGAATTAGTATGCACATTATCAATTTGTTTTATAAGATTTCGTGTCCTATCAGTTTTGGCTTTCCAAGCTAATAATTTTCCGGCCCCTTCACCATATTCAAAATGAGCTAGTTTGCTCGCCTCCCATCTCTTAGAGATCCTGGCCTGTATAGTATCCTCTAATTGATCTTTCAAAGTTTCCAGTTTCACAACTTGTGCTTGGCAAATAGCTTGGTCTGTTTCATTGTTAATCTTCCTTTCCACCTCTTTCATTTCCCGCTCAATAGATGCCAGTTTTTCCCTATACTGCCTATTTTTAGAGGAGGTCCTATTTGTTACCAATCCTCTCAGATATGACTTCAGGGCGTCCCATACCACAGAGGGCTCTGCCGATCCTATATTTATATTTAAGAAAAACTCTGTCTCCTGGTATAGATAGACTATTTCAGTTTCATCTAGGAGAAATGTGCGATCAAATGTCCATATCCTTCGTTGTTCTTTTTCTGACAGATCTAAATCCATCCATACCGCCGCATGGTCCGAAAGGTGGGGGGTCAAATAACCTATATCTTCGACTTTACCCTTTAAATCATTGCTAATCAGGATATAATCAATCCTTGATTTGTGTCTGTATTTTTTATTATAAAAAGACACACCTAATTGGGCACCTGACCTTTCCCTCCAAATGTCAGATAAGGCATTCTGCTTCATCATCATTTTTAGGTATGACCTAGATTTGGATAAGGCATTTGCCCTGCTACTTGGGGATTTATCCATTTGCGGATTCAATACTATATTGAAATCCCCAGCTAAAATAATCGTATCTGGAAACCCCAGAAGATTTACAAAAATGTTTTTTAATGTAGAAGGGTCATCCTGATTAGGGCCATAATAGCCTACTACTGTTATGAATGAACCTTTAACGGATAACTGGGCTATGACCCACCTACCACTTCGGTCTGTCATAACCTTTAAAAGACCAGCATTTGCTTGTTTTTTAACTAAAATCGCTACACCCCTAATATTGACATTTTGACAGGAACTGACGCAATGTTCTACCCACCTGAGTTTCCCACAGATGCCACTAATTTCTTCTCTCAGGAGGTGTGTTTCCTGCAAAATAATTATCTGTGCAGGTGAGTCCTTATGATATTGAAAGATTTTTTCCCTCCTACTTTTAACTCTGAGGCCATTAACGTTCCATGATAAACATTGTATCATTCTCATGGTGGATTAAAAAACTGATTTCTGAATGTACACCATCCTTCAAGGTATAGACACCAGACCAAAAACAATAACCGGAAAAAAAATGCTAGGTTAAAAGGCGAATGAGAATTTTTTCCTTTTTTCCCTTTATGCTTCCCCCACCCGTGATTCCGCATCCCTACCCTTGATCCCCACCCTCCCCTCCCTGGAGAACCCGACCCCCATTTACCTGGACTTAGTCCAGATTCTGCCTGCCGATGCGCCCCACTCTACCCCGTCTTTAACTGATACCAAAAATGTATATTCTGCCTGTGGCTTAAAGACTCCTACTATTTCTAATGCTGTTTCCAGTTTTATATTACTATACTTCATGTTTTATGTTATGCTTTTTACCCCCATGCGATTGAGTTGATTTAATTTATGGCTCCGATTACTTGGAGCCATGTTTTACTGATGTATACTTATAAATATCAACTCGTGAGTACTTCCCGTCCCCATAAAGTTATTGTATCTCAATCAACTGTCTGTCTGTATAAATGGTAGTCTAGCTTAGGATATTCTTATTGGAAGCTATTTTAAGTTTTCCAAAAGCTCTTCTGCCTCCTGCACTGTTTTCAGATTATACATTTTGTTATTAAACATAACCTTCAATTGTGCAGGAAATTTCAACTGGACGACGGCCCCCAATTTCTTAAAATCCTCCATTTTCCTGCCCAACTCCCATTGTCGATCTAAAGTGACCCGTGAGAGGTCTGATCGGATCTCAAAGGCAAAGTCTCTGGGTTTCAATGATTTCTGTTTAAGGGCAGCTGTTAGTATTCTCTCTTTCAATGAAAAAGTCAGGAAATTGATTAAGATCTTTCTAGGTTTTGTTCGATTGGGGTGTCTCCTGAGGGGGTCCCTATGGATCCTTTGTATATCCCTCATCAAGTCTTCTTCTGAATCGTCGATCAAAACCGATTCTTTTATGAGGGTTACTATAAAGGTTTTAAGATCCTCCCCCTCCTTTCCTTCTGGTATATTCAGGAGGCGTAGATTATTACGTCGGGAGTTATTCTCCAAGGTTTCCAGTCTATCTCGGAGCACGGCCTCCTCTTTCTTAAGTACTATAATATCAGCTTTAGCTGCTCCCAGATCTTCTTTAAGCCCCTCCACTGAGTTCTCTAGAGCCACTGTCCTAGAGTCTAAGAGGTCGAATTTTTTCTCAAGAGATTCACAAAAAAGTCTGATCTCTCCCTGATTGGACTCCGAGACAGCAAACCCTTTTCTAATGTCCGAAGACATGATGGAAAATAACGCTTCCAAAGAGGCCACAGAGGGACCTTCCCTCTCTGGAATCCTCCCTATTTCTGTGCTGGTCTTAGCGCTATCATTCTCACTGCCCCTTGCTCCTGCACTTTCCACCATTGACTCTTCTCCATCAATATGTTCATTAATTAACCCTGAGTTCATAACTATGCCTACTTCTGGGGTCTCTGAATTGCTCAGTGATTTAAATTGCACAACAGATTGCTTGGAGGATTGAGAAAGTGGAGCTATTGTAGATACAGGCTGAGGAGTGAGGCTAAGAGTGGGGTAGGGAATATTTCCAGACTCAATATTCTCCATTAATCTTAAAGGTGGCTGTCTTGCTACGTCTATCTGCCCAGATTCTTTCCTAAGAACTTCTCCCTGTTTTACCACGTCCAAAACCTGTGGGAGGGCCTTAAAATAGGACCTTAACGATGGAGTGATTTTTACTTTTGCCTCTATAGGGAGACCCTTCTTTCTGCTGATTTTAGAGCTCTTGCCTTTATTTTTCAAAAAGGGGAGGAACTACCTTCAGAGGTACCTTCGAGCCCTATTTCTGAAGTATTCTGATGTGTGTCTATGTCTATATCTATGTCGATTTTGCCCTCCGAAGGTAACTTGGTGTTATCGTTCCAAGATTTCCCTTTTTTGGACTCCAGCACAGTTAACCCCTGTGCTGTGGCTCGTTTCCCAGCACGTTTCCCAGCTCTTTTTGCCGTTTTATTTCTTGTAGTTTTCCCCGCTTTTGTGTCAATCCCCTGTATGGATCTACTGGGCTTTGCCGGGCTAATTACAGAGGCAAACCCTTCTTCGGTCTGCTTTGGCTGACTCCTCGTTCTAGGGCAGCAAGGGGGGGAAAGCTTACCGGGTCCGAGTTCCTCCCGTATACCCTGTCTTCTTCTTTCCGGCGCTCTGAAACCTCACGCTCCTTTACCTTCTGACTTGAGGCTACTGGAGCAAATCTGCTTCTCACCACTGCCGGTCTCAAGTCCGTCTCCTTCTCCGTCTCTCTCTTCGTCCCCTCAACTTCAGCGTTACTCTCCAGCGCACTCGCAGCGGCAGCAGCCGCTCTCCCTGTGCTGCTTCTGCCACTGGTTCCTCTGGATTCGCTTCGGAGGAGACCGCCTCGGAGGAGACCACAAGCTGCAACCTTCCGGCCCTTCCTCAATTCCAGGGCAGCCAAAAACCAGCGCGAGAGGTCCACGGACACTCCGACGCACATTCCAGAGTGAGTCTCGAACAGGGGGAGGGGGGGGTAAAGCCTAATTAACTATTTGCAGGTCTAACTTACATCATTTTCGTCACAGAGCAGAGCGGAGCACCGGCGGCAAGCCATGTTCTCCACCGGTCTGTATATGCTTTCCCTGTATCTCGGTTTGTGTCCCACGCTGCCTGGGATAAATAGCTGGATGTAGACTGACAGATCAGACATGTTTGCAGCTATACAGGAATAGCTCAACAGAGCAAGGCATAGATTTGCTGACTGTAGCAATGCAGGATAACTCTGCAGTCTGTTGAGTTGAGTTGTTGCTTATAAAGTACAAGGACTACCCTAGAACATCTTGGTGGTGAACTGACTCACAATGACAGAAAAGATATGAAGAGAATCAACAAAACAGATGATCCTTAAGGGTCTTCCTGAACAGAGAATGGTCCTCCACTTTACGCATGCCAAAGATAGGAAGCAACAAAAGAGACAGAACTTTCCGTCTGCCAAGACTTTCTAAAACAGAAGACTGACAGCAGGAAGGAAGATCCCGAAGGAAGGGATCCCTAGGAGAATATCCCTGTAGAAGACACCTCCGCATCATGGGCCTGTTTCATATCCAATCAAAATCATCTTTATTCGGTCAGGGTTTGACCAAAAAAGCACAGAATAAAACATGTACATCTTCAAAAATATAAATAACATTTTAAAAGCATCATCAAACATTAAAATGCATAGGTTCTTCTCAATTTGATAACAGAAAGGGCCTGTTTCATAATAGGCTCTGTGGGTAAGACAGAATGCATTATGCTGGGTCTTTCTACAAACTGGCAACCAGCGAGCCTTCGAGACCCTATCCAACTTCCTGAAATTCATGAAAAGTCACACTGCTGTACTCTAACATCTTGAAGCTTGTGAATAACTGACTGCGGAAAGCTAAGGTAGCAAGAATTGGCATAGTCCAACCTGGACATGGTGGTAGCATCAGGTTTTGAAGTGGCAAGGAATAAAAAGAAGGATTTTCTTCAAGATTGTCATTTAGAGCAGCCAAAAGCAGCGAGAAGCTGCTCTGGTGTCCAAGATGATTGAGACAAATTTTTGGTGTCTGCGCCGTGTGGGAGATCAGCCAGCTGAGCAAGGGACTGATCTGCCAAAGGTAAGCAGCAGCTCTGTTATCCATGGCAAGTAAGGGTTTAACTGTGCTGATCTGGCAAATGAGGAGTAATTGTGCCATCTTGGATGGGTGAGAAATAGTTCACCGGTCTGCAATGAACAAGAATTACATCAGCTAAAGAAGGGACGGTTCTCTTGTTACTGGCAGCAGGACATGGGCCTGTTGCACCTGTCACTGGATGGGTGTCAGTCTATTCCCTGTCCTGGACCTGGGATGTACTCAAGCTCTGCCCAAGAAGCCTACAGCGACAGGCGGGACTTGCTGCTCCCGTTCACTAAACGAACATTTACCCGCTGGTAAAGAACAGCCTCTCTGGTTCCTCACCCTTTCAGTACAATTAGATGTAGAAGCCACAGTTCGGAGTAGAGAGGAGGAGAACCTGAGAATGAGAGCAGATTTCCACTCAAACTGAGGTGAAGGGTCTGACCTGCAGAACGTGCTTTGCTCTGTGCTGCTTGGATGCTCCATGCAGGGACACGGAGGTAGGCTGAAGCATGTCACGACGTCGGCGGCGCTCTACGGCTTCTTTCAGAGGCAGAGTGGCTCAGCAAAGGACTGTCACACAAGGGACTGCAGACTGTCTGTGTGCCGCTGTACCCACCCCAATTTCACTTTGACATTTAAGAGGGGGATAGGAAGCTTGCAGGCAGGTATATTAAAGCTGAGCATGGTTGGATGCTGTTACCTATGGATGCAGGACCCAATGGCGTAACAAAACTTGAGGGGGCACCCCTGCAAGATACATGGAGGGGCCCCTGCTCTGGATTTAATCAGGAGCTCTCAGGCCAGAGTACTGGCTGCGGGGGCCTGTGTTACACCACTGGCAGGAACCTTTGGGCAATTCAGGTGCACCCTCATAAGATGCACTCTAGGCAGCCAACCTTCATTTTCAGGTTATTTAAAAGGAAATCAATACTTACAAATTATCAGGCTTGAAGAAGAAATGCTAACAAACGCAATGCGCTGTAAAGGTAATGGAACTCTTGAGGAAATAAAGTATACATTAAACCAAAAATCCGTTCATTAAGAACTCCCTGGGCTTTTTCTTGAGGATTTGAGTAATATCATTATTGCTAGGACATATTATTCAAAATTTTATAAAGAAAGAGGATCAATAAGTTTCAGTGAGGATCACAACTAACCACCCGATTGTGACTATCTTTTCAGTACATTAGCCAAAGAAAGAACAAATATCAAAACCTGTTTGTATTCAAGATGTCTCATCTATTATTCTCGAATCAGCTGACAGTGCAGACTGCTGAAGCAAAGTGCTTACAGATATAATTAATTTAAGTACTTAAAGGTGATAATTACCCATCCTGTTTTGCACGTTTTGGAAATACAGTTGTTCCCCCCCCAAACCACTCCCTCAAGGAAGGTAGCACCCTGTCCTCTTACCTCCCAATTTCCATTAAAATTACTGAAGTGCTACACTAACCTATCTATAATGTGAACGGATTAATCCTGCTACTTTCCAATCCAGTATTTCCTGAACAGCACAACTTTTTTCCTGTCATACAGTGGATGCCAGACACTGACTGATGCTGCTAATCTTGACGACTCTTCGCTTACAGTAACTTTAATAAATGTTGAGTAGCCTTTCGATGTGTGCAGATGGGTATTCCTGTGGGCTGTAATGGAATGTACAGTTTTTTAAAGTTTTATTTCAGCAATCAAGGATTTATATCATTTGCCTAAAAGGAAGTCACTTGTCACGCGGTATCCACATTTTAATCTCCTTCCCAGTTTTACCGTGGGTCCGATTCCCTATACAACCCGAAATCAGGTGGAACTCAACTTGATACCTTGTTAAAAGAAACCACTAATCAAGTGGGTAATTGGTAAAATCTTACAGTGGGTGTAATTGAGCTGATTTGATTGAAATGAATATCCTCCATAACTCTGTATTTATTTCATGATCTTCCATGTTATATATCCAATTAATTAAGGCATTACATTCTTTCATTAGTCACTTTGGGAACAAAGTGAAAATGGCAGGCAAAGAAATTGCTGTGATTACCATTTATGGCAAAGGCCTCTCTTTGCTAGATTTTTGTTCTTCAGGAATGGGGAGCAAGATAGCGACATGCCATGGTATGTTATGGGGATTTGTAGTGTGTGCTTATCACCCGAGGGGTATCCAGGCGCTGGAGTTGGTGAGTAAGCTGATCGGGCTCCTAGTCGAATAGCCGAATCTTCAGTTTCTTGCGGAATTTGAGAAGTTGATCGCCGTCAGTGGATATTCTTTTCCATGTCACATCCTGTAACAAGGGTTCCTTATTGAAATGCAGTTCTTTCTTTCTCAAGACAAAAATGACAAAATTCACATTGCTTGCTCACATATGGCTAGACAGACGTCTTGAGCTTAAGATATCCAAGATCAAAAGGCATACTCCCATATGGATGAATGAGAATGTTTTTCAGAATATCAATAACAATACAAGCCGAAATTGGTGTACACATGGAATTATTTGTGCGGGAGACCAATATCAAATGTTTTGGAAGTCCTGCATATTCAAGAGACCTTCAATGGAGCCACTTTTTAAGTTCTTCCATGTCAGAATTGACTTCTTCCCACTGTTAGCAAATGACTTGAATTATAAATCTATTTCCACGACTGATATATTTTCAAATTCAGACAAAAATTGTAAAACGTTTGGCTAGGATGATAGATAGATTAACTAGTTAATTATTTCCGATTCCAGCTAATCCGTGACCACTTTAGACAAGGCGGAAAACCAGGCATATAAACATGAATGACTAACAAAGAAAATAAATGTAATTAAAACTGTGACTTTTACTAAAGCGTGCGAAAGTTTGGGGGCAAAATAAGCCACACAGCGAAACATGTGTCAGCTGCTTCAGGAACTTATTTGTGTAAAGTTTGTACATCATACAGTACAAGCTAAGCCTTGAAGAAGAATCCGTCTATATTCACAAAGGTATCAGGAAATGATGAAAAGTTAAACATAGCGAACAAACGAGCAAATACACCATACTTATGAATTGGAAGACCGGTAAGAACAAATGATCTGAGAGAAACTCCTTCACGTTAATCGGTCTCCTTTCTCGGTAGGTAGGCCAGTCCAGAGGAGTTTAACCATCACTAGTCCGGCGCAGCCCAAAGCTATAGAGAATATAATTACCAATATATCCAGCTACATTTCCAGATGGTTGAAGCCAACTATGGCAATGAATGGCTCAGCGTGTACTTGATCTTAATTTTTCTCTTGAACGTATGTAATCGTTGCTATTTTCCAATTTAAAAAGAGGAGATAATACTTCAGGAGTTAACTTCTTGCTGCTAGGATTTTTATTTAACTGTCAGGTCACCAGTTCAAATCCCAGCAGAGGTAACTCAGAGCCCAATTCACAAAGGTAAACTTAGACCTGAAGTCTAAGTTTAGAGCTGAAGTCTAAGGGCCCAATTCACAAAGGTAAACTTAGACCTGAAGTCTAAGTTTAGACCTGAAGTCTAAGTTTAGACCTGAAGTCTAACTTTAGACCTGAAGTCTAAGTTTAGACCTGAAGTCTAACTTTAGACCTGAAGTCTAACTTTAGACCTGAAGTCTAAGTTTACCTTTGTGAATTGGGCCCTTAAACTTCAAATGTAAACTTAGACTTCAGGTCTAAGTTTACTTTTGTGAATTGGGCCCTCAGTGTTTTCTCCTTTGGAAGCGAGTTGAAAATGAGAAACAATCCATTTCACCATGGCTCATCAATATATTGGGGAAACATAAATGCAATAACTAATTTTAAAAAATGCCCTTAGTGTGTGGCTTCTACATTCTTTTTTAGCCAAGAAGACAAACTTTTTGCTACATAGGCTCATGAAGGGTTTAACCTGTTTATCATAGAAATGTAAAACATACTTTTTTCAGAAACTCCTTCTACTATCTCCATAACTGCACTAGTTTCCCCTCCCTCGAACTACAATGCAACTGCACCGAATCCTTATGGACTGTTGGGTGATACTTACCTCGTAATCCTACAAGCACTGAAAATTACAATTATTTCAGAGCAAAGATATTCTCAAGCTTCAGTAAGAGCAGAGTAAAGGTAGCGATGCGCAGGAACATTGCAAGCTTGCATCGCCCAAGCAGCGTTGGTAGAGCTGGTAGCAGTCAATAGTGCATGCTTTCCTCACACAGGTACTCCATGGGCAGCAGTGGTGCAAGCTCCCATTACACGCAGCACAGACAGCAGCAGGGCAAGACTCACAATCATTTAAATAAACCTGTCAAATGTAAAGGTTATATAAGCATTTATAATGAATCCTAAAAACTGCAGCGCTAATGTTGACATCAACATTAAGGTCTCCTGCAACTGCTAGAGAAAGGCTTGAACTTGCCCTTCCTCCGCTTGTCTTCCTGGTTCGTAAATTAAACCTGCAGAACCGCTCAATACACAGCAATCCAAGTGGCCAGCTTCCTTGTAATAACAACCACTTCTTCTCAATAAGAGTCACGTCTTTACAAAAACTTACTGTGGAAGGGTGCCCACCTCATTCCACTACAGACACAGTTTCCAGGACTCAACTTTTGTGTCTCAGCCTGATCTATTCTGGATGTTATGGAGTTGGGTTGCTTTCACTGAACTAATCGCATGTACATACCTCATAAGACAGACTTGTAAGTCAGACAATCAGGGCTAGAATCAGTGTCCCTAATGACTTGGAGTGAAGTGGTCACCCTAGTCCCTGGATCAACATTTTAATATGTACATGTAGTGTCAGACTTCGAATCACTATGAGGGAGGCAAGGAGAAGTCTGTGCCTAAACATATCTTTTATTAGTAAACATAGCTAACCTCTCAATGATCCAAGCTTTCTCTTTGGGTCCTCAGTGAGGCCCCACCAGCCTTTCAGAAGCACCAGGGAGTCAGGGCCATTTCCTACAGTACATCCTGTAGCCATGAAGAGGTGTGTTTGGACAGCTCAACAAGAGAAAAGGGTACCCATGAAGGGTTATGACGGTGCAATGCACAGCAGACAAGACTAAGCTTGCAGGAATACTCAAATGGCACAACCAGAGGTAAGTCCAAGTCATGTTTGATACCATCAGGTAGTTCTAACTATTTAGGCAAAAACATGTTGCATCTGGGAATTGTAGTTTTATGTCTAACATTGCAAGCCTTCTCGCGGAATCAACACTGTGGTTGGCTAAAGGCCAGGACTGCTGACACCTATGGTATGCAATCACGTGGTAGCTTTAAAGAGTAAAGGAGAGCGATGAATGCCGTGAATACAAAACTAAAATGAGTGTGAAAGATGGCAGCAGGAGTATTAGGATGGCACAAATATGAGCTATGGGGAGTGAAGGAATACGAGGGAGTACCAGATGGCACAACATGAGAACTAATGACACCAAAGGAGAATAAAGAGGGGCTCATTTGCGGAAGAAAGTGAAGAAGAAACAGGAAAGTGCGCAGACAGGGCTCTCATAAGTTTACACTCTTAGCTAAGAAGGTAGGAGTGGACAGACAGCACAACCATGGTGTCATGTACAGGAAAACCAGTGAAATGGCTTGTTGACTGTGCACAGACAGAGCAATAGGGGCGTTGTGCTGGACTGGGAATTGAGACGGGCCATGGAACACATGAAGGCATGGGAACAGCCACTAAGGGCACCTCCACAATGAGAGGAGGATGGGTAGAAAACGCAGACCAATAAGCAGGGGTGCAGTGGATTGGTGCATGGCACCAACAGAGCTCAGACTTGGACATGAGGTGGGGGGCACTGGACCACGTGCAGATGCAGGCAGAGGAGAAGTGGGGAGCTAGTGAGCACCTTGAGGGCAGAAAAGAACGTAGGAAGCATCCATGTTGGACAACAATCAGGCTCTCACTGCAAGAAGGCAAGCAGCTATTTTTTTTAAAGCTCAACAATTCATTACCATTGCTCAGAATAGATGATCTGATACACAAGCTGGGCAATGGAAGCACTTCTTTGCCAAAGCATAATGCTGGTTTGGAGGGCCTGAAGGGCAGCGGAAGGATACAGTGATCTGTATTGTGACTTCTGCGACCCCAGCTCAACTTAAAACATCTGGCTTTCACTGGCTCCACCATGAGATGCCAAAACATATAAAAGCACTCCTAAAATGAATAGCTTCCCCAGCTAAGAGTAATATAAAGGTGCCCAAATATATTAACATATACTGCAGGACTGACAATTTCAGGGAGAGTTTATGGCTGAAACGAGTTGCAGAGTAACCTAATCTGAGACATGAACTGGGAGAGGTTGTACAGCGATAACACAGTTTCAAGCACAGTAGATGTTGGTTTTGGGTTGGGGTTGGGGTGGGGATTTCTCATGAAACAGTACTACAAGATGCAATCAATCCTTGTTCAACCTCTATTTCCTATCATTGACTTGAACATCAAATTATCTGTACTCTGTAAAAAAGCTCTTTAGTAACTCTGCAGAAAGGTAATGCTAAGGCATGTTTCTTGAACACATGCTTTCTTCCTGATTCCAAGGCACCTGCAAAATCACTCTGCACATTAGTACTGAAACTTTAATGGTTTTAAATGGCTATCAATCCTTGATGGTTCACAGATGAAATGATAAATCCAAATTTTGCAGTGGTGCTCAACCAGGTGTCTGTGTGACTGTAATAGGGAATCCGATGGTATCATAGTGCGCAAAGTCACTATCTTCCTATGATGTTTCTTGGCCACAAGATGTTCTTCTTGGTGGTCAGAAAGCACTGTTGAGCCTGTGGTTCACAGTTCTTCTGCATTTAGTTCTCTGTTCCATCAGCTGGCTTCCTGCGCCAGCTTGTGCCTCCTCTGCAGCTCCTCCTCTTTCTGCTTCTGGTACGTGGCCATACAACCTTTAAAGCGCTCCACTTGCTGCTGACATTTCCTCCAGTCCTGGTGTTCTGCCATGCACTCCAGAACGGCGTAGTGAGCATCCGCACAACCTGTGCGTGCGATCATTTGGTCAAGGGGGTCCTCCTCATTGTCGCCTGCTACTTTGGTCCTGTCGTGACCTCGTGGGGCAGGTGCAGACATCTTGGTCAATCTAAGCACAGATACAAAAATATGGAAATGTTAGGAAGTCATTGTGCCTTGGGGCGCAGCCCCACCCAAAAAGCAAAGTAGTATTTTCAGGCATCCCTCCATCCTGTTGTACTTGCTACGTCCTCCCCCCTCAGCGATATTGCAGCTTGTTCATAGCGTGCGGCCTAGCTGCTTTGTTTGAAGTGCTCTCCCCTGGAACATAGTTCACAGTTTAATATTTAGTTGGGGCATCCTGGCGAGATCAGATAGGCGAATTCCACATACCTATCGGACAAGAGCGGGACAGACCACTGCACTGGCGAGATTCCAAGCCGATAGAAGGTCTGGGAAAGACCCAAGGATCCCACACCCCGTACGTGCTACACCCACCGTGACCACGGACCCATGAGAAGCACGCATGGGGCCCACACAGGGGACTGCGGGAAAAAGTAATACTCGCTGTGTAGGATGGATGTTATATGCTAAGTTTCAGTAGTAAATGGCACAAAAAAACTAGTTTTCAACAAAAAAATAAGTATTTTCAAGCATCAAATATATCTATGTCCATATTGCAGGGAATGGAATAAGGCTTTCATGACCAACAGTTAAGCTAAGCTCATATTTGTTAAACAATTCTATTTTAACATGCATGTACAAACAAAGTCTTCGGCACAATTTGCTATTGAAGGTTTTTCCAAAGGACTACAAAAGCAAGACAATGCAGAAAGTGTGGAGCTGGCCCAAATTGTTCAGCTATTATGGCATATTTACATAGAATCATTTTTATAGAATCACACTTCATGGATCATAATGAATAGCGTTGACATAGTGGAGTGGCCTAAAGTGGTGTAGAGTGGAGTAGAGTGTCAGAGTGGAGTAGAGTGGAGTGGCCTAGAGTGGAGTGGCGAGGGGAGTACAGTAGAGTTGAGTGGCATTGTGTAGAGTGTGGTAGAGTGGAGCAGAGTTGAATGGAGCAGAGTGTCAGAGTGGAGTATCGTGGAGTGGAGTACATTAGAATGCAGTGGATTTGAGCAGAGTGGCGTGGTGTAAAGTGGAGTGTTGTGCTGTAGAGTACAGTGGTGTGGAGTGTCGTAGAGAAACGTGGAGGGTTGTGTTGTAGAGTACAGTGGTGTGGAGAGTCATAGAGTGGAGGGGCGTAGAGTGAAGTAAAGTGTCTTGGAGTGGCATAGCGTAGAGTGGAGTAACGTGTCAGAGTGAATTGGCGTAGGATAGAGTATAGTGGCGTAGAGTATCATAAAATGAGTGGCATAGAATGTCGTAGAGTGGAGTGGCTTAGAGTGAAGTGACAATGAGTGTCATAGAGTGTTGTAAAGTGGTGTGGAGTGGAGTACAGTATTGTAGAGTTGAATGGAATGAAGTAGCATGTCAGAGTGTTGTAAAGTGGAGTGGCGTACAGTTGAGTACAGTAGTGTAGAGTGGAATGGAGCAGCATGTCAGAGTGGAGTGTTGTTGAGTGACCTAGAGTGAAGTGGCATAGTGTGGGGTGAAGTGAAATAGAGTGGGAGAGAGTGGAGTGGCACAGAGTGGAGTAGAATGGAGCCGCGTAGAGTGTCTTGGAGTGGAATAGAATGTCGCACAGTGGAGTATTGTAGAGTGGATTGGCATAGAGTGAAGGGGCATAGAGTAGAGTGGCATAGAGTGACATGGGTAGAGTGGCGTGGCGTAGAGTGGAGCAGAGTGGCGTAGAGCGGAGTAGAGTGGCATGGATTAGAGTGTTGCTGAGTGGAGTGGCGTAGTGTAAAGTGGATTGGTGTAGAGTGAAATGGAATAGCCTCAGAGGGGAGTAGAGTGTTGTAGTATGTGTTGGAGTAGAGTGTTGTAGAAATGACTGGTGTAAAGTAGATGTGTTTGCTTGCTAGTCCAAATATGAGCTCGTGGTTCTAAGGCAGGGAAATGCAATTTGATGGAAAGTTCAAGATGACCATCATTTCTCGTAGAAAGTCAATGGTCCCAATGATCTTTGAGTTGATTGTAAAATGTCTACAAGGGCCTAGGCTAAAGAATCTCTAGCACAAAACAAAAAAACTTTCCTTATACTAAAATCAAACATGCTGGCTCTGTCAAATACTGTTTTATATTTATATGATTACCATGGAGAAGAAAGTTGTAATGTGCAACCTGCCATGGCATGGTGGAAGAACAATGAAATGGTGGAAATAAAAAAGTAGCGGGATGTGCCTGTGCATCAGTCTTTTACCTAGTCAGTGTCCTCCTGGGCCAAATATATATAATTAAAAGTGTACCTAGAACGTGCACAGATGCTTCAGCACTCAAGGGGTTAAGTCTTCATATAGTGCGGTCTTGACTCCTGAAAGAGGTGCCAGAGCACTTTACATAACAATAAGATATAATAAAAAATAGTCTGTGAGGAGTGATGTGATTCACATAGAGAAGAATGCCAATAAGCAACACACATCATGATGCAACACGATTAACGGGCGACAGGCCTACTTTAATGAGGTAGTCTGAGAACATCATATGCATAGGGAGTCAGATATTAATAATCAAGAGGCAGCCTCACTAAAGGGAAACGAGCATGCCTCAAAGTAATACTGTGATAACATAAAAATTAGGATGGCAGTATGAACACCAGCAGCCATAATATGCATTGTGGCCTGGGTGTGCAACAGCGTGTATGCCCGCTTTGTACAGCACCAGACACTACAGAAGGTGCTTCAAACGCTTGGGTGGCCCCTTCTGTAATACTGATAGTGTTGGCGCACATGTAGTGCCAGCATTATTCTGATAGGGCATTTCGACTGACCCGTCGGGACTTCAATCACAGTTACAGAATTTTCAAAAATGTAATGTTGAAAATGACCTTAAAGTTAACCTTAGTAAAACAACGATTACAATCTTTGGGAAGGCCCGGAAACACGTTAAATTAACAATTGAGGGCAACACTCCATTACATACCATTACTTAGGCCTAACAGTTGATAACAGATTAAGCTGGTTAACTCATCTTTCCAACTTAAAAACAAAGGCCCGGACAGTCTCACTTTCAGTTAAAAAATATTTATGAGAGCACACAGAGGACATGTCAGTCCTTAAGAGTGCTGCAAACGAAACTAGTACCTAGTATTAATACCTACTTTACTGTACGGAGCATCAGAAATCCACAAGCGATCTGGATAAAATCTATATGAAAAAGCACACATCTTTATTGAACCTTCGTTCATCAATTCCCCAATGTAAACTGCGGTTGGAGTTATCTCTGGTTTCATTAACTGTTGGATGCTCAGCAGTGATGTTGAACTACTTCTGTGACTGTGCAAGAGCGAAGAAAGACTCACTGAGATCCCTGCTCTACAATGGGGTACCCAGTGACCAAGATAAGGGTCTGGGGCTGAACTTGGCTTCGGTTAATAAAACAATTGTGGAAACAAATTACCACCATCTACAGATCTCATAAAATTGCCCCATGTGGAGCGGAAGAGGTTAATCAGACAGTCTCTTCTGAAGAAGGCAAGAGCTGCGGATTTATTGACATTGCAGCTATATCGAAAGGCTCATTATACGACAGATTCATATTCTAGATGAAAACAAGAATATTTAGCCTCGAATTTGAATCCAGGATGCAAACAAAAATATGAGATTTTGCTTCCTGTTGATACCAATAGCTCACATTGAGGGATCTTGGAACACTAACTGTTTACCCTCAAAGGCCTGCCGCTTGTGCAACTACAAAGAGGAGTAGATTGAGCACTTAATTTGCTCATGTCCCAACTTACTAGCGCTACAAAAGAAATTTCGGAAAAAAGCATTTAATGTAGTTAATTAGAGATCTATCAAAGAGGCTGTTGCGTACTGCTTTTCCACTACAGATTGTCAATTTATTGGGAAACTAACTCCATTTTTAGATTATGCTAATTGTCTTCTTAAGGAAGTGTGATTGAAATGCTGCTCTTAAAGAATATTTGCAGATATGTTTGTGATTTTAATGTGTTTTTATTTTCTATTGTGATGCATATTTTAATATATTTATACAATAAAAATTAATTCACCAGTCATTCATTCTGATAGGGTGTTCCCTTATTTGCATGGGAGGATGTACAAATGAGGGGATCACTTTGCTTCTGCACCCACACCCTATTGTGGACACAGGCAAACAGAGCATTAGGAGGTGCACTACCAAAAGGTAGCGTACTGCCTGTGTGCCCTCTGAAGGCAGCCCTATGAAAGGGGCAAAGAGGGTCCCATGGGCGGTAAAATATCCCCCCCAAGGCTGTGCAGCCACTCACTGCACCCACCTGCAGGGGGATCTCTGTCCCTGCTTTAAAGAGTATGCAGCGACATCCTACACCAGAGGTCTTCAATCTGTGGGGTGCGACCCCCAGGGGGGACGTGGAGTCCTGGGAAAGGGGTCGGCATTCCCAGCTTCACTTGTGCCTGCAATCCAAAACGTTTGCTTTCATTTTGGGAAAAGACAGCCGCTAATTTAGATCGTTATCAGCTGAGGTTTTATCAACTAAGTCTCCAGTGCTGTGAAAAGCTTTCGTGCCAGGGTGCCCGCTTGCCTGAATGAAATGCAAATGTGCTTATCAGTTAATCCGCAAGTGTAAAGGGTGCTTGGGAACAGTTCTGGCTTTAATTGATCAAATCACTCCAAGCTTTGTGATGACAAAGATTTGTTTTTTGAGTGGCAGTGCAAAAGGTTAACAACTGGGCTGTGAAGTGCTTGCTTTTAATTTTAACTGCATTTACACAGCCCTTAGTACCCCTAAAGTGGTGTTGAAGTGACAGTTATGTAAACAAAAATTGCATTACATACGCTCTGGTATTACTAAAATCTACATTTTGGAAACACCATTTTATTGTAAAACTATTTGCACATTTTTCAGCACTTTATCTTGAACTCTGTAATGCAAGTATAAAATAATGACTTACATATTCCCAGTGCTTTCTGTCATAGGCTGTGACCTCGCAGCACTAAAAATACATGTCACTATTCTCCACTGGACCAATCAAGATTTAATTCTGTGGCTCTCTGGTTACACATAGACCTCTGCAGTGCATTAACTAATAGAGGTTTCATAATGTACTACAACAACTTTTCAAATGTATTTTTCATTACGCTGCCCATTATTTTATATGGAGATACCTGATGGTGAAAGACTATTTTGGGGCATATTTATGAGAGGCGAGCATCACCAGAGCATCACTTTTTTTTGACGCACCGGTGGCGACAGCATCTCAACCATACCTATGAGGCGGTGCAAAGTCACCATGCATGGCTGATAGATATGGAGTAAGACATAGCAGCGCAAGTCACTGTGTTGCCTTACTCTGCGTCAAGGAGGTGTCCATGGGCTTTGCGTGGGGTTTCCATGCAACACCCATGGATTTTGATGCTGCCCCATATTTACAAAATCAAGTAAACCTGGGGCAGCTCCAAAAACGGACGCCTCCTCAGCAGAGGCGTAACGAGGAGAAATGTTTTCATTTATTCTTGTTCTTTCCTCTTTTCATGTGTGCTGCATTCTGCAGCTCACTTAGAAAAAGGAAAACGCCTCTCTGGATTGTTTTTGTGAAGGAAGGTGCCCTTTCCTGTACAAAAACAATCCTGCCTATGTTGGTGCTGTGCAGCAATTTGTGCGCCAATGCAAGGGGAAAGGACAGGAATGCACCGAATTTCATAAATAACGGTGCATTCCTGTCCTTTCACACTGGCGTAGGGCAGCGCAGCAAGAAGATTTGCAGCGGTGCACTACGCCAGTTCCTCATAAATGGGGCACTTTGTTTTTAGCTACACTTTTGACTACACCCCCACGCTCACTGACCTTTGGTTTGCTAAACACTGTTTGATATTATTTCCCCACCGTAAAAATTATTTGCTGTGGGAATTTGGGGCGTTTATGGTTGTCGATAGTTGTCGATGATGAGAAGAACCAGGTTCTAGAAATTTGTGTCAGAAAGGGGTCCTTACGCCTAACAAGGTTTGACAAGGGGGTCTCGACATCATAAAGTTTGAAGACCTGTGGTTTACACTATGAACTATGGAGCAGCTTTTAAGCAGTCGCTCTGTATGTCTCTGAATGCACTTCCCCCAGTGTAGCCGCAAGTTTGTGTCTATTCTGGGGTAGCACGCTGATTGTAACAGGATGCACGCACTGTCCCTGTTTGCGAATGGTGTACTTGCTTAAAGGTGCGCCGTGGTGCAAACAGGGACAGCGCACCCATTACATAATATGGCCTATGAATACATGGAATGGGGTCAGGGAACGTGATAAAAAACTGCTGAGAGAAGTCTTGGAGGCTCCAAGTACATTATAAGCACATCTTGCTAGGCAAAGTAAGGAAATAAAATAAAGACAGGTAGCAGAAACCTAAATTAGAAAATAAAGTGCATCTAAGTGTAGTGGGAGATTGGTCATAGCACAATATCCCTTCCCCCCTCTACTAGACCAGCAAATTGCTTACTGTGACCTTTTAGTTCACACAATAATTGTTGGTGAACAATCTCTCACTTGCACTATACACCGTCAATGTTGGATGAGCTCACCGTTAAGTGAAAAAGCTGTGTTGAACACTACTATGCTGTGCATGTGGAATGTACAGATCTGTCTTGTAATTTATCTATCGAGTCATCCAATCCGTCCACCAGTGGCGGCTGGCATGGATCTGGGGTGGAGAGCAAAGGTGTAAAAAAAGAAAACCCCACACACTTATCACCGCATCTCTCCTCCGCTGTCTCTCCCGTCGGGCCAGAAACAGGAAGCACACAGTCTCCCCTAAGCTAATCACAAAACTGCAATGCAGCGTTGGGAATGGTATGAGCGCCGTGGATTGGAGCTCAGATGGGGACTGAGAGCCTGGACATGTTCTCCACCTAGGCTGTAATGCAGCCTAGATGGAGAACATGCAAAGTGCGCATGACTGTTTGGCCGGCCCAAGACGGCCAGCCAAACATTCATGCGCACTTACAGAGTGCCACCACTCCTCCCACTGCTGTGTGAGCAGAGCAGCCCTACCCGGCCAAGCTGCCGCAGGAGGAACAAATAAAATGATGATAACAGAGTTATTATTTAATTTTTCCTTTTTTTATACTGCTGAAAAGCAGTGGGGCGATGCCCCTACGCCTTAGTGGAGGAGCCGCTTCTGCCATCCACCCATTCCTTTTTTATACCACATTTTACTGAATTCGACCCAGACCTGTCCATCAACAACGGAACTCACTGTTGCAAGAGCACGCCCCTGAAACAGGGGGCAGCATTCCCTGTTAACACTGCCCCCTCTATTCCCCTCGTCCTTGAGCAGCTTTTCAACCGCCTCAAAGGTCCGAATATCCTATAAGAGGTGAGAGGTCAGGTGAGATGAGAAAAGAAACACAGTAAATAGGGGAAGGAAAAGATACCGGAAAGAGGTGAAAAGAGCTATGTGAGGTGTGGCGGAGACATATACCCAAGTCAGTGGCTGAAAGCCCAGGCAGTAGCACGCTGATAGGTTAACTGCTTCAACTGAATTACACTGTACAGAACTACTACAGTGAATGCATTCTGAACATCGTTTCCAAAGTCTCTGCCTCTGGTCCTCAAAACAGAATACTTTGTTCTGAGCACTAAACACACGCAGTACATAAAATATCTGACTATATCCCACGGGAGCTGCCCACATGCACCATCTCCAGCTAAAAATAGAGGACAGGTGCCATGATCTGTAACCAAGCAACCGGGAGCTGTGACGCGAGAGGCCATCTCTGCAGCATCCTCCATCTTCAGCTTACAGGGGAGGAAACATTCCAAGTAGCTCATTTTCACACACTTTGCAAGGCAAGCCCAAACACTCCTCTCACTTTTAGGTAGCACCTTAATCAGTAAGCAGTTTACAAATGTTTTTATGGTCAGTAAATTATGGCTGACAGAACTCATCAAGATTACTGCGGAGGGTTTTTAGGAGGGAGGGGCTGGTGGGTGAGTCAGCAAGAACCAAAGTTAACTCCACAATGTTGATATATGAAAGTGTACAGTTTTTTTAATACAGCATACATATAATAATGATGTTGTGCTATTATGATAAATGTAGAGCTTCCTACCAGGGTTTACTTTTAACAAATAGAGGCAGTAGTTACATGCATAGTACAAACTGCCACACTGTGCAGAGGAGGTCGGAAAAGTCACTAGTACCAGGGTCGAAATTTAACCCCACCTCCATAAAAATGTACATAAAAAAAAAAAGAGGCAAAACGCTGTGTTTACTGCACTGTTTTCAAATAAAGTTATAGATTAAACAGGGATTTCTTTATGGGAACTAAAACTGTTGCAATACTCCAGTACTCAAGAGCATCATTTCTCAATGAAGTGAATCATGCCTGTCTTTTTAAGAAAACTGAACAATCTGGCTTTATGTCCGACTTACCCCACAGGCAACGAGGATGTAGCCTCTTCCTGAAAGTATCGGAAAAATGGTGGCAAAATGGTGCAATTTCACCACAACTTTCTTAAATATTGACTAAAGAGGTAACAGAGATCACAGGCAATTGAAACATCAGAGCACTGCAATTTTGTGTGCCTGTCATTTCAGAAAATGTAGCATTCTTCACTTCTACATTAGTTTTAGTTTTCCATACAGTCCCTTTTTAGTCAATATTATTCCAGGTCATTTATATCTCTGAAACTACTTAGAAAGGGATAGAGAGGAAAGTTTTTCAAGTTACACCTTTGTCACAATCTTACCCCCAAAAAACAGTAAACTTAGATAGCTCTAAAAACTTTACTACAGCAGTGGTGCCTCTAATTACAGAGACCTAGGTGCCACAAGGTAACATCACTCTTCTTACTTGGTTCATGTCTCAGACAGCAGTAATGATGTCAAAAAAGATTGATCAAAACAGAAGGTGAAATGCCTCCATGTGAGTCACCATGCAAACAACATCAGTAACATAAAAATCTCATGATCTCAGCACGCAAGATCACTTACAGATAAACTTTAAATGTATTTCAAAATGCAATTATTTTGTCCCCAACCGTCAACTTGTCTGCTTCTGAAAAAATGCAGTCATCTAAAAAATGCAATCTATTCCTGTAAGATAAAGTCAATTTCTCCCAAACAAAACCATTAAATTAATTTTTTTAAATGTTATTTTATCCCAAAATACCGACTTTTCATTTTTCCTAAATATACATTGGTCTAAAAATATCAACTTTCCATTTTGATAAAGTACTTAGATCTACCACTGCTAAGCATGGTGGACATTATGCAGAAGTGGACATCACCGTGCCAAGGAAGACAACAATATGCCACGAATGACCACCATTACACCAGGGGGAAGTGTAATTCCAGGGATGGGCTCTTTAATATCAAGGATACCCACAATACACCAAGAACCGTCAACATTATCTCTTGACAGCATTAGACTTTGGAAGGCTCCATAATATAAAAGATGCCACTGAAGAATGCTGACGAGGGTGGAGCAGAGGCGCACAGAGCAGGCTAGATGAAATAGAAAAGTAGGTGAGTGATAGCACTGCTGAAGATAAAAAGACGGGGAAGGGTTAGCATGCGAGGTGATTTGGCATGTGTGTCTGTATGCATATTTGCATGTGCTTACTTGTGTTGGAGGTCTGAGGCCGAGAACCTGAGTGAGGTTCTGACCCCTGGCATCTCGGCCCTATGGCCACTAGAGGCAGGCAATCTTTGGAATGATGATGAACACCCCAGGCATGTGTCTGGATCTAGTGTAAGGGCAGCCATGGGGTGGACACAGTATATTGCATATGACTACCATTAGGCCAGGTCTAGGCATATACCTGGGATGCCATCATGTTTAAGTGACTTACATGTCACTGTTGTGTGGTATTTATAACTCCTCTGTGTCGGCTCTCAGCCTAACATCCCCAAAATAAACCTTTCCCTTGAGACACAGGTAAGATACGGATATATCTATACGCATTTCTATCAGAGTAGCCCGATTTTTTTTATATCACAATTTAACAAGCACATAAAGAGCAGGAGGCAACTCATCCCAGTGTATATATGATGGTATGAAACTATCAGTTTTTACTGGGATGTCAAACTCTTTCCTCACTGATTAACAAGCACCCATAGTGGGCATTCTGTTTTTTAAAAAGTGCACATATAGTGGGCATAATCTTACCCTAGTACACAAAATGTTTTATCCCAATGCAAAAATGGCAATCACCTACCACCCACTGATAAATCCCAGTACTCAATGAACTGGTTTTAACCTGCCAATGTTGAGAAAATAACTATACGTGGGAATGTTTTCACCATGTTTAAGGTATCTTCATTGAATTAGCTGTGCAATCGTGCCTACAATCAGCCACCTATCCAGTGCTGTATGAATGATTTGTAGGATGAAAACATGAACAAATAATAACCAAAGTTGGAGATACCAATGACACATTTTCTGAATCCTTTGGCCCAGATGAAACTTCGTCAGTGTATATGCAGTGAGACCTGTCGACATGAACATCTCAAAGATTTACACATGTGATACTATTATCAAGTTTTTAATACGTGCTAGTTTATACCCCAAGAAAATGTTTATGGTGTAACCCAGATCTTTTTATAGGATATTGGAAGTTTCACACATTCAATGGAGGGGACACACATTTCGATTGCAGCTTCCCTCATTAAACACAAGGTCAGTCTTACAAATCGGGGAAGCACAGTTGGCCTAACTCTTTTCAGAGAACCACATACGAAAAAAGATAGATTAACTCAGCAAGCACAAGCACCCAACCTAAAAGGGCAGCCACTCAGGTAGAAGAAATATACCAAGCATGAGAAGCCTAGGACACCACAGATGAATTCCACTGTGTACCCTGTTAGCTCCCCTGAGGGATCTCCTTTACATTTTAGAAGCACAGTCTTCTTTGGAGAAGCGGGAACAATCATGTGGTTGAAACTCATGAAGTAGCATTCTCCTAACTAAGTGAACAATTGGATTTTTGCAACCAACCAGGTTGGTAGGAAAAAAGCTCATTTCCCCGCCATAGTCACTGCTGGACTGCATCAACTATCTCTACTTCACACCACTAAAGCACATTTGTATGGAGCATGTCAATACCTGAATTGTGATCAGCAAAGATCACTGATGTTTCCAAGATAAACATGCCTTACATTATGAGTTGTACCATCAAAACATATCCCCACAGGTAAAAAAATGTAAACATTCACCCACTTACCACTCACCCACAGATACCAGTAAATTATTGTCACATTTCCAAACTACTACTAAAGGCTACATTCTTTCTAAAAAGGTAGTTACATTCTAATGAAAGGAACCCTTGGAAAAAATGGTGCATTAAACACTTTCAAATAAGGGTTTAAAACCAGATATCAGAAGCGTTCATTAATGTTTTTACAGTAACGCCTTGGACGCTGATGACAATGAAATGCTATGGCTTCTTTGCTTACTCAAAACGTCCACTGTCTTAGATAAGATGGACTTTGACCTCGACTGTCTAGGCTTGCAGACGTAAATAGATTCACATACACAGAGACATGCTGATTTTATTATTTCCTGGCGGGTTACTCCCATCATATCCAGCCTGAATGCATGTTCTCCATAGTTCCCTTCATGGGTCATCCTTCTCCCTGCTCCTTTTTACTCTCCATCATCAGGCCTTCTTCTCAGTCTTATCAGCTAATGATCAGTTTATCTGGCTCTAAGAACAAACAAACTGCACTTGAATTATGCCTCCAAGCCATTAAACTTGGACGGCAGGGTGCCATCTGAGGAAAAAAAAAACAGCAAGTTTGAACTGTTTTTCAGGTGTGTGGAATTTAATAAAATATCTACTTGTCCATGGGGCAGGTTGCTTCATAAATCTACTTGTCCTGTAACAAAATCCACGTGTCCCTTTGGTGCCATGTAGCGCGGCGACATATTATGACAGCAATCCCATTATATAAGAGCTCTGATATAGCCTCTGATTATGCCAGGGCTCCTACCATAGTAGTGTTTGAATTCTTGCAATCCCCTTATGTTGCCATGTTTCCGCAGATCTACATTCTGGGGCTGAAGGAAGCAATAGTTCCAGGGTTCGAATGCCCTTTTGAGTCTGTGCAAACCTACTAACTTGCATGTTTTAAGGGTTTTCAACAACTTATCTTTAATCTTTTCCCATACTGAGAAATGTTGGAAATTTACTCCTGACAATGGCAGACGTAAACCTTCTTTCAGAGTTGGGAAAAGTGGTTGGAGGGAAAGTGAACTTTCAAACACTCAGATTTTCGCATGAGCAAATCTACACATGCATATTTGCTCATGCTAAAATGCAGTTCACAAATTTTTTCTAGGAGTACTATTTCTTGTCCTACATCTGTAACTTCTTGGGAATTCACGAAAGCCGTATAGCTGCACTTAATGCAAGGACATATACCATGGATGCACTTTTGAGACTTTCTTTAATAATTGGGCCCCTAATTTGGTCAGACGTTGACCTTGACCTTTTGTGTTTATTAAAATTCTGTCACTCTCTCTGTATCGGCTGGCTTCACTGTGAGTGACAGCATTCTGCTCTTTCACATGGAGCATATCAGCACACAAAGTAGTTTTGTTCAGACCCAGTAACTACTGTGGCAGTGTGTGCTTTTTGAGAACAAAAACAATTTTTGCTTTTGCCAATGTTTGTTTTAATGGTGAGGGCCCAGCAGCTCCCACACCAATAAGGTTTTACAAAAACCATGCCAAAACAAGTTACACATTGACAAAACTAAAAATCCCAAAAATTACAATATAGAGCACAGCATTGAAGTAGTTTTCAAACTGACCCTGTCGTCAGTTAGATTTAATTACAAGTACAACACCAAGGAAAACAAGATGGACACGATGATACAGTCCAAATGCAAATATAGAATTGTATAAGCTCTTGATATTGTTGACACGTAGTTGTAGCGTGGCACGCTACAACTACGTGTCAACAATATCAAGAGCTTATACAATTCTATATTTACATTTGGACTGTATCATCGTGTCCATCTTGTTTTCCTTGGTGTTGTACTTGTAATTAAATCTAACTGACGACAGGGTCAGTTTGAAAACTACTTCAATGCTGTGCTCTGTATTGTAATTTTTTTGATTTTACAAGTATATGGAAAATCCTATTTTCCTATACAGGGCAACACTGATTGGGTGGCACAGTGTTTGAATTGAGCACGCATATACATTTAAGAATCAAACGAAATGCAAACGTAAAGGAGGTGCTGACCTTTCCTTATTACCACTGCCACTTGGTTCTAGTGCAAAACAAAAAAGCTGACCACCAATTTGAGACCCACTGGCTTTACCAATGCTTGTTTATTTTTTGTTTCTCATAATCTTATTGAAACGGGTTACACTGATTTTTTACATTATGAATATTTATGGGAAATACTAGCATGCATCAACACGTTAGTAAATGATGCTGCAAAGAAATGGTACCTGAATTTTTACAGTAGTTTAGCGAAATATTTTTTTTCCTGCTTTCATTTTTTTAAGAACATTTTATTTTGAAAGCAAAGAATCATCAATCTTGCTTTCAAGCTTCTGCAAATATATGCATCAAATCAGAGAGCATTCTGGGAGCATTATACATAACCTCATATTGCTAAACTTTGAAAACGTGTGTACATATTTTTATACAGGAACCACTGTGAGTAGTGCAGTCAGAGCTTACAACATTTACTTAGAGCGCTCACTCTAATGATACAGGCTTTCAATTAATGAATCATAAATACAAGTTTGAACAGCATTAACATATGGACAAAAATATTACCTTAACTGCAGACAGTGCCCTTCCCTGGTCCATAATGTGGTACTGCAAACTGGCAGCCAAAGGGTTTGTGCTGTAGGGGATTGGGCCTACTTGTCCCAAGGACAAAATACACATAAAGACTTGTTGACCCTGATTCCAAACAATATGTCCTGGGCGTCGGGCTATAGGAATTCCACATCCCTGGTTGTTGCTTGGCACTAATACAGAAGGTCTTGATATTTCCTCCTTGCTGGTCTTATTTCACCTTAGTATGCTAGTGCATCCGGCATCCTGGTTTCCTTTTCTGCCGCAACCTGAAACTTCTTTTTGAAATCAAGTCTGTTCTTTCGTTGAACTGTCTCTTCTGAAATCCATTGTTTTGCTGACCCTTCTAGCTTGCATCCATTAGCAGTGAGTATGCTGGTAAATTCTTTGGTTAGGCTATGCTAATTCCAAGTAGGCTGGCCTGCCACAATGTCTATTTTACAGATTAAGTGTATCCAGAATGTAGCTGCTTGGCTGCGGTATATCCTGAATAAACAGGGATCATGAAAAGATGACTTGACGTTTACTTCACTGGTTCCAACAGCAGAATTCAAGGCACCCTTCCTACTTCACAAAGTTCTCCGGGACATCCAGTTGATCTACCGATTCGTTTGGCCTGCAAGGACGTTTTTCTTTTCAGTAAGCAATTTTCTGGCTATCCCCTGAATTAAACATGAAATTTTGGGAGGTAAATTGTTCTACATCTGGGAATCTCAGCTCTGGAATTCTCTACCAAAGAGCTGCCCAGAGAAACCAATTATTTCAAATTTAGACAATCGTTCAAAGTCTTTGCCATTTGTTAATACTCTGGTGGCAGTCCTGCAAGGTGGGTGGTGACCAATGGCAAGTGTGTGGTTTGCTTTGTGGTGTGGATTTTTCCACTCACTCATAAATATCAGTATAGAATCTTCTTTAAAACAGAATACTCCTAGACTCTACTCTTCAGTGATTACTGACAGCAACCTGGATATTGCAGCATTGCAAGGCACTAACTATTTATTGTTCTGCCATACTCTGAAACGTGACAGGCTGTCAGAGCTAAAGTGTGTATATTACGGAAGCACCTTAGGAGCTGTAGAAGAAATGCTAAATATGTGACTAATAAAAAGATCTTGTTACCTGAACAATTTTTTTTGCTTACTGAAAAGTATGTTACTTGATATAGAAGCTTGACTTCCTCTCATACAGAAATCAGCAAACCGTTATGACCACAGCGGGCTGCATAGAGAAACACTCAAGCCAGGGGACAACCCTTGGCCCAAGCAATATACCATCTGGAATCGTCTAGCAGTTATTGGCCTACTGTGGGCTCTCTGCCCTGTATCTCATTTCAGTGTACTTGGCATTCTGAGCTGATCCCCCAATAGCTCGTCATGACTTGCTGTCAAAGGGTGCTTAAAGAAGACCTCAAGAGAGGGGCAGCAGACCACAACCTCATGTTCCTCTTTGGTCTAAAAGATATTAGCACCACCAAATCTCAGCTATCTGCATCACAGTGCCCCTGAGAGGTCAGAGAAGTCTCCTGAGGCATGTGGCATGCCCCTCAAGTCTCACAGCCACAATGCAGTGAAATAAAGACATGTGGCACAAAGCAGACATTGTTGCCAACATTGCGAAACCTCACTCTAAAAAGAAAATCTGAGCAACGGTCTTTCCCTTCTGATCTCTGCCAACAAGCACACCATTAACATTGCTTCCCTATGCAGATTCCCAGTGAAATAACAGATCTCAAGATGTCTTCCAGGAGTATGTAGCCCATAACTTCCTGACTCCATGTCACTTTTTCTCTTATTTGGAGCAACTAGAGACTGATAATTATAGACACCTCGAAGCATAGGAGAAAGCTAGTATGCCTGGGTCCATTGGCTAGCATCACTAAGGTATAGTGCAGATATATGTGTCTGTGAGAGATCACCTCAGTGTCATCCTGATTAATAGATGCAGAAACACTTCATTAAACCAGAACATATAAATAAAGACCATGGAACGAGTGCCATACTTATCTCTATTCAACACAGTTCCCGATACAAAAGGTGCTGACACAGCCCTCACAATGGCTACAAAAAAAAAATCAACATACTTAAATAACTGATGAAATTGCCATCCAGAGAGACACTCCATTCAATGCAGTAATCACTCACCCCCACATTCAGGATAGCACTAATGTCTCTAGCCTATAAGAATAAGGATCTACTCCACTGGATTCCCATGAGGAATGCGGTAATGCCACTCTCCATGTGACTACGAGAGGGTTCTCTCAACTCGCCAGAGCCATAAGTAGATATGCTCGTTGATGAGGTGGACAGAAGTATGAGAGCTAATAAGGGGCCTAGACTTCCCTTACTTACTACAGGAGTTTCACCAGTATCCTGACTTTCCTAGCAATCCTTGTGAGGGAACTAAGACCACATCCTAGCACACTACTGAGACAAAGGTACTTTTCACGTCCTCTAAGAAACATAGAAGGAGCTCAACATTTACGTTCCTCACACACCTGGGTCAATATCCCTATAGTGCTGATTTGCCATATGTCTCCCATTTACTGTCTGACCTGGAGCTTGTAGAGTTTGCTATTCTTAGGCTCCACACAGTTTCTGGCTATTTCTAGCAGCCTGCGAAACAAAAAACAGACCAGGGTTGTCCAAGGGAATCAGCATGCAAGTGGCTTGAGTCAGCTGAATGGTGGTCTGCCCAGCCCCTGGACACCAGACTATTATGTTTTAACTTTAAATGTACCCTTTCCTCTGCAAGGCGCCATAAAGAGACAGAATTCCCCGTTGCAACACCATTGGGGCTGCTAGGACAGAGCATCCGGATATGCCAGTTTGGTGGTTCCTCACACTCTCCCCTTCCCTCCTATGATGTTCTCATCTTCAGCATACACTGTCAAACATCTGTTGACTCAAGCAATGAGCCTCCAGCATGTGTCAGTCACATTAACATCACACCATCTCTATGGATAAATCACTCTGGGGCCCTTAAAAGTCTCACAGCCACACAGTGTGTACAAACACTATGGCAGCGATCAGTTGTTGTAACATGCTTACCTGTAGGGATGCGGCCACTACAGTGGTTAGGCCAATTGTGAGGATTTTATTGTTGGGCAAGCACATGGATACTGCTGTTTTTTTTGATAATCAACTTTATTGATTTTGCAAGAAGTGAAAAGAAAGGAAGAGAAAAACAAGAAACAAATGACATGAAATCAGACAGTACAGCATATGAGATTGCATCATGGCATACGGATTGCTGCACACAGCGCAGGTAGAACAAGGTGGAATAAACATTACCTCCCCCCCCTGCGGCGCAGTGAGGTGGACCCCCAGAGTCAGAGGTAGTGATCAGTCTAGCACTCCCAACCATTTGCCCCAGATCTTCCGATGCCGGGTGGGGCAACCCCTGGCTTCGTATAGTGCGAGTTCCTGTGTGGCGCAACAATCTACTCCCCGGCGCCATTTGGCTATAGAGGGTGGGATGGGATTCTTCCATGCGGCTGCTATGGCGCGTTTAGCTACTACTAGATCTGTTCCTAAGAATGTCTTGTCGTCCCTGGACCCATCTAACCCGTCAGTGATGCCCAATATTATGTGTAGGGGATTGTGGGGGACGTCCCAACCTAAAATCTCTGTAAGTTCCGCCTCCAAGGCACACCAGAAGGGAGCAATGCGGGGGCATGACCATACCATGTGAAAGAAGTCCGCAGCGTTCGTGCCGCACCGCGGACACGTCGGGAGCGGAATCAGACCTGATTTATGGAGGCGGCTGGGGGTGAGATAGGAGGTGTGTAGGTAATAGAGCTGGACTAGGCGAAGTCTAGCCGAAGCAGTGATGGTTCTAGGCGCCATCAGAGCATCCCTCCAGTCTTCATCTTCTAGCGGGCCCACCCATGTCTCCCACCTAAGTTTTAAGTGGTCAAGGGATGCCGGGCCGTTATTTGTTAGTGATCGGTATATGCGGGAGACCCCTCCCCTTCCATGATTGCCCATCATGACCTGGGCCTCAAGGGGACTGTGTTCTGGTAGCGAGGTGCCAGTTGTTATATGGGAGTCTAGGGCATGACGGACTTGTAGGTATCGATAGAACTGGGACGGGTGAGGGGCATATCAGGATTGCAGGTCGGCAAAGGAGCGGATATGGTCGCTGACCCATAGGTCCCCCAGTTGTGAAATGCCAATAAGGTCCCAGCTTCTAAAGCCTGCTAGTTTCGCCACTTCCCGCAGCCATGTACCTTGCCAGAGCGGCGTGTGTTGGGGACAGTTTGTTCTGCCAGTGAGTATGTTGTAGGGCAGCGCGCCAGGCCAACAAGACTGCTCGGTTTACTGTGGGGAGGTCCCTAGGAATGGGGGATCCATATAGCATGGCCTGAACGCGGGGAAGGCCCAGATCGCTGAGCTCAGTTCTGTAGGCCGGGTCCGACCAACCCCCAGTGAACCAATCATGGACCACCAGGAGACGGGTCGCTAGGTAGTATAGATAGAGGTTTGTGAGCCCCATACCCCCGAAGGGTGGAATCTGGCAGTGCCGAAGGGCCATACGGGGCCGTCGGCCGGTCCAGAGGAATTTTATGATTAGACTGTCGATGCAGCGGAACCAGGCCCGGGGGATATGATGAGGTATATTTTGGAGAATGTAGAGAAACCGGGGAAGGATCATCATTTTAAATAGGGCTATGCGCCCTAGCGGGTTGAGTGGTAGGTTGCCCCATTTTAGGAGGTCTTGTTTGGTTTTGGAGATGAGGGGGGTCACGTTAAGGGCCCCGGCCAGGTCCGGTAACAGAGCGACCCATATTCCTAAATATTTAAAGGTTTGTCGACGGATAGGAATGGCGGACTGCCAGTAAAAGCAATCCCTGGAGATGTGCAGGGGAACCAATGTGGATTTGGCTGGGTTGAGACGAAGACCAGAGATCTGCTCAAAGGAGTGTAGGATTTGAAGGCACCGGGGGCCAGAGTGGGCTGGTTCCGCTAGGAACAGTAGGACATCATCCGCATATAGCAAGATTTTGTCATCTGGAGATCCTCCCCACTGCCAGCCCTGAACCCGGGTGTCGGAGCGGATGAGATGGGCGAGGGGCTCCATGGCAAGGGCGAAGAGGAGGGGTGAAAGGGGGCATCCTTGCCTCGTCCCTCTGCCTATTGGAAAAGTATCAGAGAGGACGCCGTTGACCTGCACCCGAGCCGCTGGTTTGGAGTACAGGATGCATACCATGTGGCGGAACTTGGGGCCTAGGCCCAAGACTTGCAGGACGTCTCCGAGATAGTCCCAGTCTACCGAGTCAAAGGCTTTCTCGAAGTCGACTAGGAGAAGCGCTAGGTAGGGGGTCAATTCCTGGCGGTGAGCCAGAGCCACGTGGAGGCGCCGCAGGCAGTGCCTGGTGCCTCGTGCCGGCATGAACCCACATTGGTCAGGGTGGACCAATTTGGCAAGATATGGTTTGAGTCGCTGAACGAGAACCGTGGCAAAGATCTTGACCTCTGTGTTGATCAAGGAGATGTGGCGGTAGTCAGCGCATATCGAGGAGGGAGGTTGCGTTTTGGGGATGAGGACTATGGTGGCTGTGTTCGTTTCGGGAGGGAAGAAAACTTTGTCGATGGCTTCCTCATAGAGGGCGGCTAGGTGGGGGGTGAGTATATCCCTGTAAGCGGAGTAGTATTCTTGTGGGTAGCCGTCTGGGCCCGGGGTCTTGCCGGCTGCAACCAATGAGACGGCTCCCTGTATGTCATCAATGGAGATTGGATCCTCTAGTCCAGCCGCCTCAGCTGCAGACAGTGCAGGGAGGTGAAGGTCCTTCCGGGCGAGCATCTCCGCCAGGGAGGAATCGGGTTTCCGGGTGGAGTAAAGTTCGGAGTAGTAGCACGCAAAGGCTTGGGGAGAGCGGTGAGTGCGCCCCGTTGTGTCACGGATCTCTGGAATTATCCGGGCAGCCAAGGGGTAGGTTGCAAGCCTGTGCAATAGTTTCCCATTTTTGTCCCCCCATCCGTAGACGCGGGCTACCGAGGACCTCCAAAGGAGCTTGGCCGAGTCCAGAGAGAGTTGCAGGATCTCGTCCCTCACTAGCGCCAGCTGACGCAGATGAGACTCAGCGGATGAGTCACTGGTGATGCGTCCAGCTGGGTTGCCTGTGTTTCAAGGAGAGTGAGTCTGCTGTCCCTAGCGACCCGCTGAGCTTTAAGGAGGCTCCCGGCGTGCCCGCGGATCGTGGCTTTACCCGCTTCCCACAAGATTCCCGGCGAAGAGACTGAGGCCCGGTTCATGAGAAAGTATTGTTCAATGTCGGCGTGGAGGGCCTCCTTGAATTTGTGGTCCTGAAGGAACCAGGCATTCAGCCTCCACAGCGGACGACGAGCGGCGGGAGGACCGCCCATAGTGAGAAGCAGCGGCGAGTTGTCTGAAATGCCCCGGGGGAGGATATCTATGTCTCTGATATTAGTGCATTCAGGGGCGGGTGTGAGTATCAAATTGATGCGAGAGTGACTGAGGGGTGCTGCTGAGGTATGCGTGTAGAGGGAAGCCCGGGGGTGCCATGTACGCCAAGCGTCACAGAGCCCCATGGCTGCGGTCCAATCTGTGAGTATTTTAGCGTGAGAGGCGCGAGCAGAAGGAGACCCCGTGGTGTCAGGGGCAGGTTGCATGACGGCGTTGAAGTCCCCTCCTACTATTGTATTGCCTAGGGGCATAGAAGCAAGTGCGTCGCCTATGCGGTGGAAGGTCTGCGTATGAGTGGCGTTTGGAACGTAGGCGGAGAGGATATTGAGGGTGGTTTCGCCTAGGGTTCCGGAGAGGGCGATAAAGCGCCCGAGGGGGTCTCTGGTGACCTGGGAGGGTACGAAGGGAAAGTTACGTTTTAGGAGAACAGCGATCCCCCATCCCCCCCGAGAGCCCCGTGAGAAGCCGGAGTGCCAGGTTCTGTCAAAGCCATATCTAGCCAGGAAGGGACAAAGGTTGCCCAGGAGATGGGTTTCCTGGAGTAGAAGAATGTCTGGGGTGTGCCTCTGGGCATGGCGCAGGACTGCGGTGCGTTTGATCCTATCTAGGAGGCCATTAACGTTCCATGACATGAGGCGGAACGGGCTATCCTGATGGGACATCTTGGCGGTAGTGGTGTGGAAACCTGCAAGGCTGGTGGAGCCTGCCGCGTGGTGAGCTCCCTGGGGACAGAGAACTAGGTGTCATGCCGGACAATTGCAGCCGCGTCGGGGTTAGGCGGTGTCCTGCCAGTGTGGAGTTATGATGCTGCGTGTCTGGAAGTGATACAAAAGGGGATGATGGACGGAACGTTTGAGCCAATCAAACACTCACCCCCAGTCAACTGATCTGGGTTTAATCCATCATCATTCTTTAGCTCACTCCACCACCCCAGTTCAGACATGGCCATATGCAAATCAGTCTGACCCTGTGCCTCATGGGAACAGTCCAGCCCGAACTGCCAAGCCATGTCTTCCCTGGACCGGAAACAAGCATCCTAGGACCGGTTTCTGGCATTTCAGCCGTCATCAGCCAGGCTTGCTTGAATCCAGTGGCAAAGTGAGCAAGGGACCCACGTCTGGGCATACCCCCGCCAACTTAGGGCGACCAAAGCGATACAAAAGGGGATGATGGACGGAACGTTTGAGCCAATCAAACACTCACCCCCAGTCAACTGATCTGGGTTTAATCCATCATCATTCTTTAGCTCACTCTGGAAGTGTCATACAATTAAACCTCCCCCCCCCCCCAACCTACCCCCTCCCTATACTTCAGGAACGGAAGCATCTGTCGCCCGCTAACTGTTCTGACTGGGATGGTGTGTAGCCGTGCGGAGCCGCCGCCATAAAACTGTGGTGAAAGTCCTGTGGATCCTCAGACAGGAAGGGTGGGACTGCGGGAGAGATCAGAGTCCGCAGAGGCGACAGTCTGTATCTTGGGCGAGGAGCTTCGTGCAGGCGTGGAATCCCGGGAGTGAGCCCCAGGAGAGCGGTGTGGCTTCGGCAGGAGGGCTTGGCGATCGGGTCTTGAGGATCCAGCCCCTGGGGAATCCGACTGTGCTCGTAACGTTTTCCGGTTTCTGCGAGATTGTGTGCGCCTGGACCGCGGAGCGGAGTTGTGGACACCAGATGCCTGAGACCCAAGAGCGCCAGAGTTGGTCTTGAGCTGGAGAGGGCGTTCCTCGGTCAACCAGATCTAGGCCGCTTCAAGAGAGTCAAAGAAGTAGGATTTGTCCTGGAAAACCACTCGAAGTCTTGCTGGGAAGAGGAGCCTATATTGTAGGTTAAGGGCACAGAGTTTTTGTTTAACGTCCGTGTAGGAGCGTTGTAGGGACTGAACTTCCCTGGTATAGTCCGGAAAAACCGTGATCGGATGGTTTTGGAAGGTAACAGTTCGTTGGGCGCGGGCTTGTTGCAGGATGAGGTCCCGGTCCCTGAAGTTAAGGATCCGTGCAATAATGGGCCGGTGGGGCGCGCCCGGGGGAGGCTTTGGAGCCAGGGAGCGATGAGCGCGCTCAACGGCGAACCAGGTGGAGAGAGTGCCAGCCAGTATCCAGGAGTTAATCCAGTCTTCAATGAAGGATTCCATCGGGCCCCGTTCAACTCCCTCCGGAAATCCTACCAGGCGGAGGTTATTACGACGGGATCGATTTTCAGCGTCCTCCGCCCGTTTGTGAAGCTCTTTAGTTTGAGTTTGGAGGCGAGCCACTTGGTCCTTGAGGGTGGACACATCGTCCTCGACTGAGGAGATCCTGGACTCCGCTTCAGTGAGCCTGGCTGTCGCGTTACGTAGGTCTTGCCGGATCAGGGCCATGTCCACTCGGACTTCTCCGATCTTGTTCTCCACTGAGGTCTGTGAGGCAGAGATGGCTTTAAGGATCGTGCTGAGGTCTCCGTGTGTTGAGGGGTGGCCCTCTGCACCGTCAGGTCGGGATCCTTGCTCAGTGACCGTATATTGGTCCATGGTGGTCTGGGTCGCAGGGTTCTTTGGTCCTCGGTTGCGTCCCATCGTGGAGCGGGATCGGGGGAGAACCAGCAATCAGCACCGGTGCGAGCGTCTAGCAGAGGATCCCAACAGGGGAAGCACCAGTATGTATGGGGAGCGCGGGCCTGAGGGTATGCAGCGGCGGGCAAGCCGGCCTCGGCCTCAGCTGGCTGGACCGGTGTAAAGAAGGCGAGGAGGAATGTCAGCACCTCCCTGTGCGGCCAGGTGGAAGGAGCGTGGGCCTGAGGGGCAGGCAGTGGCAAACAGGCCGGTCTCAATTCCCACTGGTCGGCCCAATGTGGCAAATTCAGGCCGGTGGATGAGGGCGCCTGAAGGATGGCTTCGGAGGTTGCCCGGGCCCCAAGGGCTTATTGGATGGGTCTGCAAGCCCGTCGAGAGGCAACCAGGGACAGAGAGGGCCTCTACGAGGCGTGGGGCCGGCAGGCTATGTGTGCTGCACAGTGGTGGTGAAGCAAGGCGGCCGATGCAGCAGTCCCCGGCATCTGGGGGGCCAGGGCAGGCCGAGAACCAGCAGACGGCCGCAGCAGCTGCGGGCAGCGGGAGGCACTTCTGGCCGCAATAGAGAGCAGAGTTTCAGGCCCGGGTTGCAGCGCCCCAGAGACAGGCCCGCACACTAGGAGGCGAAGGGGAGGATGGATGGCGCAGAGAGTCCCCCCGCGCACCCCCGCCGCAAGAGTCATGCAGGCAACCCACCTCCACTCTGGTTCGTTGATCGTAGGCCGCAGGTCCGCAGAAGCCCAAAGGCAGGAGGCCGGTTGTAGTCTGGCCCTCTAGGCCGCAGGTCGTCCCGTGGGCTCAGCCAAGGACGCCGCTGCCCCGGGCCCAGCCGCCGCAGCTAGTTCCGACCCCACACCGCGGGGTCGCTGGCGGGCAGCCGCAGGATGCACGGTGGTGCACAGGATGCACGGTGGCTCCGAGAGCGAGCGGGGGCTTGAGGGCCGTGATCACGGCAGCGGCCCAGCCAGGGACAGGGGGTCGTACCCAGGCCGCGCGGCCGAGGCACCGGGAGCCGCAGCAAGCCCAGGCCCTCAGGAAAGCTTCAGCAGTGGTTGTCTGGATGGCCTCAAGTGCTGGTAGCCGTGGCCCCGGCCCACGAATGTAGGCCGGGTGGGGTCCTCTCGTAGGCCGGTCGGGTCGCCGTCAAGGGCCAGGCACAGGTCCGGGTTGGGCTAGAAGGGGGAGGGGGAGCTCAAGCCCTGAGGTCCCGCTGCCTGATTTGGCAGCCGATCCTCTGGCAGCCGCACGCCCCAGTCGCTGGTCTCCACTCTCAGTCCAGCAGGTCAGGCCAGTGGTGTCGCAAGGCATGACCGAGGTCGTACCTCAGGGCACGGTGTGCGATGTCCCAGCTCCCGGGTTCTTCGGTGTCGGGATGCCAGCCGGCCTGCAAGGGTGCAATGCCGGGATCCTTGGCGACAGGCAGTGCGGGACCGTGGCGCCAGGAGCGGTTAGGGGCACTGAACTTTAGAGAACAGGTGCCGCCATCTTGGGTGCAGGCACGCCGAAGGCCGGAGCGGAGTTCCCCTTTCGTGGTCAGGATAAAACGGCGCCTGCTGCACCCTGGTGTAGCGCCGGTCAAAGTGGATGCGATGGCGACACGGTGGAAGGTTGTGAAGGTGCTGATGGTAGCGGATTATGGCGCGGATGACGGAGGGGTCCGGAGCACTCCTAGAGTGCGACCGCCATCTTGACGCGCCAAGCCACGCCCCGATACTGCTGGTTTTAGCCCTTATACAAATACCATACCCTTTGATGGTTCCTATATCACCAGCCCAATGTAGCTTTAATGTGAGTGTACCTGGGATTTAGAGACAGCATTAATTTATGAAACGCTGTCTCTGCACATTTCTGGACCTTACAGGGCGCTTGTGTAACTAAGCAAGCAGTAGACAGGTGGACCTGTACATGCTCAATTTATTAATGTAATCATTTCTTGATGTAGGACAAATGCATTATAAACCAAAGTCCAATTAGGACATTTCAATTCAGACTCTCGATTACAACTTTGACAAGGTAAGACATGTGCAATAATGAGTACATTAATATGACAACTGTGCCCACAGCAAGGAGGAACCCTTGTGCACGAAATCTTGTGATGTTTCTATATATTATCATTTTTTATTTTTTTTTAGGTTGGCAGGATCTTTATTGTAGTTAGGTCAGGTACAAGTCATCATACCCTCGGAGCAGCACTAAACTCAACCGCTCTCCCACCAGGTCCCAACCGACACTGCCGCCCAACATTCCACCCATGACCTCCCCAACATTCTGGTTCTATAATAGGTGACATAACCAAACACGTAGTAAGAGAGAGATATAATAAGATAGGAAGAACAGAACATAGCAGTAAGGATTTTTTTTTTCAACCAGATTTTATTGGTTTTCAAGACATCATCAATATACGTAAGCATTTTCACGTCATATCTACTACATATTATACATAATATACTTAGTCGTCATCCTCTAGCGTACTTCTCTTAACACACCCTTCTAACAAAACAGTGCCCCCTCCCCCCTCGAGTTGAGCTTAGGTGGATATGTTACTACCTCTGTGTACTGTTGGGTTCTCGTGGGTCGATCTTCTGGGCTCTATATGTGCGGTGTCAGTCGTCTCTAGTCTAAGTGCCTCTCTTATCTGCTCTCCTGTTCTGGCTCCGCCAGCCGCGGGGTGCTTGTCCCACTATTATTGTCCTGCCTGCTCATCGTCAATTCACACACTAGAGTTTCCCATGCTCTGTCCCTACCTATTTTGCCTATCCCTCGGCTGGCTTCCCTGAGCAATAGTCTACCTTCTGCTCCTGTCCACTTCTCAAGCTCTTTTTTCCAGGCAACAATCCTTAGCCCCCCTGGCGCTTTCCAGTGCCTGGCTATCACTCTCTTGGCCAGGACATAAGCGAGGTCCTGGAACTTTCCAGTTGTTTTATTTTTGGCCTTGTGGGGGAACCACCCTAACAGGAAGTGCTCTGGGCTATGCGGAAGCTCTTTGTCGATGACGTCGCCTATCACTTGTCTGATCTCCTCCCAAAAGGATTGGAGCGTGAGGCAGCTCCAAAACATGCGAAATATATGCGCCTCCCTCTCCCCGCATCTCGGGCACGCTGCCGTTTCTGTACCAAAGTATCTCCTAATTCAGGCCGGGGTTAGGTACGCTCTATATAGCACATAGAAATTAATTAATTTAAATCTTGCATTTCTAGATGCTTTTGGGGTTTGCTCTAGGATTTTGTCCCACTCTACCTCCAGTATCTGCTTCCCCAGGTCTTCTTCCCACTGTAATCGCAGGCGCTCCAATGGCTTTTGCATATCGTACCACATTGCCTTGTATAGGCAGGACACTGTCTTAATCCTTCCTGCCAACAGCGCAACATATCTACACCCCGCTAGCGCTCGTGGTTCCATACCCCCCATGTTCCAGTGCTTTCTAATCCTTCGTGTGAGGGCCCCATGCTTCAGGAAGTGACCTCCCAGCAAGTCGTATGCAGTTTGTAACTCTTCAAATGGTAGCAGTGCAGAATCTTGATACAAGTCCCCCATCACGTTCAGTTCTGCCTCTACTCAGTCCTCCAGCCCTCCCAGTGCTCCCCCTGTGGCAGATAGCGCAGCATTGTGATAGGTATGTCCGGGGAATAGGGGGGTCGCAGCGCCCGCTCGTCTCAGGTATCTAGCCCAGCAGCGCACCACCACCCTAGTTTCGGTTGCGTCTTCAGACGTATTCCGACGCACTTGCAGTAGGATTTTCGCCAGGGTTGCAGCATCTGGTGCAGCCGGATATTGTTCCCTTTCCAGGTCGCGGTCTGCTGCTAACCATTGGATCAGCCAGTACAGCTGGGCAGCTATATAATTCTCAAAATCAGGGACCGCTAAGCCGTCTTCCGCCGTGGAGTGCGGCATCGAGGCCAACGCTACCCTTCTGCGTCCTGCTCCCCAGAGAAATGACGTAACCATTGAGTCAAGCTCTTTGAATGTTGCTCGTGGGATCCACACCGGGAGAGTCCCAAAGTAGTATAGTAGGCGCGGTATTGTTACCATCTACAAGATGGCTACCCGCTCAGCTACCGACAGCATTCCCCAGAAGTCCATTGCAGTTTTCGTTGACCGTATCGCTCTACCCACGTTACCTTCTAGTAATTCTGTTGTGCCGTGGTATATTTTGACTCCAAGATACTGCAGGCAGCTAGGTTCCCATTTCAGGTGTTCTAGATCAGGTAGTGGGGGGGCGTCGGGCATCATTGGGTATAAGCTGGATTTTTGCCAGTTAACTTTGAGGCCGGACACGGTGCCAAATCGGGCCAGCATGTCACACGCTCCTCTCAGTTCGTCCACCGTATTGCTTAGGAATAGCAAGAGGTCATCTGCATACAAGGCTATGAAATGCTGCACCGCTCCTGCCCCAAGGCCATTATAGTCCTGCCCGCTCCTGGCCCTGCACGCCAGCGGCTCCATTGCCAGTGCGAACAGGAGGGGGGAAAGGGGGCATCCCTGCCTCGTGCCTCTCCCCACCCTCTGTCTAGGCTAAATAGTCCTCCCACTGCATACACGGGCCGTAGGGGATGCGTACAATAGCCGCACCCATGCTAGAAATCCTCCTCCCAGGCCCATCTTAACCAGGACTTCATAAAGGTAAGACCACTCCAGGCTGTCAAAGGCCTTCTCAATGTCCACTGCGAACACTGCCGCCTCTCGCTTATCGTATCCATCAGAGCCCATCACAGCCAGGACTCGCCTAATGTTTATGGTCGTGTTCCGCCCTGGGATAAATCCTGCCTGGTCTGCATGGACTAGTCCCGGGATGTGGGAGGGGGAGTGGGGGGGGTAGGCGCGTCGCAAGGATTTTGCTTAGAATGTTGTAATCCATGTTTAGCATGGATAGTGGCCTGTAGGCCGTATAATCGTGTGGTTCCTTCCCTGGCTTAGGTACCGGAACAATAAGGGCCTCCTTAGCATTCTCGGGCAGCATTCCGACTTCTTGGGCCTCTTGGTACATTGTGACCAGTCGGGGGGCCAACTCCTCCACATATGTTGCGTAAAACTCAGGCGGTAGGCCGTCTGTACCTGGGGTCTTGTTTCCTGCCATGCCCTTAATGGCAGCCCGCACCTCCTGCTGTGTGATGTCCGTTCCCAATTCTTCCACCTCTTCCGGGCTCAGCTTCGCCATCCGCAGGTCTGCAAGGTATTCCCTTGAGTCTGTGGGTTCGCCTTCTCGCGGCCTTCTATAGAGTTTGGCATAACAACGAGTAAAGACTTCATTGATCTTTGCCTGTGCATAGTGTCTGACCCCCATCTCATCTTCTATTTCCACCAGGGGTGGGCCCCTACTCGCCGGGTTTGTCAGCCATGCCAAGAGCGATCCCGATTTGTCCCGCTCAGCATGAGTACGCTCTGGGTATTTCTTATAATCAAAGCATCTAAGCCTCTCCGTCTGCTTTGCCACTTCCTCCTTGGCTTCTAAGAGTGCCTGCTGAAGCTCAGGGTGTTCTGGCCTTCTGCATTCCAACCCTCTGAGGGTTGCCTCTGCCCCCTCTATTTCTCCCAGGATGACGCACCTGACCCCCGTGGTACGCGTTATACATTGGCCCCTCAGGACCACTTTGAAAGCGTCCCACTCCGCGTTTGGCGATGAGGCCGTCCCCGCGTTGGCCTCGAAATAGTGCGATATTTCGCCCCTAATCTCTTCCCGGAAGACCTGGTCCTCCAGGTGTCCGGGCGAAGCCTCCATGTAGGGATCGCTGTTACAGGGTGCGTCCACTTCAAGGATAGGACTAGTGGGTTATGATCCAATATCGTTCCCGCAAGGTATTCCGCTGCAGTAACGTGGCGCTGAGCATCTACTGAGCATAAGAAGGCGTTTAGTCGTGCATGCACCTCATGAACCACTGAGAAGTAGGAGTAGTCCCTTTCATGGGGGTGTAGGGTCCTCCAGGCATCTATCAGTCCCCAGCTCTGTCTCCAGGTAGTGAATGCACGGGAGGCACACGCTGCTTGGGAGTTTCGCAATGGAGGGTGGGATCTGTCTAGGAGTGTATTGTCTACACTGTTAAAGTCGCCCCCCATTATAGTAGTGCCTGTCAGGTATTGCGTTAAACTGTGACTCAACCTCGCAAAAAAGGCCGGTTGTTCTGCATTAGGGGCATAGATACTAATTATACTAATCTCTTGACCCTCTAGATGCCCCTTTATGGCTACATATCGACCCTCCGGATCTACCAGCGAGCTCATCAGTTGAAATGGAACCCCTGCTTGAATCCATATTAGCACCCCCGTGCATATGCCAAATAGGTAGTGTAAAAGAGCTGGCCCCTCCATCGTCTTTGTAGGGCTTGCCCCTTCCTTCTGTGTTAGGTGTGTTTCTTGTAATAGACCTATCTGGGCTCCCCGCCTCCGGATGTATGAGAGGACCTTGTGGCATTTCAACATTGTATGCATGCCTCTGATATTCCAGGTCATACATTTGTATTGCTGCTTGTCAGCCATTAGTAGGTGTTACTATGCCCAGACCGCCTCTCTCTGTGTACTGCGCCACCTGCTTACGCTTCCCACTCAATCCCACATGGTTCTCTGTGTGCTGCAACTCAAGGTATCCCCCCCCCCCCCATGTCAACATTAAACATTTTCCCCAACTCCCACTCCTCAGGATAAGCAGGATAACACCCCCCATCCAAACTAGAATTATAAGTCTGCAAGAGACTGCTTGCAGTTCGATCAGTCAATCGCAAGGGGGGAAGGCCACTCGTCCGCTGCTCTCCCAGTCCCTGCAGCCGCCATCCCTTTCTTTAGTGTCAGGGGTCCCCCCCCCGCAGCACCTCCCCTCTATCAACCCCTGTACCTTATTGTTGGGTCAAGTGTGTCCCGTGTTATTCCAGACCTGTTAACCGCAGCTCACTGCTCTCTCCAGCTAGACAATGTCATCCGCCGTCTGCAGAGTTACATCTGGAAGCACCACATTCTGAGCTTCAGAGTCCCTGGATCCACGCTCTGAGCCAGAGTCTGCTGCAGTCTCACTGCTCTCAGGGGGGATATGGCTTCTCGCTTTGCCGCTGATCAATGCTACAAATTGCATCGCGTTTTGGCGCTCAAGCTGCGCCTCCCCCTACGTAGGCGCTAGAGTCTCCCTTGCAGTCCGCCAGCCCCTGGAGCGATTCTCTCCTCATCTTCTCCTCTCTGGGTCCCGTAGTGGCTCTGTCCCTTCGCGCCGATCCAGCCAGTCTGATGCCTCCTGCGGGGTTCTGAAGAACTCTGTACCCTTGTCTGTGGTGACTCGCAACGTGGCCGGGTACTGCGTCATGTATTTGTAGTTCAGTTGCCGCAGTCTCTGCTTAACATCTCGGTAGGACCCTCTCTGCCTTTGCACTTCTCGGGAGAAATCTGGGAAGATTCGCACCAATGAGTTGTCTACTGTCATGTCTCCTCTAAGGCGCGCCTGGGTAAGGATGTGATCTCTGTCCCTGTAATGGAGGAGCTTCGCTATCACCACCCGCGGCGGTGCTCCTGGCACAGACGGTTTTGCAGGGACTCGATGCGCCCGCTCTAGGGCAAAGAAGTTCGATAAGCCGTCCGGTGCTACTTCTTCTCGAAGCCACTTTTCCAGGTAGTCTGTCATGTTGCGGCCTTCTATTTCTTCCGGCCCGCTTATGATTCTAAGGTTGCTTCTGCGCGACCTATTCTCGGCGTCTTCAGCCCTGCCTTCCAGTGTGCGCACTTTCATCTCCAGCGCTGTCATTCGCTGCTTCATTATTGCTATATCCGGCAGAGTTTCAGCTAGTTGTCCCTCATTTGTCTTGATGCGGTCCACTAGCTTTTTATGGTCTTCTCTGAGCAAGCACATGTCGAGGCTCAGCGAGTCAATTTTGCCTTCCAGGCGTTCACTGGAAGAGGTGATAGCCTGCAAGATGTCCTGCAGCGTGGGGTCTCCGGGGTGCTCCATCTGTGTTGGGGTCTTCCCCCTCTCATCTGTTGATTTACCTGCCAGGGTCTCTTCCCAGTCCTTTTTGGGGAGCTCTATGACACTTTCGGCGCTGTGCGTACTCATGGGACGCTTCAGGCTACCCCCGCCATCTGTGAGATCATCTATTCTGGCAGGCGCTCTCCAGTCCACCGCTTCCCTCCATTCAGGCTCAGATTAGGCCCACGAGCCTGTGTTAACTTCCCGCTGTTGTCCCGCCGCCCCCTTTGGCGAGTCCGCGAGCTTAGTATGGGTCTGGTTTCACCCCTCTCTAGGCCTGCCTGGGGGCTCTGGATCTTGCTGCGCTCTGGCCCAATGCGCCACCCTTACTCTGCTTCAAATTGACGTAGATGTCTCATCCTCAGGTTGATGAATCCACTTTCTCCCGATGTGCTTCCCCAGGCTATGCGCGCTGTGTTGGCAGCTCTAGGGCCCGCTTTCCGGTCTCAGCAGCATTTCCAGGCCTCCCCAGGCCCCTTCGCTTAGACCTCCTCTCTCCCTTGGGGTCTCCAGGGCCTCCCGGTTTGCAGGGTGTGTGGGCCTTTTCCTCATTTGTTCCAGGTCCGCCGCCTCAGTCACCCTTACCTGGCACTACACTGGTGCTTCCTGCTGTGGGTGCCCACCAAGAACCCCAGGTCCGGACTCATTTCATCTCACCGAGGGACTCGGGGGGGGGGGGGGGGGGAGGGGGGAGGAGGCGTCCTCACAATGCCAGTCTCTGTCCCTGCTGGCCGCTTCAGTGCCGCTATAGTCTCTGCTCTCCGCAGGGCCTTGGAAGCGCTCACCTGGGGGCATTCAATTGCCTCTGCCGCTCCAGTGTCCGCCCGACCCAGCTCCCAGGCCTGTCACGTGGGGCCCCCCCGGAGTCCCGAGCTCCTCTCTGCCTCACTCCCCCGGATTTACTTCATGGGGCCTCCGGGTCCGACACTCAGTCTTGTGCAGGGGGGCGAGGGGAAGGTACTCTAGGCCTCTCTCCGCCCGGAGCAGGGCCGTGCAGACAACCCAGCACTCGCTCTCGTTCCCTCAGTGCCCAGTGGGCGCCGCCACTCCGCTACTGCTTTCGGCCACATTCATATTTCCAGCTCACCAGGGGGCATTCCATCGTCTCCGCCGCTCCGGTGTCCACCCGACCCAGCTCCCAGGTCTGCCACGTGGGGCCCTCCGGAGTTCCAAACTCCTCTCTGCCTCACTCTTCTCGGGACTTACTTCAAGGGGCCTTCGGGCCCGGCACTCAATCCTGCACGGGGGGCGAGGGGAAGGTACTCCAGGCCCTGAGCTCTGGTTTCCTCAGTGCCCGATGGGTGCCGCCATTTTGCCACTGCTCTCTGCCGCATCCACAGCTTCCAGCTCTTCTGCTCTCAGCCCCAGGGGGTCTCCGGGCTCAGCACTCGGTTTGGTGTGAGGGGAGGGGCACCCCAGGCCCCTCTCCGTCCCGCTCAAAGCCACTCGGGAAGTCCGATGCTCGTCCTGATTTCCTCACAGTGCACTGGGCGCCGCAATCTTGTCTTGTCGTTCGGCCGCACTCCCAGTCCTCGGCTTCTCTGCTCGCAGGTCAGGCTCTCCTCGTCTCTGGGGCGCACCTCACCCTTCACACAGCTGCGGGGGTGCGCTGCAGGGGTTCTTGTCCCATTTAGGGCTTTAGGATGGCATTCGAAGGCGGCCGGTCGACTGGAGCTCATGAGCCGTGCTGCTCACTCCATCGGCGCCAGGCCACGCCCCCCCGTTTCTATATATAATCATGACAAAATTATTTCAGACATGAAGACTGGACTACCTACTATATGAATAATATGACTTAGTTGCTTTTAATGCCTGAGAATTCCTAATAAAAGAACTACTTTTTGGATGAATAACCTGAAAATCAAATCAAATGTCAAACCAATTCATACCTTTCTCAAACTTGCTTCACAAATGATAAACGTCAATAAACCCTGTTTTATTCTAGAAGAGATCTCTGTGATGTCCAATGGTCTCAATGTCACGTGTGCCCTGTTGAGGCAGTCTTGCCTTCCCAGACGATTACACTTTGCATTCTGGGAGTAGTTTTTCCCCTTTAAAGCGATGGGGCTTAAAGTTACCAAAAGCCAGGCATGGACTAGAGTGTTAAGATCCTGTAATGTGTATTAGTGATACAACAAAATGAGGCACACACCAAAGCCTTACTATTCTACCAGAGGACTGGGATCCGTGCCACCAAAGAATGCACTGCTGGAGTGACAGCAGTGGCCCCTCCCTCCCAGAACAAAAGGGGTAGGAAGTAGTGCTGCACATAACGTGAGTTCAGTAAAACGAGGAATGGAGCAAAACACTTATTAATAAATAATGGGAGAAACAACAAAACAAGAACTGCAATAAAAATAAGAGACCATTTGGGGTCCAAGTTTAAGGGAATAGGGGAAAAGAGAAATGATGCAAAAGTATATGAAGGCACCTAGTACAGAAAACAAGAAAGGAACCACGACCACTATAAACATAGTCACCGCTGATGAACTTTGAACAGTTTTATCTGTGCACAGATCGAATCTTTGAAGGAGGAGATTTTGAGACTGGTGACCAAGTGGGAAAGGATCCTTTACCAGAACCACAAAATGTTGGTGTTCCTCGATGTCAGCCCTTCCGTGACTTATTTATAATAGATATAATTTGTAAGAGGCTTTAAATTTAAATATGTGGGCGAGTTTTATGCAAGAAGCCTTTTATATACATCTGGTGGTTATGCTGGGGTTTTTTCCAGTCTCTTGGCATTTGCTATTCTTTATGTTTTTAAATGCTGCTAAAAATATGTTTGCAAACAAAACAGAAAGATGGCAAGATGGAGTACCTCATCTCCAGATAGTTCCTCTGAAGTTGCAACTATAGTGTACCGGCAGCCACTTCTGGTCAGTTCTGCATGGCCTCGTGGACATCAGCAGTGGACCATATTTGCCCCCCTCTGGGTGCGTTGCCTCAATTGGCTGATGGAGCAAGGTAAACGAGAAAACTTTGAACCCCCTAATAGTAACGTTAATAATTAATACAATTGTTCGTTTAAATGAATAACCAACAACGTATGTTTTCCTTATAAATGTTCTTGGTAACATGCAGTATCTGTGCAAACTAATCAACTTACAATTGTTAATGTAAATAACGATAACATAATGATTTGCGTACTAATTAGAATAATATTGCATGATTTGTGCTATGTAGTAAATTGTATGGTGGCAAAAGAAAGTGGTTGGTAAGTAAGAAATAGTTTTATATATCGCTTTTGCTAGGTAACACCTAACTGGGGTACGTAGAATGACGGGAGGGAAACGAAAAGGCTTATTTTCTTTATTGTTAATGTGAGAAGTTGGCCTGGTATATGCTGTTCACTAATTAAAGTGGACACCTTGCACCAGGGCAAATCGACTCTTATGGTAGATAGGTTTAAGACAACCTTTTAAAGAAAGCTATCCTAGTGGTAGCTGTGGAGAGCAGCCTTCAGGCTAAGTCTCGGAGGAATGTAAAGCAGCTTGTTTTACCATATAATCTCTTGAATCACCAAATGAAAAGACACCACACAGGTATATATATCAAATATATATGTATTTATTTCTAAATAACTCTCTACTAATCTCTTTATGAGATTAGAAGACAAACATATGCACAAATCAACGTTTCACAATAAGTTAAGCACAAAATATGGCTGGGGCCCTAGGGGCGTACCAGACCATATACTAAGTAAGAGACTTAGGGACAACGACTTGCAGGGAGACAAGGCCTAGGGCCTTCAGAAGTGCAGGGGCCTCACGAACCCACCCAAGGCAGGTAAGTAAAGGACCCACGGGGGACGCGTGCAGTGTGGATACACAGGCGCGGATCGCCGTTAACTTCAATGGGGCAAGTCGTGGTTGGAAATAAAGAGTTTTAGGATACTTCGGGAGAACCTACAAGCAAGTCACTTACAAGGTAAGTAGTTCTAGGGCCCAAACCCACAGGAGCACCGTAGTGCTGGAGTTATCTCACCCAGGGAAGCCGGGTGCATAGGTGTCCTTTGGTGTCGGGTCGCGGCGTCGTTTTCAATGGCGAACAAAGAAGACTTGCTGCTTGCGGGAGCTGAAGAAGTGTCCGGTGGAATCCAAGCCTGGATTCTGAAGAAGGATGACCTGAAAGCAGAGGGACAGTGTTCAAAGTCACTTGGCAGTGACCCGGGGCAAGGAAGATGGATGCCCACCGTCGTCGGTTGATTCAGGTCGGTTGCAGGTGCCTTGACTCTTCAGCCACGTGGTCCAGGAGGGGTCGACGACGACCAGGAGCTGGATTCGGTGGGTCCCTCGACGTCTGCAGCTGACTGCGGTGTCGGCAACTCGATTGGAGCCAACAAGCCTTGGCAGCAGCAAGTCTCGGGGAGATGAAGAAAAGTCGATGGCACAGACCAGCAAGGTCTGAGGGACTCACCCAGCGAGGGTAAGTCAGGGCAGGCCTGGAGCAACCAGGGGAGCCCTTTGGTTTCTTTAAGAAGTCTTCTGGGGACCCACAAGCCAGCGGGCAAGGGATCGCGAAAACACCTCGGGCGGAATCACTCAACAGGGGCCCACGGTCACTCGGGACGGTGTAGGCCTCTGATCTTCGGAGGGATTCCTGCTGGAGGTCGGGACCACACGTGGTCCAAAGCACAGGTTCGTAGAACGTTGTGAAGGGGTTGCACTCGACAATAGTGCACGGTACCCAGGGGTCGCGGTTCCTCGTTACTCGTGGGGTCCACTTGCCTCAGCTTCGATGGGGACTCACGATGGCCTGGGAGATGTCAGGAAATCCACTTCCTGGGCTGCAGGGACTTCGGACTCCGGCGGGAGCGGCGTAGTTTGCGACCGTCGTTGTCGTTTTGGTGCCTGCCAAGCAGGGGAGTCACTCCTTGACTCCAAGGAGATTCTTCTGTCTTCCAAAGGTAGTGGAACGTCGAAGGGCCAGGATTCTTCTGTAGAGCGTCGTCCAGGGGTTATCAGCTTTGCAATGGCAAGGTTCCCCCTCTTATACTAAAAGGGGGATGGACTAGCTCTATGACCCCACCTATGGGAGGGTCAAGGGAGGGGTGGCTACACCCACTTCCCTTTGTCCAGTTTCGCGCCAGAGCAGGGGCAGGTAGCCCCTGAGCTGGTTTGAACTGGCATATGCACAGAGGAGCCTTCTGCTTCCCCAGTGCAGGACTTCAAAGCACTCTAAGAGTGCACCCACCCAGCCCCAATACACTAAACCCTGTCTGGGAGGTGGTTACACCTCCCTGTGACAGGATGCCTATTGTTGGGCTTCCTCCACTGCGAGTTTCGGTCATCAGCAGGAGGGCAGCCCAGTGTCTGTGACTGGTGGCATCCATTTTGTGATGCCAGGGCTCTTTAGGATTCTACCGCGTTTCCACAGCAGGTACATGTCTTCTCCCTCTAGAAGGGTGGAATGCTACCCCCGCCGCCAAGATTGGCGGGGGGTAGTATTCCAAGATGTTTGACACCAAACACAACATGTTTTGATGCAGCCATTCCAAAGTTAGCATTTACCGCGAGGATATAATGCACTTAAGAGTATATGGTTTAACCGCATCCACAAACAGCACCAGAGAATGGACTCTGAGAACTGCAGAGGGGCCCTGCTCATGCAGAGGCACCCCCTCACATAGAAGCCAAGCACCCTGCCCTCAGGATTGATAGGGCCTGCCTTAGGGGTGACTGATAGGTTTATATGTGTGTGCAGGAGAGATATAGGAAACCTATATCTCAGTGAGGGGTGCTAGCACCACCTCACCCAGGCTGCAGTAGCAGGCCTGTGGTGTCAGATTTAGACTGCTTCCCAGGGGTGGCATAACATATGCTGCATCCCCTGGGAGGCCTGTGAAGTACCTATGCCCTTGGTACCTAAGGTACCATATACTAGGGACTCATAAGGCACCACAGTATCCAATCACTAGTGCACCTAGAGTGCACTCCATGTCGTTTAGAGAGAACAGAGAGGCTGGGGCCCTGATTGGCAGGGACCCAGCCAGACTATAGCCAGAAACCAGTGCTAACATCAGAAAAAAGTGGGGGCAACATAAGAGGCAGATCCTACTCTCCTACACAACCCCCCAAACGCAGGGACACTAAACTAACCTTGACCAGTTGAGTCTTCGTGTTCAAAGTGGAAATACCTTGAGAGTCCATCTGCATTGGCATGTTGGGTCCCAGGCCTATGTTCCACTGTATAGTCCATCCCCTGTAGGGAAATGGACCACCTCAAAAGTTTTGGGTTTTCACCTTTCATCTGCTTTAGCCATAGGAGGGGCTTGTGGTCAGTCTGAACTATGAAGTGAGTGCCAAACAAGTATGGCCTCAGCTTCTTCAGGGCCCAAACCACAGCAAAGGCCTCCCTCTCTATAGCTGACCAACGTTTCTCTCTAGGGGTCAGCCTTCTGCTAATAAAAGCTACTGGCTGGTCTTGACCTTCATCATTCAGTTGAGACAGTACAGCTCCCACACCCAGCTCAGAAGCATCTGTTTGGACAATGAACTTTTTGGTGTAGTCTGGACTCTGTAAGATGGGGGCAGTGCACATGGCCTGCTTTAGGTCTTCAAATGCCTTTTGACAGCTAGCTGTCCACTGAACCTTTTTGGCATTTTCTTAGAGGTAAGATCATTCAAGGGGGTCACTATAGATCCATATCCCTTGACAAACCTCCTATAGTACCCAGTCAGGCCTAAGAAGGCTCTCACCTGTGTCTGGGTGGTAGGAGCAACCCATTCCATTATGGTTTGGATTTTGCTCTGTAAAGGCTGAACCTGGCCTCCACCTACAAGGTGGCCCAGGTACACAACCTGACTCTGCCCTATCTGGCACTTGGTGGCCTTGATAGTGAGGCCTGCTTTCTGCAGAGCCTCCAAAACATTCCTGAGGTGGACCAGGTGATCCTGCCAGGAGGAACTAAAGACAGCAATATCATCTAGATAAGCTGAGCAATAAGTTTCCAACCCTGCCAGAACTTTATTCACCAACCTCTGAAAAGTGGCAGGTGCATTTTTCAATCCAAAGGGCATCACCACAAAGTGGTAGTGCCCACCAGGAGTCGAAAATGCTGTTTTGGCTTTTGCATCCTCAGCTAATCTGATTTGCCAGTAGCCAGCTGTGAGGTCAAATGTGCTTAGATACTTGGCTGAGGCCAAAGTATCAATCAGCTCATCTGCCCTTGGTATGGGATAGGCATCAGTCCTAGTGACTGCATTGAGGCCTCTGTAGTCTACACAAAACCTCATTTCTTTCTTACCACCCTGGGTATGAGGCTTGGGTACCAGGACTACTGGGCTAGCCCAAGGGCTATCTGAAGGCTCAATCACGCCTAACTCCAACATTTTCTGGACTTCAGTCCTGATACAGTCCCTGACATGGTCAGGTTGCCTGTAGATTTTATTCTTGACAGGCAGACTGTCCCCAGTGTCCACCTCATGGGTGCACCAGGTAGTCTGACTAGGGGTCAGGCTAAACATATGTCTAAACTGTTGCAGAACTTGTCTGCACTCAGTTTGCTGATGGTCAGTGAGGCTGCTTGCCAAAGCAACACCATCTACTGACCCATCATCAGGGTTCTGAGAGAGCAGGTCAGGGAGAGGGTCACTCTCCTCCTCCTGGTCCTCATCAGTTGCCATGAGCAAGCCCATGTCAGCCCTGTCAACATATGGCTTCAATCTGTTGACATGAAGCACCCTTAGGGGGCTCCTGGGAGTTCCAAGATTCACCAGATAGGTGACTTCTCCCTTCTGCTCAACTATTGTATGGGGGCCACTCCACTTATCCTGGAGGGCTGCTGGGGCCACAGGCTCCAACACCCACACTTTCTGTCCTGGCTGGTATACAGTCAGCACAGCCTTTGGTCATGCCAAGCTTTTTGTAATTCTTGGCTGGCCTCCAGGTTTTGGTTGCCTTTTTCATGTACTCTGCCATCCGGGAGCGGAGACCAAGTACATAGTCCATCACATCTTGTTTGGGGGCTTGAGAGGTAACTCCCAGCCCTCTTTTACCAAACATAGTGGACCTCTCACAGGATGCCCAAACAGAAGCTCAAATGGGCTGTAGCCAACCCCCTTCTGTGGAACCTCTCTGTATGCAAACAAAAGGCAAGGAAGAAGAAGGTCCCATTTCCGCCTAAGCTTCTCTGGGAGTCCCTTAATCATTCCTTTCAAGGTTTTGTTGAAGCGTTCAACTAAACCATTGCATTGTGGGTGATAGGGAGTGGTGAACTTATAAGTTACCCCACACTCCTTCCACATTGCTTTCAGATATCCTGACATGAAGTTGGTACCTCTGTCAGAAATGACCTCCTTTGGAAAACCCACTCTGGAGAAAACTCCAATGAGGGCTCTTGCCACCACAGGGGCTGTGGTGGTCCTCAGAGGAATTGCCTCTGGGTACCTGGTGGCATGATCCACTACCACCAGGATAAATCTGTGCCCAGATGCAGTCTGAGGGTCAAGGGGACCAACAATGTCAATCCCTACCCTCTCAAAGGGTACCCCCACCACAGGTAGTGGTATCAGGGGGCCTTTGTTGTGCCACCTGCCTTACCACTGGCTTGGCAAGTGACACAGGAGCGACAAAACTCCTTTGTGTCCTCTGACATATGTGGCCAATGAAAATGTGGAACAAGCCTGTCCCAGGTCTTGTTTTGGCCCAAGTGTCCTGCCAAAGGGATATCATGTGCTAAGGTCAAGAGGAACCCCTAAACTTCTGAGGTATTACCAACCTCCTGGTGGCTCCAGGGGCTGGGTCTCTACTCTCAGAATATAGGAGTCCCTCATCCCAATAAACTTTATGGGACCCACTAGCACTCCCAGCAGCCTCAGCAGCAGCCTGCTGTCTGAGGGGTTCAAGAGAGGGGCAGCACTGTTGCTCCTTGCTCAGATCTTCCCTGGAAGGGCCCCCTGCCCCCAAGAACTCAACCTGGTCAGGTTCAAGTCCCTCTGGGGCAGTTCCTTCTTCAGGTTCTGCTTCACCTCCCTCTGGAAGTGAATCCTTGATCTGAGACAGAGGGGAAGGCACTGCCTTAACCCTACTGCTCCTCCTCTTGGGAAGCATCTGGTCCATTGTTCCAGGATCCAGAGCTGGTTCAGTGTCATGCATTCTTGCTTGTGACCTGGTCACAGCAAATACCTCTGCAGGGATGCCCAACATCTCAGCATGAGTCCATAACTCTACTTCAGACCAGGCTGAAGTCTCTAGATCATTGCCCAATAGACATTCTACAGGGAGGTCTGCACTGACTACAACTTTCTTGAGGCCAGTTACCCCTCCCCAGGAGAAATTCACAACTGCCAGACTATGGTTGGTCTGGACATTGCTTGCATTGGTCACCTGGTACATTTCACCCAGGATGATCTGTCCATGGTCCACTAGGTCCTCTGCCACCATGGTGACACTAGCACCTGTGTCCCTAAATGCCAAAGCCTGTTTGCCATTTATCAAAGGCTGCTGTTTGTACTTGCCCAGATTACTGGGGCTTACTAGGAAGGACATATCAATGTTTCCCTCACAAATCAGCATTGCCTGAGTGGTCACTCTGACTAGGTCAGAATCCACTTCAGAACCCAGGGTCAACCCTACTACACCCTTATTCTGAGTACCACCTCCACCAGTAGCTGAGCTAGGGGGAACAGTTGCCTTAGGGGCAGGAGTGGTGGTGGTTTGGTCTTTGGACTTGGTACAATCAGAAGTCCAGTGCCCTTTCTGTTTACAGATTTTGCACCAGGGCTTCTTTTGGCCTTTTCCCTTGTTGGACTGTGACTCCCCACCAGATGCAGATTTTTGGGGCCCTTGTGAAGACTTCTGGTCTTTTGACTTATCCCCACCTTTCTCAGAGCCTTTAGGATCTTGCTTCTTAGTGTCACCCCCTGGTTCTGGGTTTTCTGCCTCACCCTGGTTCTGACCCATTTGTCTGCCTTCTTTCCCAATTCTTGGGGAGAGGTCAGATCAGAGTCCACCAGGTACTGATGCAACAACTGGTTCTGGCAATTATTTAGGATCTGTTCTCTCATCATCAGATTATACAATCCCTTGAAATCAGTAACCCTACTGCCAACCAGCCAACCCTCCAGAGCCTTGGTTGCACAATCAACAAAGTCAGACCAGTCCTGAGTCTGTGCCTTCTGGGTATCTCTGAACTTCAACCTGTACTGCTCAGTGGTTAAGCCAAACCCATCTATCAGTGCACTCTTCAGGACTTCATAATCATCAGCATCCTCTTCTCTAACAGTGAGGAGCTTGTCTCTACCTTTATCTGAAAAGGAGAGCCACAAGATTGCTGCCCACTGCTTTTGGGGGACCTGCTGTACTCTACAGGCCCTCTCCATAGCAGTTATCCATTTGTGGATATCATCCCCACTCTGGTAGGGAGGAACAACCTTGCTCAGGTTCCTATGGTCAGGGACATATTCTCTGCCTCTAGGGACACTGTTGCTGCCACCAGGGGGTTCTAAACCCTCCCTTCTGGAAGCTCTCTGGATCTCCAGGGTTTCTCTATCCAGTGCCAACTGCTTGGTTCTGAGGGCCACTTTGGCTTCCTCATACTGGAGCAGTTTGCACCTTCTTTCAGAGGAGGTCTCTCTTAAGTTAAAGTATGAGCTCCTCTCCTGGACAAATTCTCTGCCAGAGTGATAAGAGTGCTCAGATTCCCTGGAGGGGGATCTGTGCCTCTCATCCACTCTGCCAGTTCTCTTAGGGAGAATTCCTCTGTCCTGTTCAGGCTCCTTGAAGCCTGGCCCTTCAACCACAGAGTCTTGGTCATTCGGATTGTCCTCATCTGACCCAGATACTATGATTGACCCACCCACTGATTCAGACCCCTTAGCTCCTAGAGCCAATCTAAGGTAATCTGCTGTCAGCAGATCTATCAGGTGTAGTGTTGAGGGACTCTGTCCTATCCTCAGGTGTCTGTCAACACACATGGCTCTCAAGTCAGAGAAAGTCATGTCCTTATACTGAGGCTGAGTGGATCCACTGGGTCCACCCTTCAAGGACATTCTAGTGTTGTGCAGTGTTGTACTACCTACACTAGTTTGTGGCCTACTGATCCTAGCTTGAGCTGTGGAAAGGGTGTGCTATCCCTTGGCACACAGCTCTAAGTTCAGTAGAACTTATTGATACTAAGCTTGACTTTATATGTACCTTGAGTACCTATAATGGTTTTCAGTTAGTAATTCAAATAGAGATTTTCTGGTAAAACAATGGCAAGCTGGAATCCCACACGCTGCCCACCAATGTGAGAAGTTGGCCTGGTATATGCTGTTCACTAATTAAAGTGGACACCTTGCACCAGGGCAAATCGACTCTTATGGTAGATAGGTTTAAGACAACCTTTTAAAGAAAGCTATCCTAGTGGTAGCTGTGGAGAGCAGCCTTCAGGCTAAGTCTCGGAGGAATGTAAAGCAGCTTGTTTTACCATATAATCTCTTGAATCACCAAATGAAAAGACACCACACAGGTATATATATCAAATATATATGTATTTATTTCTAAATAACTCTCTACTAATCTCTTTATGAGATTAGAAGACAAACATATGCACAAATCAACGTTTCACAATAAGTTAAGCACAAAATATGGCTGGGGCCCTAGGGGCGTACCAGACCATATACTAAGTAAGAGACTTAGGGACAACGACTTGCAGGGAGACAAGGCCTAGGGCCTTCAGAAGTGCAGGGGCCTCACGAACCCACCCAAGGCAGGTAAGTAAAGGACCCACGGGGGACGCGTGCAGTGTGGATACACAGGCGCGGATCGCCGTTAACTTCAATGGGGCAAGTCGCGGTTGGAAATAAAGAGTTTTAGGATACTTCGGGAGAACCTACAAGCAAGTCACTTACAGGGTAAGTAGTTCTAGGGCCCACACCCACAGGAGCACCGTAGTGCTGGAGTTACCTCACCCAGGGAAGCCGGGTGCATAGGTGTCCTTTGGTGTCGGGTCGCGGCGTCGTTTTCAATGGCGAACAAAGAAGACTTGCTGCTTGCGGGAGCTGAAGAAGTGTCGGGTGGAATCCAAGCCTGGATTCTGAAGAAGGATGACCTGAAAGCAGAGGGGACAGTGTTCAAAGTCACTTGGCAGTGACCCGGGGCAAGGAAGATGGATGCCCACCGTCGTCGGTTGATTCAGGTCGGTTGCAGGTGCCTTGACTCTTCAGCCACGTGGTCCAGGAGGGGTCGACGACGACCAGGAGCTGGATTCGGTGGGTCCCTCGACGTCTGCAGCTGACTGCGGTGTCGGCAACTCGATTGGAGCCAACAAGCCTTGGCAGCAGCAAGTCTCCGGGAGATGAAGAAAAGTCGATGGCACAGACCAGCAAGGTCTGAGGGACTCACCCAGCGAGGGTAAGTCAGGGCAGGCCTGGAGCAACCAGGGGAGCCCTTTGGTTTCTTTAAGAAGTCTTCTGGGGACCCACAAGCCAGCGGGCAAGGGATCGCGAAGACACCTCGGGCGGAATCACTCAACAGGGGCCCACGGTCACTCGGGACGGTGTAGGCCTCTGATCTTCGGAGGATTCCTGCTGGAGGTCGGGACCACACGTGGTCCAAAGCACAGGTTCGTAGAACGTTGTGAAGGGGTTGCACTCGACAATAGTGCACGGTACCCAGGGGTCGCGGTTCCTCGTTACTCGTGGGGTCCACTTGCCTCAGCTTCGCTGGGGACTCACGATGGCCTGGGAGAGGTCAGGAAATCCACTTCCTGGGCTGCAGGGACTTCGGACTCCGGCGGGAGCGGCGTAGTTTGCGACCATCGTTGTCGTTTTTGGTGCCTGCCAAGCAGGGGAGTCACTCCTTGACTCCAAGGGAGATTCTTCTGTCTTCCAAAGGTAGTGGAACGTCGAAGGGCCAGGATTCTTCTGTAGAGCGTCGTCCAGGGGTTATCTGCTTTGCAATGGCAAGGTTCCCCCTCTTATACTAAAAAGGGGGGATGGACTAGCTCTATGACCCCACCTATGGGAGGGTCAAGGGAGGGGGTGGCTACACCCACTTCCCTTTGTCCAGTTTCGCGCCAGAGCAGGGGCAGGTAGCCCCTGAGCTGGTTTGAACTGGCATATACACAGAGGAGCCTTCTGCTCCCCCAGTGCAGGACTTCAAAGCACTCTAAGAGTGCACCCACCCAGCCCCAATACACTAAACCCTGTCTGGGAGGTGGTTACACCTCCCTGTGACAGGATGCCTATTGTTGGGCTTCCTCCACTGCGAGTTTCGGTCATCAGCAGGAGGGCAGCCCAGTGTCTGTGACTGGTGGCATCCATTTTGTGATGCCAGGGCTCTTTAGGATTCTACCGCGTTTCCACAGCAGGTACATGTCTTCTCCCTCTAGAAGGGTGGAATGCTACCCCCGCCGCCAAGATTGGCGGGGGGTAGTATTCCAAGATGTTTGACACCAAACACAACATGTTTTGATGCAGCCATTCCAAAGTTAGCATTTACCGCGAGGATATAATGCACTTAAGAGTATATGGTTTAACCGCATCCACAAACAGCACCAGAGAATGGACTCTGAGAACTGCAGAGGGGCCCTGCTCATGCAGAGGCACCCCCTCACATAGAAGCCAAGCACCCTGCCCTCAGGATTGATAGGGCCTGCCTTAGGGGTGACTGATAGGTTTATATGTGTGTGCAGGAGAGATATAGGAAACCTATATCTCAGTGAGGGAGTGCTAGCACCACCTCACCCAGGCTGCAGTAGCAGGCCTGTGGTGTCAGATTTAGACTGCTTCCCAGGGGTGGCATAACATATGCTGCAGCCCCTGGGAGGCCTGTGAAGTACCTATGCCCTTGGTACCTAAGGTACCATATACTAGGGACTCATAAGGCACCACAGTATCCAATCACTAGTGCACCTAGAGTGCACTCCATGTCGTTTAGAGAGAACAGAGAGGCTGGGGCCCTGATTGGCAGGGACCCAGCCAGACTATAGCCAGAAACCAGTGCTAACATCAGAAAAAAAGTGGGGGCAACATAAGAGGCAGATCCTACTCTCCTACAGTTAACTATTATCTGTTTGTTTCTATGATAGTTCGTTCAAAGCCTGCTAGGCCGTGCTGTAAAAATGGCTGCCGAGGCAAACAAGCTTAAATGCGCAAGCGCAAGATGGCTTCCAAGCGAAAGAAAAGGCTGTGAACAAATGCATCACGTGGGTGCTTCCAAAGGCTTAGGATGAAAGAGGGATCAAGGTTGTGATGACCTTCTTACCCAAGTGTGTGCCAAGGGGGACTCCGCGAAAGAGTGTGAGAACCAGAAGTGTGTCCGTGAATTGACAATGAACTGTGTAAAATGAAGTATCGGAAAGAAGATACAAAGAAAGAATGTCAATTGGATTGGTAATGTCCTGAACCCGTGAGAAAGGACAAAATTATAAACATTTTCCAGAACTGGTTTGAGCAAGGAGGGCAATGAGGAGATGTTTGCCACCCCTCCAATGGACCAATTAGCGTGAATCTCGCCCCCAAAAATGAAACATTTGTGTTTAGTAAGCTAGTGTTAGGGTATAAGAGGACCTACTCTTAAGTAGGAGGGGCTGCTGCTTTTTACATATTTTTATTGAGCACTGGACGCTGACGCTGGAGAAGCCGCTGCTATTTTTCTATAGGCCTTTACATTTTAATATGATTAATCTCCTACTCTTAATTTTGATTGAGAAAGAACGAGATTGTGGCGGAAAACCTGTATAGGTGGTCCGTCGAGGAAGGGAAACATCCTTTACCACGAAACCATTACAACGCGGTATGGTTACATCGTGGTTTTCTCAACGCAAGTCGTTACATCGACTTGCACTGGAGGGCGCTCTAGACTAAGGAATAGTGTGAATTACTATTCCAACACCTTCCCTACTGTACGTAGACTGGAGTTGGAATAGTAATTCACACTATTCCTAAATCCAGAGCCCTCCAGCGCAAGTCAATGTAACGACTTACGTTGTCAAGACCGCGATGTAACATACCGCGTTGTGATGGTACACGTTGTATCATCATACATTCGTCGAGGAAGCCTATTTAGCAGGACAGACAGTCAGTTTTGGGAGTTCTATGCTGGGATCTGAATTTAACTGCTGTGACGAACTTTATTTTTCCATCTAAAAGGGTATGCATTGCAATTTCAATTTATTCCTTATAATGATAATAAATGTATTGATCTGATTAATAAACTGATTTTATTCATGCTTATAAAATTTAGATAAACTATATTATAATTAAAACTACGAGTCTGTGGTTCTTTAGCTCAATAATAAATGTAAATGTTTAAAATGAGTTTATAGTGATTGAGCTGGTCTTAATCACCATCAACTGATTCCTACTAGTTGGTCCATCGACCAATGAGCGGAATACCTTAGAAATTTGAGAATTATCATGTTGATTTAAAAGGTATCCGTCTCCTTCCAGCAAGTCATTAACTTTTTCTCCTAAGTAAAGGCGGATGAGTTCCAGGGAATATATGAGAGAGTGAATGTTTATGCGGTGTTATGGGCCCCGCCGTCATATTGGTATAATTGTGAAGAGGAATGTTTTCCAACCTGGATGTCAATGCCTAGAGGAGAAGAAATTATATTGATAGCGCTGGATCAGATTTCTTGGCAGCAGAGTTATGGTTTCTATAGATTAGTTTGGTGATTATTGATTATTGATTATTTCATGTTTAACATTTTATGTTGAGTCGCGTTATGTTATATGTAAGTCGGAAATTTTGAAGCATCCGGGAAGTAGGAAGTGGACACCTGTGGCAAGAGAAGTCACATGGAATAGTGCATTGTCTAGGTTTTCAAAATGGTGATAACACAGGTTGTGTTATAATAGGGACAATTTCCGTATAAAAGGTGTGTGAGTGAAATAGCAACCGATTTTCTTGTGAAACTCTGGCCTTAATTCTCAGGAGCAGTGTAGTCTCCACATGTGTTTTATCCCCAGAGAAACGGGTTTACCCCTTGCTTGAAAGAAGGGTAAGGTAGAGGGAAGTGCTACACTTATCGAACGAAACTGTATTCTTGCGAAATAGAGTTAAACTGTCACTTTGTTTAGCGAAATCAGACAATGGAAATGTGTTTTTAATGTCGTAACTAACCAAGAACAGTTGGAAAGAAATTGCCGATAATTTTTGTAAAGGTGGGGTCAGGAGCAGAACTGACGTCGACTAAGAGCCTCGCTGGGATTGGCCAGTGCAATAGAAACACGGAAAACGCCCTGATTGGTGCGTTGGTGTAGGACGCGCTAAGATAGGTTGGATAAGCAGTGACGTAGAAGCTTAGGATTGGTGCGTTGGTGTGAGGCGCGCTGTGATAGGTCCAAATAGTACATAGAGAACAGAATTGAGTTACGAGTTTTGCAAAGGGAAAGAAATTGTGAAATATGGCTTATTTTGAATATGGTAGAGAGAAAACGTCGTGGATGGCGAAAATTAAGAACTTCTTTAAGAAAGACAAAAAGGTAGTGACTAGAGAGGGACAAGTAATTCCTCCACCAAAAACACCAGCTTCGCATATGATGTTGAAATATGGTTATCATACTTGCATATGGTTAGAAAATTGGACTAAATATACTCATAATGATGGAGTATTAGCCTTTCCTGAGAATGGTTCATTTAGCGTAGCTGTACTTCGAAATTTGAGAGAGAAAATGACGAAGCTTGAGCCAAGACCTAGACCAACACAGTTTGAAGCGTTAAGTGAATGGTAAGATGAGATGTATGAACGAGAGAGATTCAGAGGAGTTAAGAATCATGATTTTGTTCCTGGAAGACTGTGGGGAGTGAATCATGAGGACAGAATAAAGCGTTGTAGATATGCTAATATGACAGGAGGTTTGTTTCCAGCCTTTACAGTTAAAGAGGAAGCAAGGAGGAAGTGTACAGAGAAAAAGAAACATATAGTTACTGAAAGATACGGGTATGGTGGTAGCGAGACAGAGGATGAATTGCTGGAAGATATTTTAAACCGAAACCCACCTCCATACCAACAGAATTCTGCGGTGGTGACACCTAATGCACCACCAATGGAAACTGGGAGGAGTAAAAGTCCAGAACGAAGATTCGAAATAAATAGGTCAAAAGAACAGTTGAAAACCCCACAAAGCGAAAAGGTTGAAAGTGACAATACAACCGAATTAGCAAAGACCACGAGAGAATTGACTGAGAAAATAAGAGAATTAACAATGAATATGGAAGCCGTAACTGTACCAGTAACAATAGGACCAGTAATACCAGTTTTTGAGAACCAGAGAATAAATGAACATTCTTTAGTCATTCCCATGAATTCAAATTTACAAAGAACGAAAGAAGGGATGGAACTAGAAAATGAGGAAGCAAGAAATTTGGTCAGTTCATATAGACCAAGCCCACCTACTAATTTGACAATAAATGAGAGTGAGTTAAGGAGGATTCCTGTGGGAACTGAGTCTGCATCAGAAACACCAGAGAGGAGTAGAAATTGGGTAGAATTAAATAGTACACCTGTAGGTCCAACTCCGGATGAATTAAATGAATGGATGAAAGCCCTGCAAAAGAAAGAGACAGAACCTAAACCACTAGATGTAATTAGGCTAAAAATAGATATGGAAGAGTTAATTTTAGGGACTATTGGTACAGAAAAATTGAAAACATATCAGGATGATGAGATTATGTTTTTATGCAAGAGCATTACATGGAGAGCTAGAAACTTGCATGACAAATTAGAAGAGACAGTGAATGAGCTAGGAGTAGAATTTGTAAATGTGAGAAGTTTGCAGAAACCATATAGGGTAGATTTTTGTGAGAAAGATATAGAAAATTTGAACACATAAGGGCGGTTAACCCAAATAAAAGAATTGATTGTTTTGTTAAGAAAATGGGGTGATGTTGACAGATGGAGAAGCAGGTGGACTAAAAGAAATGAGAAAACGACCGATAAAGCGTCTTTGGCTTTTGCGGTGACAGACAAGGAATCAATTGTAAGGGAGTATCCGATGAGAGAAACTCCAGGAGGTAGTTATGTGCATGTCCCTTGGTCTAGACAAGATATACTGTCATTTACAAATGACTTCCCAAAATTAAGAGAAAAACCTGTAGAATGGTATAGACAAGTGGAAAGGTTTGTCAAAGTTTCGAAGGTGTTGTGGGTAGATTTGGATGGATTATTTGACATTGTAGTACCAGCTGATTTATGGACAGAGTGTAAGATTACCATCGATTGGCTAACTGTAGAATACCCAAGAGACGCAAAAACAGGAGCGCCAGGACCAGAAGTTATGAGGAAATATGACCAAGTTATTACCTTTTTGAAAAATAAAATTCCACCTAAAGAAACAGATTGGGTAAAAATTGATAGAACTACGCAGGAGAGTAAGGAATCTGTACATGCCTATTATGAAAGGCTACTTCTGGTTTTCAAACAGTATAGTGGCTATGAGACTTTAAATGAAAAAGACATGAGTCATTTTGTATATAGATTTGTTTATGGGTTAAAGCCAGAAATAAGTGAAATGATCAAACAGCATATGATCTGCTGGCAAAACAGCACAGTAGTTGAAGTGTTGAGGTATGCTAAATATTGCAGTGATGACATTGAATGTAGACAACGTAAATTAAAAGAGAAGGCGATGTGGGCACAAGTGAAAGTTGCAGAGAAACAAGAAGCTCAACTGAATAATCAGGTTAATGAGGCAGGACAAACTAAATCCAAACCGAATATAGGTAAAGGCAAAGGCCAAATGAGTATAGAAAAGGCAAAGAAAAAGTGGCCATGCCACAATTGCGGAAAGATTAGGGCATTGGAGAAACGCAGTGTAAATTCCTCCAAAAGCTAATGCGGAAAATCAATCATTAAATCCACAGGTGCAGAGTGAGGTGAGTTACCAACAGCTGCAGCAACCGCAGGTAGTTACTCAGCAGAGTCAGGTGCCTCAACCACCACTTCCCAAGAGTGTAAATCCACAAAGATACAGTGCAGAGACAGGATTCTACGGAGGAGAGCAGGTAACACAATTGCCGCGCGCAGCTGCAGTATCGCAGTATTGGTTACGACAGGATGGCAATGAGTCGGATGAAAGATTATGACGGTGCCTAGGAGAAGAGGAAGAGTGCGTGCTTGGCACAACTCTAGAGGTAGATCAAGCAGGTCCATTTGTGGATGGAGAATGTTACAACCTATCCTACCTGCGCGGAACGTTGTCCGGTTCATGCCGCAATTTCGATGGGAACACAAACTACCGTTCCCGGCATGCACTTAGCACTTCCGGAGCATAGGTGGCGCTTGGAGTCCGTGTTCCGGAACGGACAGCCATTTAAGCAGTGCCGGGTCGGTGAGACGCTGCAGATTATTCCTACTGCATGCTTCGGTTCGGAGGTCAGGAACCGGAGCGCTCTCCATTAACTGGGTCTGGTAAGGGTGCTACGGCACCAGTTCAGTTTATTACTAGAACTTCTATTTGGGTCCCGATGATCGCTGAGATCTTGTGACTTCTGTTGGTGGGGGTCT